>JAOQMP010000003.1:23787582-23800658 GCA_027563575.1 Erythroxylum pedicellare | reverse complement strand
CATTCATTTTATTTATTATAATAATACTAATAGTTATTAAATAATATACTTTGTTTTATTTTTAAATAATTTATTTATATTCATTTTTATTTAGAAATAACTTATTTTTATATATTTGTAAAAATATAAATTTATTTATGATATATTTATAGTAATAATTATTTGGCACCAGCATTAAGTCTAATAGACTGATGAAAAAAAATAACTTAATACATGCAATGAGTCTAGCTGGTGAATATGATAAGAAAAATTTGTTAGGACAAGAATTAATTTAAGCTAGCAGATTGGTAAGGTGTAAGAAAATTAATTAATATTAGTGCTGAGTCCAATAAGCCAATGTGATGGGAAAAGTTGAACTACATTTGAAGTATATTGAAATTGGGATGGGCGTGTTCGACTGCTTCTAATGTTTGTAAGCATACGAAAAACTAATAGTTAGAATATTAAAATTGTTCTTGATACAAACATTCAAATGCTCAAGTTTGTAAGAGTTGAAGGTGTTAAGTTTGCATATGTAATTTTCAAAGTGAGTTGATGATGATTGTAACGTGTACTTAAAGCATTTACCTCAAAGTGTAAACTAGAGTTAATAAAAGTAAAATGAAGGAAAAACAAAACCAAGTTACACAAGCTATGAATAGCTAAGAAGAAAGGAGCTAAGTCGTAGATAACTTAAGAGATGTTCCATCTTATAGTTATATCTTAACTTGTAGTTGAGCTGAGGCCCTTGGAAAATATAATGACAATCGACATATGAAAAACATATCCTTATTTTGATCGTGTAACTTATAGCTAAATCTTAGTGCGTAGAGTTAGGTTTATTTTTTTTGGTGCATTTGACATGCATCAAGTTATGACTCTTAAAAGACAAATATATGGTATATCAATATAATATAGCTGCACAAATAATAAGATTTGATTCTAATGAATCCTTTTGACTTTCCCTATTATTTGAGTTTTGATCTTTTTTCAATTAAACGCTAATTTAGAGTTATCTTATTACGAACAAGTGACTTTTTAAAAAAAAAAAATTAGTTGAGAGATAGGCTATTAAAACAAGATGAAACTTTCTACGGCTAACTAATTTTTAGCATTTAAAACGTGACAGTATTTTTTTTGTCAATGGACAGAAGAATTTATACTACTTTTTTATTAGCTTTTGATTTTATTACTAAAACATTATTTTCTTATTATTGAAATTTCTCTTCATGCTATTTATTTTGGGTCATAACTATTTATCCTTCATTACTAATGCTCAATATAAAGTCCTTATAGCAAAAGCAATAAAGAAGAATTTTCCAATTATTTATAAATAATAACAATAAAGAAATTTTTTTTAATAATATGTAAGCCAATGAGTATAAAAGGGAGTAACTAGTTACAAAAAAGAAGTACAACCTTTAAGAATCATCACCTCCTTCTTCCTAAATGACTAGCTTATAGGTGTGGTTATCTCAATAAAGCAAACAAATTGTCGTACAAATTCAACTTATTATTGAAAGAGTTGTGTTTTAAAACTTGTCTGTGAATAAATTGATTTGTAATTTAATTGTTAACTAGCTCCCTACTAAAATATTCTTTGTTGTAAGTTTCATTTATGTCTTTCATCCTATATAAGGTAACTATATATGACACTAATAAATAGAAGCACCATCTGTTAGCTTCATTGCTGTAATTCATAGAGGAGGTCCAATTCACTATATCTTGCCATGAAAGTGGAGGGTTAAAAATGTTGCATATGTATAAAAGCATTATCCATTCTTCATAGGTGAATTCATATTGAAAGAACAAATGTGGAATGCTTTCTTGTGTCTTCTTAAACGATAGACACTAACTAGATATGGCCACAAATCTGCTCAATCTATCGTTTTTTGGAAGTTTACCTCTCACTTCTATCAATAAAGTTGTTGATGCATGGGGAAGCAAGTACTTGGACTATATAATCTTGGTCAAAGGACTTTTGGTAGTGTTGCCTTGAAAGAATTATTTGCAAGACATGTTTGTAAAGTCAACAGACATGGAATGTCTCCATATAATCCTACCTTCTTCGTTGGAATTTAGCTTGGTGTTACACATTTATGAGTAGATGTTGGTAGAGTCTAAAACTCTTATATTGCTTTTATGTGTTCTAGTGCCATGACGGAATAGGATGTACGAAGGATTTGAGCGGAACTAGATTGGTCAAATCTTCTAGTGGACTTAGTGAAGTCTAATTGTCTATCCAAAAATTGGTTTGCTTGACAATTTCTAATCAAGTTTAATGTAGCACCCCACTCTCACAAGACACGTACCTGACATCCTGAGTGAGTGATATCTGAGTGCGAATCCCACAAAAGTGACGTGCTAGTACGGTCAGACAATTGAAAACTCATTATAAATTTTTAAGAATTTCCTTGAATTAGGTTAAGTTAATCAGATGATTCAATTCAAGAATGATCAATGAAGAAACAAATAAAAAATGAATATGTAATGAATCGAAAGTGAATATTGGAATCATATCCCTAGTAGAGACTTAGGCATAAAAGGTAGAATATGCTACTGAGAATGTATGCATTTTGTTTGATGTAAAGTTTCCAACTAAGTGATTGGATTATTAAATTTAAGGATACATTAATTACTAATATGAGGAGAATATAGGTCCACGTTATATTTTATGTAAATATGTTCGGGAGATACAAATTTGATATGATGAATGTGTTACAAACACAGGAATTTAAGATTGCAAATAAATTAAAATGTATGGAGAAACTAGTAAGAATGAACAGACGTTAGAACAAGTCAATGTGAAATAAGAGGAAATAGAATGAACTGAGAAAATCATTCGAGAAGAAGAAGTCGATTGGAAAAATCGAAAATAACATGAGATAATACTACCTCATTGAGGAATTAAATACTTAAAGAATTATAAGAACAAATCATGGGTACAAGGAAAATTGGTTTATATCTGTTGGAGTTAACAATGCCCTAGACATTATTATAGTATAGAAGATTAAAGTGATCCAAGCAAAATTGTATCAATTAGTGACTATAATCATAGATGGGATTTTGAGTGTATTCGAAAAGTAAAGAGAACATATTAAATACTAGAGGAAATCTTACATATCACGAAGGTAAAAACAATAATATGCCAAGTTTAATGAGAGTGAATCTTAGCTTGATCAAATAAATTGTGGGTGGCATAGTATTTGAACATGACACATTGGGAGACTCAAAGAAGATAAAGGTGATGATAAAGTTATAAACTACAAGGAATATATGCGAGATTAGGAGTTCTTTAGAACTAGCTGCATGTTGGATACTACCAGAGACTATTAAGGAGTTTTTATTGATCTTAGTCTTTTGACGAAAATGTCTGAGGGAAAGCATGTAAAATGTATAGACTGATGAATATAAAAAGAATCCTTGATGAATTATAACACCGATGTAACTATATCGTTTGGTTCTGGAGATTATGTCATGTGTAATGAAGTTTCACATAAAAAATTAGGATGAAATCTAATGCAACATAATCAAGTGATTTATTATGCATAGAGACAGTTTAAGCCTCATAAGCTGAATTTTAATAGATGATTTAGAATTTGCTGCAATAGTAATTGTATTGAGAGCTTAGAGACATTATAAGTACAGTGAAATATTTCGGATTTTATACGGATTATTAAAGTATGAGATAATTATTGAGTTTGAAAGAAATGAAAATGAGACTTAGACAATTGATAGAGTTACTAGAAGATTATGATTTACAAATGAGTATTTTTCAGTAAAGCTAGTGTTATAATCTGATGCATTGCACAAAAAATTCAATAACAGTGTATCACAAATTTAGATATTGAGGTTACTAAACTAGTACAATGAACAGCATAGAATGTTAAGTTGAATTTTGGGCAAATCAAAGTGCTATTAGTTGTTGAATTTAAGATCAGTCCCACATGAAAAGTTTAGCAAAGTCCAAATTGAGGATTCAAGATCTATGAATCTTTTTGAGATATTGAAAATGAATATGAATTTTGAGTTTGAATAAGAAAAATGTTACTATGTGGTTGAAATAAGAAGAATGTATACTCAATAAAGATGATTGAGCAAAAAGATTACTAGAGAAAGCAAGTAACAACCTAAGCTAGACATCCTAATAGGAACAAGCTGAAATAGTATTTAACTGCTAAGGATGTAGAAGTAAGTGATTGAGTGTTTGAATTGCCAACAGTCTTAACTATTGGAGATATGCTTAAAAACTTATATTTTGGAGTTCATGGGATCATGAGGTTAATGTATGGTTTTAATTGAATTTAAGCATATCAATCATTATCATAGTGATATTGTTAGAATACTGTATGAGGTGCTATACGACAAAAAGAGTCATTCACCCTTACATTGATATTAAGAGGGCCTAAAAATGGCTAAAGGCTGGAATAAATTCAAGATACTGTTAGTGTGTGAAATGAATCTGTAATAAAAATTAAGTGACTTATGAAAGTTGAATGAATTTGATGGATCAACATAGAGGTTATGGAATATAGTGAAATAGACATAAGAGTGTAGTGTATTAACATTAAAGTGATGTGAATTATTAAATGAAAGATGAATTGTTTCTAAGAGTACCACCTTAGTAGGGTGTGCTCTAATAAGGAAAAAGGATAAACTAAACCTGATATGAATTGATCTGTACGGAATTATTATGAATTAGTGTTACTAATAAAAGGATGTCTTAGATTCGTAATATGTGATATGCGAATATGCTAAGAAATAATGATATGATCTAAAAAAGATGTATTGTCAGCTTACGAAGTGAAAATTTTGAGTGATCTGAATTATATTGAGAAAATTGTTAAGATAGTGTGATATTTGGAAAAAAAAATTAGAGGAGTGATTGATTACATTTACTATGGTCAGTGGGAAGGAATTAGTTGAGTGATGAAGTTAAATAAGAAACGAAGGAGTATTTAAGGAAACAATACCTCTGCCTTCCTGATCAATCAGATAAGAATTTCGAGGATGAAATTTCTTTTAAGGAGGGGAGAGTTGTAACATCCCGTTACCCACGTGGAGGCTAAAGTAGAGCTTACTGAGAGACTAGAAATGCATTTCATATTCATGCATCATATGATATACACATACACGGGAACATTGAATTTTTGCACATGAAAATAATTGTACATGTATTCATTGATAATTTCGAGTATAATTGAACTATGATGTGATATTATTGAGAATTGTGGATTTGTTGTATTGACAAATTAATTGGTGAGCGTATTTATTAAATCTAAATTTTTAGTGAATTTTAGGAATAATTTCTGAAAAGGTTGAATATTATTAAACTAGAAAAATGTCGCTTGACGAGTAAATTGGTAAATGGAAAATAGAAATAAGAAACCAAATGATATTGGAGACTTTGGAAAAATAATTTTGAAAAATTGGAGATGACTTTAGAATTTGTGAGAAGATGATATTGGAATATCGTGTTGATAATTGGAATAAAAAGATAGGAGCCATGAAACTAGTTAGTTGAGAACTAGTTAAAGTCTTTAAAAAAAAGTTTACTACTATTCCTTTAACGTTCAAAGACAAAGACACTATTTGTCTTGTCTTAAAAATATCTTCTTCGTGTATGTCTTCTTCTAGTATGTTCTTTTACACAGAGTTTTTCATCAAAACTTCATTAAAGAAAAACCTTGCTTTTCCTCTACCAAGTGCTACTCCCACTTTTCTATTCCTTTCTTCTATCTCAAGAAAATATAGGCTAAACCATTAGTATATTTTTTTGAAGGGCTAGCCAACCATTTCAAACAATCTGGTTTAGAGCTATTTGGTGGTACTGTAGGGGCTCAAGGTTACCAATCCATAGTTGCCTCTTGCCATTTCCACTCATTAGTACTGATAACTTTAGATACTCTTGCTGTCATAGGAAGTTCTGACCCATTGATCTGTCTCAGAGAAGAGAAATTCTTCAGGATTCTTCTAGGATGCCATAGATCTTGCCATAAAAGAGTAGAATTTTCATTCCCTATCTTAAATCTGAATTGGTTCCCCATTTTATCCCTCACAAATAAGATTTTTTTCCAACTCCAAAAACTATTATTGGTAGGTTAGGCACTCCAGAAAATTTTCCTTCTCAAAATGATAGTATGCGCCCACTTAACCTACAGAGCTTCCTTATCAACAAACAGATACCAAATCCTTTTCCATAACAGGACATAATTCCATGTTGACAAATGTTTAGTCCCTAAACCTCCCTCTCTTTTCGGTCTATTAATTTCACTTCATTTGACCTTAGCATGAGATTTTGAAGCCACCTTCTCAGCCCACAAAAAATTCCTAAATTTAGTCTCTATATCCTTAAGAATGGATGAAGGAAGAATGAAATGGGTAGTCCAGTACACTTGGAAAGAAGATAGGACAGAAATCACCAATTGAAGTCTACTAGCATAGGAAAGGTTTTTATGAGTCCATTTGTTTATCCTAGCATCAATTTTATCCAATAAGGGTAAGCAATTCCTCCTAAATAACCTAACTGTTAAGAGGGGTATCCCCAAATACCATACGGGGACAGTGCCTTTCTTGAGCTCAGAGATAACTTCCATTTGGTGAGTTAGGTAATCCATATCAGGAGATAAGAAAAACTGACTCTTGGAAGGATTCATGTCCATGCAAGAAAAACTAGAGAAGGTACACATACAATCAAGCAAAGTTTGAGCTAAACTCAGATCCGCATGACAAAACACCAGGAGATCGTCAGCAAACAAGAGATGGGTGAGTTTAAGAGTTTTGTACCTCTAATGGTATTTGAAGGAAGGGCTACCATCTATACAAACATTCAAACTCCTTGAGAAAACTTTCATACAAATAATGAAGAGGCATGGAGATAAGGGATCTCCTTGCCTTACGCCTGACTTCCCTCTAAAAAATTTTGAGGGAGATCCATTGATCAAAATAGAATAAGGAGATGTTATACATTCTTTGATCCATTTTATGAACTTTAGAGGAAGGCCTACAATTACTAATGCATTTAGGAGGAAATCCCATTGTATGGAATCATAGGCTTTTTAAATATCCACTTTAAAAGCACATCTCTTCTGGTTATTTGAAAGGTGATAATTCTTGAAATTTTCTTGGGCCAACAGGATATTATCCATTAATCGACGGTTCTTAATGAAAGCACTTTGGTTTGGGCTAATAATGTGAGAAATAATTTCTCTAAACCTATTTGCTAAGATTTTAACAATCACCTTATAAAGCATATTGCAACAAGACATGGTCTATAGTCTGACACTGTGGAAGGGAGAGCTTTTTTAGAAATGAGTGGAAAAAAAGTAGAATTAAGTTCTTTGAGGAGTTTTTCATGTTAGAAAAAAATTTGAATGGCACTGGTAACTTCCTCTCTAATGATATTTTGTTTGAAGACAAACCCATTAAACTCATCTGGACTAAGAGCTTTATTAGAATGAAGAGAATTGAATACCTCCCTTATCTCTTGTGCTAAGACTTCAGTAATAAGAGAATTAAAAAAATTATCAAGCAAAGAATGAGGGAAAAAGTTTTCCACAAACTCTTTTGAGGAGTGAAGAGCCTTTTTTCCCCCAAAGAATCTTGAAAGTATTCAAGGAACTAATCTTTAATTTCTAGACCAACTATCCTGTTCCCATTTCTCACTACCAAATAATGTATGTCATTTCTGTTTATGTTAGAATGAGAAGTGAAGAAATGAAACAATAAAAAGATAAATTTTAAGAACAAAAATTTTGGATGTACAACCCCATGCTTTTCCTCTCATTTTAATATCATTGCAATCTAAATTGTTGATGGATGGGAATAAGACAGTACCTTGATGTCAACGGAAAACAACTACTATGACAAACATATTAACCAAATCCTAAAGAAATTGTAAACGAGAATACAAGATACAAAAACATAATTCTTAAAGTTTTTCTTGTACCTACGACTGTCGCGAATAGACAAACTGCTGCTTGTGAAAGAAGTAAATCTGTTGGTTCAACCAAAGCACTGGGAAATATTCATGCCTAAGCTTAACTTTTTCAATGTGAGAGGGGCAACAATCATATGACTAAAATTTGGCAAACTGATTATTATGGCTTTCCTGTCTCGTCTCTTGAATTAACACTGTATATGATATGTTCAGTTCGCCAATATGGCAAGCTCATCAGAAATTCATGTTGTAATCTTGATGTATAATCCTCAAATGCAGAAATAGCAGCAGAGAATTTACTCCAGTTAAATGCTTGTACGCAGTTCTCATCACAGGTAATGGGGCCAAAGACTGCTTCTGCGAGTTGATAATTATTTATAAACAAAGATTTCAAGGCTCGTATTTCTTCCCTCTGTGATTCTAAAATTCGCTTTATCTTACCAGTTCCTAAATGTAAGAGGGAATCTTCGAATTCTGAGGCTTTCCAACGGTAAAATTGCACCACCTAATCAAAATAGTAGAAGTAATTAGTGATATTATTCAAGAGAAGTTGTCATTCATAATAATTATGTACCCTAGCTGGCTTGATGCATTGACTCATTATGTTGTGAGATAGAACAACAAAGAATTCATCATCAATTGAATGATTCTTTTAACATAATTCTATTGTTTATAGTCATGTTTATTTCAGTATTGACAACTACGCTCCAAAAGCAGTCGTTAAATAGAGCAGAGATTTTATTGGATCAGCTGCTCCATGGTTGTTGATAATTAACGGGAGGATTCCATTATGAGCTTTCCCAGATTTATAAAATGTAAAGTGAAAAAAAGAATGCAACTTAGAGAAAATTTCCAGTCTATAAATGTTAAAAGTCAACCACTAATCTTGTTATCAATTGTTAACTAGGGTCCACAGCAGCTAAATACCTGAAGTGCGTGCAAAATATTCACGAATTCCTGCTCAAATAACTCATTTTCTTTAGCTACTTGGAGATGTTCCGTGAGTATATCTGAGGAAGATGGGAAGAAGCTTTTTGGTCTCGAAGAATAAATGTCAAAGCCAAGGGCATGCATTCTTGCGCAGCAAATATCAAATCCTAACTGCTGTTGAGTAGCTGATTCTGGAGAAAACCAATACATACTGCTGGATGCTGGTATTGGCAGACTCAATTTAGGCATGTTGCTTGAGCCATTGAACCGTCTATCTGATAGACGTGATATAAGTTTTGCATCCTCATCATGGGCCCTATCACGACTAAACCATATTGTAAGTGTAAGCCTCTCCCCCTTATTTACCTGTCAAAGATCTGATGAATGAAACTAGGAATGACAATACAATAAAAAGAAACTCGTAAATACTACTTCAAGGATTGGGCGATAAGCTGACATCAGTTAGGAGTTGTGAGAGGAGTTGAGATACCTCATCAACTGAATGTATGTTACGGCTGTCAGCAGTGTACATGATGACATCCTGTCATAAATATCACAAGTCCGATGTTATTGTTAAAGTGTATAAAGTGTATAAGTCGATAAATAACATGCCCCACCCCCAGAAATGGCAGATGGATTGATAAACTCTTAGTTGAGCACCAAGATTAAAACTGAAAAGTTTCATCTGTTATCCCAAAATAAGTGACCACATTATATATTAAAAATCCAATTTTCAGCTGCACTTACCCCAGCCATGGGAATGACAGTTGCCGGCTCACCATTTTGGAAATGAAGAAGTCCACCTTTAAAGTCCTTCCCATATGTATTCAAGTAGCAGACAGCCTGTTTTTCAATGAAACAAAGAAGTATTAATTCAGGTAGCAAAATGTGTCATGAAGATTTTAGAATCTACAGAAAATGAATTTTGTCTGCACAAAGGCATTACTACTGCATACAATATATACAATAAAGAGGGATAAATGATAGGATCAATGTGCAGAAAGAAGAAAATATAAATTAAATATGTAGATATAGATCTTATATCCATACGGAAAATTCTCGTTGTTTAAGATATGGCCTATTATCATCACTGTGCCAACCGATGCTTGATCCTCTGGCCCAGCTGATTCCATATACATGATAAATGTCAAGATTAGAGGTATGAGGGAGGAAGATGTATGGTCAAGCAACAATGTATAGGAGGCTGAAATTACAACAAAGATCTGTAAGTAGTTGGAACAAAGGAGTGAACAAAAGCTACCAAGAAATAAAATGCAGAAATCAGTAATGCAGCACAGTAGCACAAAGAAAAATAGAAAACAAAATACAGATAGAACGAAGGCAGAGAAAAAGAAGAGTGAGAGAAAAACTATAAAGAAATGAATAACAAATTGTCAAATTCGATGCTCATAAACAACGAATATGAGTAGTATTTATCAAGTTTGGATGCCCTAAATGACAAGTATAACAACTAAAGGAAAGATAAAAACGAGTTTTTATAAGGGAACAGAAACTGAATATCACACCTAAATAAGTTGCGCACTAAAGTATTTACTGAGAGTACCAAAAAGTCCAAAGAAAATGTGGGAGGAATTATTTGAAGGGAAGCAATGCATAATAATATTGAACTAGAACATTTAGTTGAATTAAATTACTCTTGAGCTCTTTGTTGATGTTCTAAACTAAAGTATACAATAATATAGTATTTTCAAGGATTAATTAAATAGCAGTCAAGTTAAAATTGACTAAGGAAGATTCTCTTTCACAATTTGGAAGGCAAAATGTAATATTTCCTATTCTCATACTCGGCTTCAATCTTAAGAAATATTTCATAGCCTTAGAGAAGATAAGCATGCTCTCAAATTAAAGAGAAAGCGACTAGTGGTAGGAAGGTATGTTTTAATTTTTAAAACAAAAGATGGAAAAAGGACCAACTCAGTAAAGATTTGGTTGTCATTGCAGTGCACAACAAAAATGCTAATGACGACTATCATTTAACCGACAACTTGAGGAACAAGGAAAACAAGGGATAAAAAATTTATGAAATATAAAGAAATTCACTAACCTAATCAAACCAGTGAATTCAACAAACAGCTCGTACTCACACCCAAAGAACTCTTCAACTTTGTCTTTCAACCTCTCTGCATGAGAATGAAATGGGTTTCATCTTAAATTACTTATCTCAAAAAGAAGAGGGTTGTAGGCTGTTATCAAACTACGGAGGAAGAAACCTCGGACGGAAACAAAAGGGACGACCAAATGATGGCAATTGGTGGCAATTAGATGCGAAAGAGTTGTTGAGAAGACGTTTTCTCTATAACCCACAGTGCCACAGCTCTTGTGAATGAATTCTAATTCCTAGCACATTTTCAATATTCTTTTTATCAAGAATATCAGAACTAGAATTAACGAAATTGACGGGAAAAAAAGGAGAAAGGCGAAGACCTCGCATTCAGGGATGGTGAGGAAATTGCGAAGGAGGAGACGTCTGTTACGGTGCTCGCCGGAGCTGTCGTCATCTCCCATCCTTATGCACTATGATTCAACCCTCGCTCAACTATAATTCATCCTATTACTTTTTCGAGTACGAAGCTTTTTGTCTGATAGTTATCTATTTTTTTTGGAAATTAAATAATATATTATGGCCAAAATTGCAAAGATTGTAAATCAGATACGTAAGTCATCTAGGCCTATCAGATTGACATGAAAGATGGACCCAGCACAATCCATTTATTGCTATTTCCTTCCCGACCCGGCCTGGAAGCCTTGGTCCGGTAACAATTAGGAGGTTCACATTTTGGTTGCTCCGTTCCCGAGCTTAATCCCTCGTTCGCAACCTCCATTTGCGCGCTTGATTCTTAGAGCATCCCAATTTCATTTTTTGTGCAATTAGCCGCTCCCGAATGCCATTTGTTATCCCTGTTGTTAGCTCATCTATAGTTTTCTTCCCCACTGTGAAGATCCTCTGATTCCTATCCATCCAGATCGCTCTGATCGTGTACCCAATTGCAATCTTGAACACTATCCAATCCTGGTCCTTTCTATTCACATTCCTACAGCACCAAGTTAGTATTTCTTGACATTAGAAGCTGTTCAGAGTCTGCCCACATAGCTCCAGGATTCTCCTCGAAATGGCTCTGGAGTACTCACATGCATAGAAGCGGTGATCCGCAGTCTCCTCTGCTCTACTACAGAGGATACAATCTTCAGGTATATTCATATACTTCCTCAGCCTATCCCTTGTATTGAGCCTCCCGTTAATTAGTAGCCATAGGCATGTTGTAGCTCTACGGCAAGCGTGCTGGAACCACACTAATTTGTACCAATTCACTGCATGGGAGTGTCGTCTAATTTGCTCCTTGCATGAATGATTGTTTAATCTTCATGAATATTGACCTTTCTTTATGGACCAAGTTATTTTATTTTACTTTGAATAATGGCTGTATATCCATAAATCCCTTACGTGCCATCTTGTTTTTTTAGAGTTTTTTGATTTAAAATAAAATTTTGTAGTTTTGGCATTGTCGTAAATCTATAAAATCAAAATTTTGTTGTTTTATACCTACTCTATGACATTTTGTTGTCCTTTTTATGCTTATTTAGTTATATAAAATTTTTTATGGTTAATTATTAAATTTTTTTAAAACTTCTCTCAATTTTTAAATTATAATTTAAAATTTTAAAAATAATGAAGTTGGTGACCTGATAATAGGAAGAATCGACGATCAAAACCTTGGTAAACGGTGACTATTAGACCCTTAAGTTCCGGAGCACTTCTCAGCTACCTTTATGAGAAGCCTTAGGTAAGAGGTTAGCTGCATTCGCGCATGAGGAAGGCATGCGAAAACACTAAGGCATATGTGGGCGAGTGAGATCAGACTTGGTGCGAATTTTGGTAGAGTCTCGGATCTTGTGGAGATTGACTCGACTCAGGCTAAGGTCTTGACGAACTAAGGACTTAGCCCATGCTCGGATGAATGGACCACGACTAATAGACTTGTTGTGGGAGCATTGGATCAGGCCAATGTGCTAGTGAGCTTTGGGGAGATCACATTGCATCATCAACTGATAGAGATCATGGGAAGATCTTAGATGATGTGGCGACAATTGGGAGTTAGAGTTGCAGTGGAACCGAACGTCTGAAGATAGTAGAGTTCTTCGAGGACAAGGATGTTAGTTTCCGAGTTAAATGTAAACTCTATCTTGTTGTTATCTTATCTTATCAGTT
>JAOQMP010000003.1:23739606-23755608 GCA_027563575.1 Erythroxylum pedicellare | reverse complement strand
ACATTTTCTTTTTATTCATTATTTTCTTTATTTCATTGGATGCAGTTCACAAACAGAGGGATATAATTCCGCTTAATATAAGTGGTGATGCTACTGAGTCAAGTGAAGATGAAGAAGATCCAGTTTTTAATGATGAGGTGTTGAATGGCTCTCTGTAATCATTTGTTGAAATTGCATTTTAGTACTTTGTGTTCTCCTCTGATTTAGTTGTTCTAATACTTTTAGTTAATGTCGTTCTATAATGTTGATTTTTTTATTTATGAGACACTATGATAAATCATTTTTGTTCTCTGAAATTTCAGCAAGTGTTCTTGGTTGTCGTTTGTTCATGCCTCATTATTGTTAATATTGTTTGAAGGACATTGATGGTGGTGATGGTGGCGATGAAGAAGAGGAGGAGGAGGAGGATGGTGCCCAAGACACTACAATGGCAAAAACAAAAGAAGAAACTTGATGCTATCTTTTATACTTATTATGTTGGTTCTTTTTCTTTCTTTTACAATTTGTTGTTTTTGATTGAATGCTATAAACATAAATTTTCTAAAGTTGCCAAACTGACCACTCACAAAATTTACTTGGATAACTACATTGTTGTTTCTCTTTTTACTGTTTTTTTCTTGTTGATATTTGTTTTCCTTTGTTAGAAGGAAGGTGGGGGTCAGGGCCATGCTTAGTGGCGAGCAGGGTTGAACTCAAATAGTTTAATTCATAACTTTAGCATAAATAATTTGTTATACTTCATGGATCTCATTGGATGTCAAGGTTGCTATTATTTTTACGAGCAGCATAATTTTGATGTTTTTTAGTAGGATATGCTTTCCCTGATTAAATTTCTTTATTGCCCTACTTCATCTGTTAGAGTATACATGTCTATACAGGTTCATGATAAAATATTTGTTTCTTTAAGTTAAGGAAAATATGTGATTGTTTTTTGTTTTTTTATTACTTATTGAATGTAATTTGCAGTTGCAAGGCAGCAAAAATTCCTGCGAGCAAAGTTTGGTTGAGTTGATGATGAAATACCTGATGATGATGCTGAAGAGGAGGGAAAAAGGGGCCTTGTATGGGGTGGGAAAAAGGACCAATATTACAATGCTGATAATTATGATTTTGACGTAAGGACTTCATATTTATTTTTAAGGTAATCTCCCTCTTATCTTATCAAATTACTTGCTTTCTGTTTTGTTAACTAACCATTTTTCATGGGTGAAATGATTTTTCCCTAGTCAGTGTAGCAAGTTCATTGTTCTAAAGTTTCATAATATTTAATTGGTGATATAGTTTGTATATTATTTTCCAGCTGCAATCAAGTGATGATGAGGCCCCTATAGAGGAGGAAGCAGAAGTTTTAAGATTGCAGAGGGAGAAGGCCAAATCTTTATCAATGGAGGATTTTGGCCTCGAGGACATTCAGGAAGATGGAAGTGACAGAGAATTAACCTTAGAGGTAAACTTCTATACTCAGTTGTGTACTTGGCACTGCTAATGTATAATTTTCTCGGTGATGATAATTATTGCCGTAATTGGAGTTTGGTTAGCTCAAAAGTGATGCTTGGACCACTTTTTCTGAATGACATACAGTATAGTTTTTGTGCAGGAAATTCCTACTAAGAGAAAAAGGGGAACTTTATTGAACAAAGACATAGAACAGATGGATGCAGATTTTGAGGTCAAGAAGGATTTGAATGCTTTATCAAGAGAAGAGCAAATGGATGTTGTCTATAGGTGAATTTATGTCTTCGACGGCTATTTTGTTCCCATGTTCATCTAATTGTCTGTATACCTCTTACTTATGAAGAACTGTTTTTCTATATGGTTTATTCAAATTTTATTAGATAGTATAAGAAGAAAATTTTGCTGGGAGGGGAAGTAAATAGTATGCTAGGCCCCTGTTGAATGCAATAAATAATTTGGTGAAATTTTCTTTTTTTTCAGAAAAAGACTGCTTTATAGAAGTAAATATCTGGATGAGTTTCCTTTGGTTTGTATATTCTGGGAACTACAGTTTCCTCTTCCTGTCTTTTTTTTTCTCTGTTTTAATCCCCTACCTAAATGTTAATCAATTAACGTAATTTCTTTGAATTGTAATTCATCGGCTTCTCCTTTGCATTCTTTTTTTTTTTCTCATTGCAGGAGCAATAAACTCTTATCTTTTTAACAAAATGCAAAAATTGGAAAATGAAGGTCATATTTAGTTAATTGATGAGTAAAGATGATGTTAGAAATAGGATGCATTTATATCATTGTATGGATAGATTACCACTATTTCTAAACATATGGTAGAAATAATAATGTGATACTTGCTGTGCTACCCTTCTAAGATCAAACTGCGAAGGTTTGTTAAATCCCAATAAGGAACTGACTAAAGCAAGGGATTAGGTGGCACTTAGTCCTTTCACTTTTGTGTTTTCGTCCACGTGGCCATGGTGTGGTTGATATTTCTATAGAAAAGATATGATCAGGGCTTACTAGATAGCGGTCACAGGTGGTCTTGTTATAGTGTAGGAGTTGTAGCTTGATTAATCGAGCAAAAGAAAATGTCTATTTAAATTCCTTTACTCACACTTCTATATTTTTCCTATCCTCGTAAGTGGGCCGATATGAGGTGGTCTTTTGCAAGAAATACAAAATTGTTTATAAGCAAGACTATATAGAGGTGATCATTTCTTGGTATATGAGTCTTGTTTTTGGTGGGAAATAAGTTGATTTCAGCATTTAGTTTAGATCATATGTATGTTTTTTTATAGTTACAATTTTAAAATTGGTATTTTCACTTAGGTTATTGATTCAAATCTTTTATTGAATATCTATGATTTTGGAATTGATATTTTTAATTAGGGTGTTGATTATGGATCTTATATTGAATATCTTTTTGATAATCATAATTGCCTTTTGATATTTATGATGTTATATTAGAAAATATTTAAGTCTGTTCCTACCATTGTTTTACATCTTAGCAATATTGCACAGTTCTGCTCCAGAATTAGTTGGTTTGCTGTCTGAGCTCAATGATATACTTGAACAGTTTGAAACCAGAGTCAATCCTGCCATAAACCAGGTGACTTTTTTCTTCTTTAGCTGTTTCCTTTTATGCATTCAACAGTGTTTGAAGGAGTTGCAACTGTATGGCTTTGCATTCTGATCATTGTTATTCAGTGCTACACAATGACTATCTAATGGTAGAAGATGATGACATCGATATTTTTGATTAAATATCATGAGACTTTTAAATCATCCCATAAACATAGTGACAGAGTAACCTGAGTATGTTATGGTGGTAGCTTTTTCCTTCTGATTTCAAAAACAAGGGCTTTATTTCCCCTTACGTAGGGGTTTGTTTTTTGTACTCTCAGCTATATGCTTTTCGACATGGATGGAAAGCACAACAGTTGGTTATCGAAGTTGGAAATACATTCAAGAGGATTCTAAAAGAGGCAAGTTCTTCATATTAAATTTATGGGGTGAAATATCTTTACAAATTTTCCTCTCTTACAATCAACATATGAAATTCTTTTCGACACCTTCAGACAGAGAAAGCGAGGGATGACCACATTGATGACATGTCCATTCTTCAAGAAATTTGGATTGTGTTAGGCATCCGGAATTAAGGTAAAGGAAAAGGCTATTCTCTACATGAATTCTTGAACAACTGAAAATGTTATTTTATTTTAATATCTCTTCCTGTTCCTTATGTAACTTCAGTTTTCTGCAGACAAGAAGGACTTGCTTATGAAGTGTTGCAATGGTACATGGGTAGAATGGAAGCTTGGTTTACAGTTGATGCAGACATGATATCACTGAAAACGTGGGACCAGGCAAGTGACTATTTGATCATATGCATCCACTTCCGGGCACAAGCTCCGTCACACTTATTAGACACTCCTTACTAATGTTGTGATTCTGTATTCACTAGGAAGAAATTTTTTGAGAACCGTATTTTAAAGAAGGAAGTCATAAGTAGATTTTCTTTGTTTCCATGGTGTTGTGTGTAGTTATCAACAAGGAGGATCTAGGGGGTGGTTTAGAACATCAAAGTTTACGAACTAGGGGTGGAATATGGTTGATTGTAGTGGGAATAATTAGGAACAAGACCTCCTTCGGTAAAATAATGCAAAATATTAGGACTGCTGTATTTCTCTAGCAGCCCCAATTTATAGCAATCTGTTTAGAACATTGGCAGTTCATTGTCTGCGTGGACCTTGTGTTCGATCAGTGATTAGTCAAAGCTTAGTTTATGACTTTCAAATATTATGTCGACTTGTTTATCTTATTCTTAGGTTGGAATGTTCTCACTGGGTGTTAAGCTGGTTTGTTGATAGATTGGAATCTTAGTGGGAGTAGACATACTGTAGTTGCGCGGTTTAATTTCAGAAAATGATAAATTCTCAGAACATGAAGTATATGAAGGCTACATATGTCCGCATCAGTAATAATTAATTTCTCAGAACATGAAGTATATGAAGGCTACATATGTCCGCATCAGTAATAATCATGTTTAGGTGGTATTTCAAAGTTTTCATGGAAAAAGAAAGGAGTGGTAAAATGATGATTTTTTAAACTGGAAAAACCTAGATTTGAAGTTGAATAACAGTGACAATAAGGTTTTTACAATCTGCTCTTGTGCTATATTTATGCATTTATTTCATTTTAGGTAATACTATCCTGTAAATTCTTCCTCCAGCTAGTGGGCATATCGGTGCACTTATTGGCTATTATTGATGGTTATATTGTTTGGTGACAAATACTGTTTGCATCTTTAATCAGGTGATGCTTTGCACAACCTCCGGGCAAATTTACAAGATCCTTATAGTGTGCTTCAGAGCTGGGATCCCACCCTTGTTAATCCCTGTACATGGTTTCATGTTACTTGTGACAATGAAAATAGTGTTATAAGAGTGTAAGCTACTTTGTTTTTTTTAACAACCTTTTATAGATACCCAAGCAAGTGTTGCAGTCTTATGAGTCTGCATTAAGAAGAATTGACTTTTTGACTCTTGCAGTGACCTTGGAAATGCTGCATTATCTGGACAATTGGTTCCACAGATTGGTCAGCTTAAAAATTTGCAGTACTTGTAAGTTGTCTTAAGAGTGGGGATCAAATGATCAGTTGGATGTCCTGCCCTTCGCCTTTAGTTTTTCTCCTTTGATTTTGTAGTTTGTTTTAGTCTTCATATCAAGTATGCTACTTTCTTGTATTGTTGTCCTGATTCTTGATATTACCACTTTGTCCTTTGTGTGATTTATGCTATCCACTTTTTCATGGCAGGGAACTCTATGGCAACAACATAACTGGACCAATACCAAATGATCTTGGGAATTTGACAAACTTGGTTAGCTTGGATCTTTACTTGAATAATTATACTGGTCCTATTCCAGAAACATTGGGAAAGCTGAAGAAACTGTGCTTCCTGTATGAATAGGCATCCTTTATCTCCTATTACATCATGTTGATTGCTTTGGAACCTTTTAATTGCTCTTTTGTTGTTTAACTGATTGTTATTTGGCCTGTTGAGCATTATGTCAGTATGAAAAGGTGGTTCAGTTGTGAGATTGGTGAATTCAATTTTCTTCATAACTTTTTCAAATTATTTGATGACATGATAACATGTTCTAATTTCTTATTCATTCCCTGATGTTATTTTAATACATATCGATTTTCACCCTTTTTTCCGCGTTTCTTTGTTTTATTTTAAACCAACTTTTCTAACTTATCTTTTCTCAAATTCTATTCTTTTATTATTATAAATTTTAAATTTTAAATATTAATAATCTTATCACAAAATTTTAAATTACACAATATTTATTTATTTTAAACAAGTTTTTATTTAGTTTATATATTTTTTACATTTATAAGACATGCTATACATTTCCTTAATTCTTAAATTTTCCATCCCAAATTTTAACTTACTAATTTTACTTATTCATTTATTATATTATAACTTATATATTTTTAATATAACATATTTAAACCTTCCTAATAAAATATCCATTACAAATTTATAATATTTATAATTTAATTACTAATTTAAAATTTTTTCATATTTATTTATACATTAAAATTATATAATAATATAACGAATTAGAAATTTAAAATATTTATAATTTAATAACAAAATCTGAAATTTTACTTATAATTTGATTACAAATTTTTAAAATTTTCATATTTATTTATATATAAAAATTATATAATAATAAAACGAATTAAATTAACAGGATATCATTAGTGCACATTTGTGCACATTAATCTGCTAGTTTAATTTAGAATGACGAATTGCAGACTTATTTGGTTCGAATGACTATACTGGGCTCGATTTGATTGAATGGAATGAGTTTTCAAATTTCAATTGTGGCAGCAAATACAGGTTGACCTCGAAAAGGAATTAGGGCGTGAAATGAAATAGGAGCTGCTGCGGTCAGATATGACTCTCTTCTTCGAATGAGTTTTCAAATTTCAATTGGGGCAGCAAATGCAGGTTGACCTCGAAAAGGAATTAGGGCATGAAATGAAATAGGAGCTGCTGCGGTCAGATATGACTCTCTTCTTCTTCAACTGTTGACAAATGCAGTAATCAGTAGTTCTGAGCACCTAGACATAGAGAGAGAGAAACGACCTCTCAGGAAGATCACTGAGACTGAGAGAAGCTTATGGGAACAATAAAGGCATGGAGAAGATCCTATGGCGCTCTCATAGGCACCACAACGGTCTCCCTCACTCATCTCTATACCCATTGTGCGGTATAATTTAGTTTCTTCTCAATTTTCATTTAATTTTCTTTTCCTTTTCGTCTTTTGGGTTATAGTCATATAATATCTTGCGTCATTTTGTTATCAGCCCTCAAAGGCTTTTGTTGTCTGGTACACTTTCCTAGTATGTACTGGTTTAATTTTGTGCAATAATGTTGAGGGACTGGCTTTCTCAGTCTGCATCTATTTATCTTTCAATAATCATCCCTTGTTGCTTGAACTTGTTGGATTGTAATTTATGCTTTCTTGTCGGTGTTAGAGATAAGGTTTTATTGGTGAAACTTGTGGCTTTATTTCGGGTACCCAAACACTTCTTGTTCTGCCAATTGTTGGAAAACGTCATTAGATTCATTTACAAGTTTATTTTCAGCATCTTAATATTCATGTTTACTTTGGTTCTGACTAAAATTTAAATTGGTTTATAGCGTATTGAGATACAAAGGCATTTAAATGTGCAAACTATTGAAACGTACAAGCAGGCTGGTCAACATGAAGTTGAAAGAATTGCCAAAATTATCAATGATCACCCATTTCCTAGCCAACCATTGCTACCCACTCTTCTACAACATATCTGCCCAAACAAACTTTCCAATACCTTTGTTGAGAATGTTCTTGGGCGTCTCTTCATGGCCCACTCCAATGGCCTTAAAGCCTTGGAATTCTTTAGATTCTGTCTCAACTCTCCTCATTTTGTTCCAAGTTCAGATGCCTTTGAGAAGACGCTTCATATCCTTGCAAGAATGCGCTATTTTGAGAAAGCTTGGGAGTTGATGGGAGAAATTGGGAAAGCACACCCTTCTTTACTCACCCTAAAGTCGATGAGTATCATGTTATCCAAGATTGCAAAGTTCCAAACATATGAAGACACTATGAAAGCGTTTGAGAAGATGGAGTTGATGATTTTTGTTACAAAAACATTTAAAACCGAAAATTTCAATGTCCTTCTCAAAGCATTTTGTACCCAGAGAGAGATGAATGAGGCACGATCAGTGTTTCAAAAGATGTATAATAGATTTCCTCCTAATATCAAAACCATGAATATTTTGTTGTTTGGTTTCAAGGAATCAGGTGATATAACTGCTATGGAATTGTTCTACCATGAGATGATGCGCAGAGGCTTCAAGCCAAGCACTCTAACTTTCAATATTCGAATTGATGGATATTGTAAGAAAGGTTACTTTCGTGATGGTATAAGACTTTTTGAAGAAATGGAACGGGTTAATTGTTTACCTACATTAGAAACAATTACTACATTGATTCATGGAGCAGGGATTGCTCGAAACATACAAAAGGCTAGACAATTATTTGAGGAAATTCCCAACAGAAACTTGCAACCTGATATTGGAGCTTATAATGCTCTAATTAGTGCATTAGTTAAGTGTCGAGAAGTTGGGTCGGCTATGAGCTTAATGAATGAGATGGAACACAAGCAGATTGGCCTTGATAGTGTCACCTACCATACAGTGTTCTTTGCATTGATGAAGTCAAGTGGGTTGAAGGGCATTCATGATCTTTATTGCAGAATGGTTGAGAGAAATTTTATTCCTAGAACAAGAACTGTGGTTATGTTGATGAAGGTCTTTTGCACTAATAACCAGCACGATATGGGTTTGAATTTGTGGGGCTACTTGGTAGAGAAAGGGTGTTGTCCTCACAGTCATGTGTTGGATCTCTTGGTAACAGGATTGTGTTCACGAGGAAGATGGCAAGAAGCTTTTGAATGTTCTAAACAATACTTAGAAAGAGGAATGCATATGAGTGAAACAGTTTATCGAATTTTTGAGCGGATTTTACGCCAATCTGCCAAGACAGATATGCTAAGTGAGTTGAATCAGATGATAAAGAAATTACATTCTGTTTTACCCCCTTCTCGGGGACATGCTATAGGTAACTTTTCAGCTGCAATTGTAGTCAAATTTTGTACATTTTGACACACGTTTGTATAGTCTTAATTATGCTGAACTGTTTCAAAACCACAGGTGAATGTCTTTTTAACTTTGTTTTCTTAACTCTAAGTGTATTGAATTTACTGATGCAAGATAACTAAATGTATTTATGGGTTCGTGCATGCCTAGAAATCTTCTATTATCCTTTTTCTCTTTATACTAATTCATGTACAGTTGAAACATGATGTGACTTCCATGAAACTAATAACAGTTACAATAATTAGTGTGCTGATGTGATGTGTGTTTCTGTTACATCTTTCTGAACATTTTTCTTTGATTTCCTAACAAAAGTTTATGGCATTGACATTTGGAAGTTTTTCTTATTGATGTGTGTATCTGTTACATCTTTCTGAACATTTTCTTTGATTTCCTATCAAAAGTTTATGGCATTGACAATTGGAAGTTTTTCTTACGAACAATTATTGTCTGCAGAATACCTGAGTCTTATGTCCACTGATATCAAGTGGATAAACATGTCCATGTTTGGTGCTTTATACATTTATGGGAGTGAATGATTGTCATTCAGCGGTTTGTTATTTTGATTTCACCTTTTTAACAAGATTCCTGTGTCATTTTCTGGTGTTCCTTTTAATTTAACAGGTGATCACAAGAACACTGATTGCTATCCATAGGCCATTGAGAGAGGGGGATCCTAGTTTCAGAAAGGACATATTTTCTTATACAGACACATATTCCAACTTTGAACTTCAAGGATGATTCTAGTCATATTGGTAGTTTTCTCATACTCTCTTGCTATCAACTAGTCTCTAAGTTCTTTTGTAGGAGTGATTGCTTGTATAAAAACTTTCACTTTTCATTAGAAAATTGAACTGTAGTGTTCCTGCCTCTCTTATTCTTGAAATTTGTCTCTTCTACTTCAGCTTGAGATTGCAGCTTGAAGTTCCTCTCTGCTTGGGTGTATGCATATGCACTATTTTTTAATGCTTTCTAAATAGAAGCTGAGTGTCTTCCTAGACCTGCCCAGGGCCATGCGGAGGTGAGTTTATGATTCAGCAACTTAATTAGGAAATAAAGTCGGTAAACAGTTATAATACATTCAGTTTATTTTGTAATTTAACTTGCAAATGTTTGAATTAGACTGTTCAAAATTTTAGTTTTATTTTGCAGTGTTAAGCAGGTTCCACGTTTACTCCTTTGTAGCAATTTGGCAAGACGTGGAGATAAAATTCATCATTGAAAACATTATGTTCGAATTTGTGAGAATGACTAAAGGGATTCTGTAATTAATAGTATTTGACTTTTGCTGGTTTGATTCATGGCTTTATAATTTGGTGATTTCTAGTTTTCTTATGTGTTTTTATAATGTCCACTGTCTTTGTATGAAGAAACTTGTCATTCTTTCCCATCTTCTTTGTATTTCTCTAGGAAAGTTGATTTTCTTTTGTATTCTTGTCTTTGCATATCTAACAAGTTGTTTCCCTCATCATTTCCTTAACTATTTCAAACCCCAGCTGCTACAGGGTAAACCAAAATTTGGAAGATGATTTTGACTTATTTTATTTGATAATTATCTGTTTTTAGGTTTTTAGGTTTTGATTAGAAGGCAGGGAGCTGCTCCGGTTGTTCTCTTCAGTATCCCATTTCCACTTCGGTTATAGCTCTACTGCATATTCAAAGAGCCAATTGCTGAATATGCAGCCAATGTGATTGTTGGGCATCTGATTGCTTGATTGAGTATTACAAATGAGCTGTCAGATTCCCATATGTGGATGACAATTTCGCTATTTTAATCCAGTAAAATTTTGAAAATTTTTAAATCATTCTATTTATCGGTCTCCTCAAATTTTAGTTCTATGTTCACGATTCCATATAATGTTAATATTCTCTTTAGTTTGCTCGTTGTCTCAGAAAATGAAACTCACCCATTTATTTTTTGAATGTTCCTACACTTCCCGTATCTGGATCTTCCTATTAACCCACTTCAATCTAACTTGGAATAATAAAGCCGGGTCTTCCACAGTTCAGTGGACCACAACTATGTCTTGTCTCTCTCTGGAGACTCAACAGCTTTCAAGCTCGCTCTTACCGTTGCGCCTACACAATTTGGTAAGAATGGAACAAAATATTCAAGCATCAACCAACAACAGCATCTGATCCCATTTCAAGTACACCGCTATTGGTCAGGTAGATCATTATGGCCTAAGGGATGACCCTATCTTCTATCTTGAGATGTAATGTTTGACAGCAAAATTAGTTTTTTTTTTTGGTTGCCTATGAAGTATTTTAGGAGGGTTCTAATTATAAGAAGGTACTTTTAACTCATCTACACTTAGACTAATTCTCGCTCAAGTCGGATACGTTTCTTGCGGTAGGTAAAATTTTGATCTCAAGTTTTAAACAACTGTATACATGAGGAGGGTTTGAACTCGCAACCTTATTTAAGCCAGGAGAGCCCCTTACCAACTCACTTGCGCCTTAGTAACCTTAGTTCTGTTATTTCTGATAGTCTGGTGTCTTTAGACTTTGGTTGGTTTCTATTATCGGAAAATTTTAGGTTTTTGACATCATACTAAAAGTCAACTTGGGTATCCTGTTCCAAGCGCCTCTTTTAAAGGTAAATTGTATCATTTAGTAATTTGGCCAATTATGTTTTATGGGGCGGAGTATTGACCCATTAAATAAGTTTATAGTCATAAGCAACAGAGATGAGAATGATCAGATGTGCAACTTTACTAAAAGGGATAAGGTAAGGAATATAATGATAAGGGACAAATTAAAGGTAGCGAATATTATAGACAAATTAAGAGAGATAAGACTTAAGTGATTTTGATATGTTAAAAGGGGACATTCAGATGTTCCAGTGAGAAATTGCAAGAGGATCGTACTTAGAAATAGTAAGAAAAAAAAAAGGAGGCTTAAGAAGAATTGAGGGGAGGTAATTAAAAAGAATATAACAATGTTAGAAGTTACCAAGGACATGATTCACAATAGAAAATTTTGACATAATAGGATTCAAGTTAAGGATTCCTCGTAAAGAGATCTTGGTAGTTCTCTGTTAGGTTTTGATCATGCATCTCATACATAATATATATTAAATATACGCAATGGAAATAAAATGCAACCTTTAAAATTAAATCTACTCATGCATATAGATATAGAAAAACAAAATTATGAAATGTAAAATGTTTACATAACTTTCTGACGATCTTTCGTTCTTTAATCTTTTCATTGTTGGGTTATCGTAAACTACAACGATCAACCTATACCGTCTTTAATGAAAGTCCACACGAAGATAGAAGGATGAAACCTTACTAGCAGATGGTTAGAATTCTTTCTTTGTGCTAGCAAAGATAAGAACTCTTGAGAGAGCTAGAGAGAAAAAGTGTGTGTGTAACAAAAAAATCCTTTTCTTTTTCTTTTGTTGTGTCTTATACAAGATGCATGAAAATCATCTCAATTTTCTATACCATTTGGCCTTCTATAACTTTCATCACTAATGGAAAGTTATGGGAAGTTAATGATCACAAATAACATGCATTAATGGAAGTTATGGGAAGTTAATAGTTACGAATAACATACATTAATGGAAGTTATGGAAAGTTAATGACCATGAATAACATGCGTTAATGGAAGTTATGAGAAGTTAATGACCTTGAATAACATGCATTAATAGAAGTCAACAACACTTGTTTCTAATTCATTACATGCAACGTTTTCTATCACGATCACATCGCGATACAATCCTGAAATACTCTCTCATATCTTGAATCACCATTCAAGACCATTTGACTCATCCTTCAGATCTCCTATGTCTGTAACCCAGTAGATTCCCGATTATATCGATTACTTGAATTAACACTTAATTTAAGTGAGTCAAGAGTAGTATCTAGCAATATGTTATAACCTTCAATTGACCGAAAAGTCAGTGGTTTGATTACGAACCCTTCCATACGTAATGTTGCCATATAATTCGTCCTTTTACCATCTAAACTCCACTTGATTTAGAGTATGGTTAAAGTGTCAACTCCTATTAAATTGATTACGTCACATCTAATCCAAGTATTATTAGATCTTATCCTAAGGATTTCATTACTCTATATATTCTTGAAGACTCTCTTCATGATACATATCGGCTCTAGTCAAAGACTTCTGAGTAATGACCCTAACAAGAGGTCGTGGATATCATCTTTTTTTATCAGGAGTGGTGAATCCTTTATTGGCTACTCAATTACCTCTGAGTACCTCAAGTTGTACACAATCACTACCTTATGAGTAACCCTTAAAAGGCATCGATGAATGGAGTCAAAGCACAAGATCAGTATCCGAGACATCGTTGAGCACCTCAAGTCAAAGGATACTTGCACCATTGTTATGATGAGACTATCATTGACACTAGAACAGAATATCCATATGATTGCCTCATAGTAGGTCAATCTAATGTACTTACTACCCTTAGTAAACATCTACAAGTTGACTCTAAACAATTCATGTCTACAACTTATGAGATCTACTGTTTGATCTAATCAAGGAGTATAACATGCATTAGTCTATTCGAACTAATGATATCTCATCTCATTAATTATATGATTAGGGAAAGTTTAGATACTAATATAATTACACATGATAGGAATCTCAATTTCATGATCTCATCATGATTCCTCCATGCTTTTTTTTGTATCAAAGACTTCATATTAATCATAAAATGATTTATACAATAAATGCTAAAGGTGATTACTTTTAGAGAACTTCTCTAACATTCTCCTATATCTTTTAACTCTTATCTGTTGTAGCAGGCTTCTTTATTCACAAGATTAAGGATGGGAGTTTGATCGTTAATTGGGTCTAAAGCTCAAAATTTCTACAAAAATCGGGCCTGAGGTTAACCCCAACATATGTCAAAAGTGAAACAACGTCATTTTGCTCCCATCTAGATGTATATTGTAATCTATCATGGGAGCAAAACAACATTGTTTTGCATTAGGAACAAGATGACATCGTTTTAGTCTTAGTTTTTAAAGTTTAATTTGATAGTAAAATAATGTCGTTTTATTTTAAGTTTAAGTTAACAAATGTTTTCTTTTTTCCCTTCCTCACTCTCCGTCTCTCCTTCCTTTTTGCCAACTAGCCGACCTTGGTGTCTCCTTCTTCTACAGTTCTACATCAGTTTCATCTTTGTATAAGTGCTTGTGCATCGCCACCAAACTGTAGTCCCATCTCATGCAGTCCCACAACTATTAGTTAGTCACTTCCTATAGTCCCATTTTTAATGTGTGGTTATTGTATTAGCTTTTTGATAGGTGTTTATACTATGTTTTGATAGATGTTTATGTGTGCTTTTGAGTGCTTTCTAGATGATTATCATGTATATAGGCTTAGAAATATGTTATTATTAGTGTTTATTTATATTTGAAGTTTTTGTGTAGTTTAGAGTATGATTTGAATCTTAATTTTATTTTTCAAGAGGTGTATGATGTGTGTTTCAGTTTGTGGAAACAAGAAATTAAAGAAAATAGAAGAATTGGAAGCATGGAAGCAAGTCACGATTGTGACATGCTTGTAACGATCGTTACAGAAGGCGCAAACAACAATTTAAGTGAAATTTAGGTCTTTTAGTTTGTGTGTCTTTTTTTAATTTTGACATTTTGAGGCTATTTTTGGAACCAAATTAAGTGTGGCAACCTTAGAAAGAATATTAAAAGTCTCAAGAAATATAAAAGAATATAAAACATTCCAAAAAAGACAACCTCTGTATTACCAAAATTGGGTTCAAAGTTAGTTGATCAAGAAGAGCATTCGAGAGTTCCAGAATTTGCAAATTCATTATAAATGAAGTTTTCTTCCTTTCTTTGTTTATTTTCATTAAACTTGATGTATAAACTGGATTTGAATATGCTATTCACATTTATGACGTTTTAATTTTCATATTAGGATTTGTTGTTGAGTTGTTTTGTGACTTGACTATTATTACTTTCAATACAATATTTTGGTGTTGTGATATTTGAGTTTGTTAAATACTTCGAAAACAAATTGTGAGACTGAGTCTAAAGTAATCCAATTAGGTTGGGTAACTAAAGTTAGTAGCCTAATAAGTCATGCAAATACCAAATTGATAATCATATAAAGAGATATCTTATATGAAAACTTAATTATTCAATAAATCACTTGAGAACTAATTGAAAATGTTAGGTTATTTTCATGAATCGAGAGATTGCAAAATTTGAAATTTTGTAGTCAGTTAGGATTAATCAATTTAGGTTAAATGATTAAGTCTTGAAAGAGAGTAATCAAACCCTTCGAAAATTTAGGATCGATACCCAATTGAATCAATAATGGCTAAGGAGCAAAGTAACAATAGAATGCTATGATTTTACCTAGAATTGCTTTTGTAATCTACTCTCTTTTTAAATTCCATGATTTTTGAAAAATAGAGCATTTAGTCCATAAAGATTTAATGCTTTCCTAAGGTTCAAGCTAAAGAGAGATGATTTAAAGTCCATTTCGTAGAGTTAGTTGGTTAAGCTCCTCAATTATTCCTTATTGATTACCTTTGGGATAAAGGGTTTTAGTTTTTTTTTTCCTAGAGAAAGGAAACTACATTTTCTTGTTCACTAATTATATCTTTGAAATTGATAATGATGCCTTTTTCATATCTTCTTGAGTGGAGATGGTAACCCTTAAGTAAATGAAATGAGTACCTGACATCCATTACCTTAGGCTATGTTAGGTTGGATGTAAGGATTTTAATGGAATAGGTTTTTAATGGAATGAAATAGAATATAATGGAATGAAATACTTTATAATGGAACGGAATATAACTAATATAATGGAATGAAATACTTTTTCCTTAAGCATAGGCAAATTTGGCATTTCAATCCAGCAAACATTCTTAACAAAATGCATATAAAATGCTCATGAAACACTTTTTCAATTATTACATTGTTGTAACCGAGTGCCTAACTATCTCGTATATATTAGATACCGGGCTCATTGATAACTGTCCCATATGGAGCTCATTGATAACTATCCCATATAGGGCTCATTAAACGTTGAGTCTGAGGCTCTGAATCACTTTTGAGCTTGAGGCTCTTTTTCACACGTTGAGCTTTAAGCTCTAATCGGTGGCTACTCTAGTCACAACTCCCATTATCTGATCATGTATTCATGTAATGAAATGCATCACATATATTCAATCAATTGAAAGTGCTCATATTCATTATCACATCTCATTCACATTGTCATTGGACCTTAGTCTGACATTCAACACTTAAGTCAAGAAACACTTATTCTGTCCAATTCACATTCAATGAGCACTTCAATATTTCATTCATACATCACATTCATCGGACCTCCT
>JAOQMP010000003.1:23706198-23716557 GCA_027563575.1 Erythroxylum pedicellare | reverse complement strand
TGGGTCTTAATTTGCATTATTTCTCTATAAATTCAAGACGAACCAGTGTTGTTCTTTATCAACTTCTTACCTTTTTAAACTTGTTCGGAAGGTAGGAGCCTATTCTACGTGCAAGTCTGATGCATATTATTCCTTATTCCACTAACTTGTCCACTTTTTGTGATCTTCAAGTTAGAATTAGCTTCCTTTATCTGCAATAAAGTTGTTGATCTTCTTTTATCCTTCCAAACAACTCCAAAATTTTTTGATCGGACAACGTTATATAATGTCGCACTAAAAATTATGTTTACTCTTCAAATTCATTACCTTTAAGAAAATGAACTAAATATAGAAAAGCATAATAAAATCAATATAAAATACGCCATAAAATTGTGAAATACCAAGTAAATTAACCCTAAATAACATATAAAGTATGAACCTATCAATTTGTTTTATATAAGTAATGTTATTACTGGGTCAACATTTGTATCTTCCCTATCCTTTGTCATGTTCTTCAATTTGATATGCAAAATCCTTCCCAAAGCACAAAAGGTAATAATTTTCTTCCTTGTATTTGGTCTTTTGGTCGTGCCTGCTTGACTGTCTGTTTAATCTTGGGACCTATTTTGATTCAGAGATGCGTGAAAGTTATATAAAGAGGAAGAACCTTGAGGTGGGTAGTAGAGAAGTAAGAGGATTTGAGCTTCTTGATTCTAGAGAGAGAGTGAGAGAGTGTTGTGGGTAAGAAAAAATGAGGGTAAAAGTGAATATATAGGTTAGGAGGATGAAAGGAGGGGTAAAATTGAGAAAAAAGCTTGAAAATTCCATATGCCCATTCTGCCTCGCCGTAAGTCATGATCATGACAGAAGGGATTTTCAGGGTCATGGTTGTGACCTAATGTGCCACGCTCATGGCAGAAAACGATCGTGACAGAGATCTTAAAATTAGGTCACGATCGTGACACTAGAAATTTTTACACTCCTTTCCCATTTTTGATTCTTTTCGTCATGTCACTTTGGAATTCCTTCCTTACCTTATATTTTCATCATCACCTCATTGTCTTGTCTTTCATACCCTTCCAATCCATTATGAAAAAGAGAGAGAGAGACAAAGAAAGCCATCTCGATTTTTCCTAGATATTAACTTGTATTGGAAAAACATGTGAAAACATAATTGAAAACCTAATCTTGAAAACCTAATCTAAAGTAATAGATAAAACAAAAAAAAAGTTAAAATTATGGATTGCATCCTACACAGTGATTCATTTACCCTCGCTAGCTTGATGTTGCTTCTTTTGTTCATGGTGGTTCAAACAAATAATGTAATTATAGCACCCCTATGGGTTTCATAACCCGTAAGTGAGCTACTAGATTGTGTTTACCACCACTCTTCTTGCTCATCTTCTTCTTTTGATTATTCTTTCGAATTTGTGCCTTCTCTGGTGGGTCCTTATGAGTATAACACTACTCAACTTTTTCACAAGACTCATTTCTCTTGATAGCGTCCACATATTTGAAAGAATTTCTTGTACCATTAGACACTTTAAAGTTAAATTGCTTCTATTAGCGGGTGGTAGCTAAAAATGGTTTTCCAAGGATAATGGGTAACTGCAAATCTTCCTCTATGTCTAAGATGATGAAGTATTAGGAACGGGAAAGGTGAATTTGTCAACCTTAACAAGAACTTCGCTTAATAATGCCCTAAGATGGTGGATTGATCTATTAGCCATTTGCACAGACATCTTGATTGGTGTTATTTCACCCAACTCCATCTTTTTGCATAAAGTGTAAGGCATCATACTTATGCTAGCTTATAAGTCTGCAAAAGCCTTATCCATTTTGACACTACCAATAGTTAAGGGAATAGTCCCTGGATCATCTTATTTCTATGGTAGTGCTGCCACTTCATTAGAGTTCTCTTTGATTACAACTTCACGTCTCAACTTCTTTAGTTCCTCTCTGTTTACTAACTTCTCTTTTGTTTATTCTATAAGGGAAAGCCATGTTTTCAGTTGCTCTATTATATCTAGAACCTCTTTCAACTCTGCTTTTTTTGACTTTCTCTACGCTAGAATGGGGTATAGAATTGCAGGATGACTTCTTGATCATCATCATGTTATATTTACTCTGTAAGGAACTTTCGTTAGCTCTTTTCTTTTCTTCTTCCCTTTCTTCTTCAACTTGATTGAGCTTCTCTTCAGTGGCCTGTGTGATCACCATTACCCTTCCTTTAGATTTGTTTCAGTATTGCTCGAAAGCCTCTTTGTATTTTGTGCAGACAATGCATTTTCCAATTGGCTCATTTGGAGTTTTAAGTTATGGTTGGAATAAGTGTGGTTCTTTATTACTTGTTCAAATCTTCCTTCCAACTTCTCATGAGCGTCCTCCATACTCCCAATCTTTTCCAAGATTTAATGCATCACCTTGTTCCAAATCTTTCAGAGGTCCCACCGAAAGCCAATTATCAAACTAGAAAGAAGTAGATTCCCCATTGCCAATAAGGTTGATGAAGTGAGGCCTCAAATTTCCTCTCAACTTAATAATAGCTTCCAACGGGGAAGAGGATAGATTATTTGACTTGAAGCTCTATAGGTTCCTATTTTAATGAAGTATATATGGATCCATCTACACCATAAAACCTCCTTTTCAGCAAGGAGTCTTTATAGCCTTTTAGAAAGTAATAAAGAGTTAAAAGTCCTGAGAGAAATTATACCGAGTCCACTTTGAAATTTTGGTAAATGAACATCCCTTAATCCCATCTTTACTTTGCAAGGGTTGCCTTTGCAACCAGTCCATACGAACCTGTTAAAATTATGTTAATATCTTTAATAATTTTAATAGAGAAAGCAAAACGAGCTACCTTATAGATACTAATAAATTTAAAACAGACACAATGAGTTAAGCCCTTCCAGTAATGGAGAGATTCCTAACACTCTAAGAGCCAATTCTATGATTAATCTTATCAATTTGGTAAGCATAATCAATAGATTTGAATATGAAATATGAGATAGGAATACCAAGATACATCATTGGCAGCTTTTGACATTAAAACCTATAATAAGGACTAAGGTGAATTCCAAATTAGTAGTTTTATGATATAAGAATATGTCAGTTTTGGAGCATTTTACGTAGAGACTAAACATGATGTGGAACATTTTAAGGACCTTCATAAGAGTAGAGAGAAAAGTACGGTTAACTTTGGAGAGTAAAATAAGATCATTAGCAAAACAAAGATGACCTAATTTATCTCTTTTATATTTGGAATGGAATTTAAAGCCTTTCTAACTCTTTACCCTTTTGTGTAGTCTACCAAAACCCTCCATCACCAAACCAAATAGATAAGGTCATATAGGGCCACCTTGCCTAATACCTTAACTACTTTTAAACATTTTTGTAGGCTAACCATTTATAATGATGTTGTAATGAGGAGTTGAGATACATTGTGTGATCCACATGGTGAAATATTTTAGGAAATCCATGGCTACTAGAATATTAGTGATGAAGCCCAATCCATAGAGTCATAGGCTTCTTTTAGATCAACTATTAAACAACAATTAGCTTTACCATTCTTCTTTCCTTAGGTCCCGATTAACTCCTGAAATATCAAAATATTATCTCTAATAGCCCTTTTAGGTATATATTTACCCTGTGATTAACCAATGTAATCAGGCAATACCTTTGTCAATCTTTAGGCTAGGATTCTAGAGATAAGTTTATAAATGGAATTGTAGCAAGAAATAGGGCTAAAATTTAAGAAATGATTGAGGTTTTGGTTTCTTTCAACAACTCTTGTTAGGAGTTTATTTAGGACTTCTATGACTAAAGAGAAAAGGTAAAGGGAAATTAGACCCCCTTTCCTGATGCCTCTTACCGCCATAATTAGAATAGAACGCTCCTTATTTACTAGGACATTAAAAATGACAGTGAGTATGTATTAATGAATCTTGGCATTGAAGTTGCTTGGAAACTTTAGAGTAGTTAGAATATTGACGATGAAAGTCCAATCAATAGTACCATTCGCATTTTGGACATCATCTTTGATTGCAAAATTTTTGTGACCTCTCCTTCTGATTTAGTATTTAAAGTATTCCTGAGCTACTGTGATGTTATCTCTAATGCTTCTGCTAGGGATGAAGGAACCTTGTGCCTGATCAATATGGTTTCTTAGAATTTGCTTAAGCCTCCAGTTTGAACCTTGGAAATAATGTTATAAATTGTGTTGTAGCATACTATAGTTGTGTAATCATAGAATGTTTCATGCTCAGTTCCTTTGGGGATTAAGGTGATGAAAGTTCTATCTATTTCCTTCAACAATTTATTTTTGGTGAAGAATTCTAGCACATCATCAATGACTATTTGACTTGTAATTAGCTAAGTTTTGTGGGAAAAAGTTTCATTTAGGCTATCAAGACCTAGATCCTTATAGGGGTGGAAGGATTTGAAAGCTTTGTGATTTTGTAATGAATATTGACTCAGTTAATGTAAGGACTTTATATGCTTGAAGTTTGTCTTGTAGAATCTCCTCTAATATTCTAGGATTGGAATGACCATCAAAGGATGAGTTAAGTAATTTGAAAAGTAATAGGAAGATGCCTGATATGGTGACTCGATAGTTAGATTTCTAGGGTCTTTGATTGATTTTTGGAAGTTGATTTTCAAAGATTTTTTCCAGATTGGGAGCTTCGTTTTTTAATCCATCATGGGTGATTTTTAGGGCTATTTTTGTAGCATATTTTTATGGAAAAACTCCAAAAGTTTTTGGTATGGTTGAAGCTCCATTGCTATAATGTTTTGGTGATGAATCGGTTGTTTTGTTGATGATTTTACTGTTGTTGTGCATGGGATTTTCCAGTGACAATATTGAAGCTTCACAATAGATCTTTCAGTGGACAACTTCCTATTCTTTCATTAATGAAGCTAAATTGTTAGGGAACTTGTTTTCTTTCTCCAGTGTCTTTGATTATGTTCATTTCTTATTTTAATCACTTGAGCTGTGTGTTCATTGTCTTTCGTTAAAAAGTTGTTGAGAAAATTCTCTGTTGAAGTTACCACGAGTCTATCGTATTATTGGATGTGAAATACTTTACGAGTTGTGAGGACGAGCGATAATGTCAAGGGTTGAGTGATGTCGACTTAGTAAAGCCCTGTATAAAACTATTGATGTTAGTGAAAGTATTAAGCTATATGGGGGCTCCACAGATGTAGACAAGGTGTGCTGAACTACATCCACAAACTTTGGTGTTGATTTACATTTTTGCGTTTAATTTTACTGTTTTTGATTATGCTAGAAACAACTGCAATAAAATCGGAGATTTTGCGAAATTATGCCCTTTCGAAAATTTTCATTTTCGACCCAACCTCTTATGTCTTTGTCAACCTAGTTCGACGCCAACCACTAAACTGCATGTCATAACTATAACGAACGAACCAATCTAAGCAACTAGTTGAATGCACCTCCTTTCTGCTATTAGTCAGGATTCCAAAAAGCTAATATGCTCAATGGCATCTCATGCCACCACCAGCATTTGTGTCTTCTAGTCATTGACGTACAACAACAATTGCAAGCCATCACGATTTACAAGTAAACACATCCAGCATTAACTAGCCAAACACCAATTTCACGCAACCTACAACAACCAATTTTAGCAGTAACCAAGACAACAATACAAAACCCATTCAACTCAAACATCTAATGTTGTCACCCATTTTCCCTACCATCATACACCTACATGTTTCCAGCAAAAGTTCATAGTTCTTTTTAAAGGTTTTGTTAATTTTTTTTGTTTAAGTTGTCTTAAATCTAAACTTTTCAGATCAAATCTAGTTTGATAGTTTAGGGACTAATGGACATTAATTTCATATGAATCTACTTTTAATTTCAACTCCAAAATTGTAATAAATGATAATCAAACATTTTTTAATCAAGTTATATAATTAAAATCAACTCTGATATCACTATAGAGAAATCCGGGCAATATTTGTTCCTGTTTAATCCTTTTTCTTATCTTTTCCCTTAAATCATTTTTAAAATTAGCTCATCTCAACTACCATAGTTACACATGTTTTTGGCCTCTAACAGTATATAAAGAATATGTTGACAGAACTCTGCAACTACTGTAGAGAGTGTTAAGCAAGAAGTGTTAGTTTCTTTCAAGCATGAGCCTATTTACAATAGATTTTACATATTTTAGTAATTTAATTTAAATAACATTTCAATTTCAATTAAATTTTAATTAAAAGTACAATTAATTCTAATTAAACATTAATTAGATTCAAATAAGATCCAATATCTTATACCAGTCCTTATTTATTAAATATATTTATTTAATCATAAAGTTTCTCAAATTTTATAATCAAGAACTTAATTAAAACATCTTTTCTCACTTCATCCTATCATTTGTGTATAACCTATTAGGTTCTTAAATGCATTAGCAATGAATATAAATTATAACTCAAAATCATATTTAGGATTAAATAAATTAAACTCCTTTAATTTATCTTTAATTCTCTAATTAAATAATTTATATCTATAGATCAAGATTATCATCTAGTAATACAATATGACTACCCAAATATTTAGAAATGTTAAAGTAGTTTGACTAACCTTTTCGTATATGATTTTTTCACATAATTCAATCATTTCATCATACATTGTTATAATTAGACAAAGAGTATGAAATTAATTTCTGCTCTATTTGATCCAATTTTTTTAGTTCTCCATCATTAGTAATTCATTATATTAATGACATTTGAAAACCATTTTCAAGTTGTCATTCTACCTTGGCCAAAAATTTCATGAATCAATACTAACTGAGAACAGTAGAACATTCATCCTTCTAACTTTAAGGCGATAAATCTTATATTGATCACTCAAATATCTCTTCATAGTCCATGTCATAGTTAATGACTACTAACTAAGCTACACTTGACTAGAATAGGTCATAGGTAATATCAAAACATAAAAATCCTTATATGAGATCCTTTGGAGATCTTAAATCAGAGGATTACTTTAATCATAATAGAAATTTCCACAGACATACAAGTAATGTTCTAAATGAATTTCTTATATGGGTTAATTTAGTAAACTTGTTCTCTAACAAGCACTCATATGTTTGTTTAAGTATCTTTATACTTTAGTCTATAAGATCAACTACTTCCTTCATAAGAAAAAACATAATATGTGCTAGTCCTTTTACACTTTGTTAATACCTAGTCTCAATAGAATAATAACAAGGAACGATTTAGGGATAATATATATAAATACGATATGAATTTCATAATTATAATCTTATCATAATTTTATTTGCAATGTATATTAATACATAAACTTTATCATATATATCTAAATACGTATAAGAAAAATAATGTCTTTAAACAACTATCTCTCTAAAGTACAACCAACCGATTGGCTAAATAAAAATTCCTATGTAGTTGTTTTTGTATCATTTCTTTTTTTTTGTTCTTTCATTTTCTTTTCTTTGTCGTTCCTTTTACTAAAAAGTTTAAAGGACCACACTATAGTAAACCAGTATTTTTATAAACAAAAAATTCAACTCGGTCAAATTTCTTAAAATATATGCTTTTTCATATTTAATTCATTTAGGTAGATATCACATTTATTACATTAAATTAAAATGATTATAAATCAATGTCTGTTAAAAAATAGTAGACATAAATTTTCCTAAAGGATTTGATGTTGTCTTATAGATTCAATAATTTGTTATGGATAGGTTTTCATGATATTGATATATTATTATGCATGCATAAACATTTTGTGTATAATTTTGGTTTTTTCCTCGAAATAATTACTTCATTTCCATTTATTATGTGTGCTTGGTTTGTATACATGTAAATGCTCATTAAATTGGGTATATATAGATGTAAATGTTCATCGAAGTGTATATGTACATAAAAATGTCAATGACTAACTTATATGCTCATTAGATTTAGCACTTATACATGTTAAATGTTAATTAAAGTATATGTATACTTGTAAATGTCCATTGATAACTTATATGTTCATATATGTTGATTGTTTCAAATGAATGAGCATTGTTCATTCAGTACAAAGTTCTGATCCAATAATGAATAATATACTAATGGAGAGTTCTAATCCAGTCATAGGTGAAGAAACTATTTAGGATAAAGGAACAAGTTCATTAAGAAGTGATGTTGGATTCGCTTCACCAAGACTAAATCAAGGGATGGAGTTGAAAAGCCCAAATATAAGTATTGTCACAAGATGTTGGTCAGATGTTCTAAAGGTGGAACCTCTCATTTGAAGAGACATGGAGCCTTATAACAGAAAGATGGTACTAGAAGGTCAAATATTTTTATCCCTAACCTATTAAGAGGGAGGTATGAAATGACTACCACAGGTTTATATCAACAACAAATTAAATTTTTTGATAGCTAAGAAGATCATTGGTGATGAATACCAACTCTCCATTATCGATATCAAAAACTTCAAGATATTACTTACCTCACTCTAGCCTACCTTCAAAGTCCCACCTTGAAATACCATAAAGCAAGACATTTTCAAGATTTATGTCAATTAAAAGAAAGAAATATTGAAGATGTTATCGAGGATTTATGAATGGGTAGGCATCACATTAGATATATGGATGGATAATAAACAAAAGCAGAGTTATATAGTGGTGATAACACACTTCATTGATAATGACTAGACTTTATGTAGTGGATTGTTGGGGTAGATTATATTTTTAATCTTATTATCATTTATTTATTAACTATATTATAATTGATATTTGTTTATGATCTTAAATGATGTGTTCATTTATATGTCAGCATTGAATACAAGTGAAAGGTTAACAACCGTGGTAGTAGAGTGTTTAAAAAATTAGAACATCTACACCAAGCTCTTAATAATAACTTTGGACAATTGTAGCACAATGATACAATGATAGAAAATTTTAAGATTAAGTTATAGGTTGGGAGCTTGTTAATTGGTGGAAAGTTATTCCATACGCGTTGTTTCGAACATATCATGAATTTGATTGTGAAGGATGGGTTAGCTATAATAAAGGAAGAGGTAGAGTCGATCTAGAGTATCATAGTGTGTTAGAGTGCAATACCTAAAAAAATGAAAAAAAAATTAAAGAACCTACATGATAGCTACACATTTTGTACATGAAAAAGTTATTTTAAGATTGTCTGACCAAATGGAATTCAACATTCAAGATGTTGGTGCTGGAAACCAAGTATGTTGAGGTGTTTAGCAGGTTGAGATAAACAGATTCTCAATATTCTTGCCCGCCAACAGAAGAGAAATAAGAGTTAGCTAAAACAATTTGTATGAATTTGAAAAAAATCTTATAATGCCACTAAGTTGTCCTCCAGATTAAAATATCTAACTTCGCATATTTGCTTTAGCCATATGTATAAGATTAAACAAACTTTATTTGGTTGGATATTTGATTATAATAAGGTAATTTGGGTCATGGCAGAGCGGAGGATGGAGAAATTCAATTTTTAATGTTTGTGATTGGAAAAAGTATTACAATCATTTCTCTATTAAACCTAAACTATAAGATGGAGGGGTTATACTTTTATTATCAAAAGTTTTATGGTGATCAGGCCAAGAACATGATGATATCATTAAATAATTCTAGTATAATTTGTTTAGTGATTATCAACTATGATTAGAGAATGATTAGGATTGTAGTATTTTAGTATTAGCTTTAGCTTCAGCTCTAGTTTCATCTTTATATGTTATTGATATGATTAGTGTGAGTCCCGAATTTGCACAATTTATCAAGTAAAAAAAAGTGTTACGACTTCTTACAATAAGATAAGAGTTGGACAACTATTTGGAGGCAATATTGTGATCTTAGTTTAAAATGTACAATTCGATGTATTATTATGGTGGAAGACACATGCTTTCTAATCATACAAGCAATTGCATAAGACTTCTTAGTGATTCCAATATCTACTATTGCTTCATAATCTACTTTGAATAGTTACAATCAAATGATTAGGTGATGAAAATATTCAAGATAAACTTTATTTTTATGATAAGTTACTTTTGTTTACGTTAAGAATTTTTATAATTATATGTCATGTTACTTTGTATTGTCTTTTCTATATCAATATATGTACAGGGACCAATCTTTCAACTAAAAATTCATTTGAACAAATATTCAAAAATGAAAGTATACTTAACTGTTAATTATTAATGTTGAATATTCATTTAATGCAATTGTTATATAATGAGGTATAATTTACATAATAATATTTTTACATGCAAATGAAGTAGTGTAAACTATTAGCGATCCTGAGCACATCAATTATCTAACATCTTTCCACTTCTACAGGTTTGTTTTATTTAATCTTGACTTCTTGATTTACTATTTTTCATGT
>JAOQMP010000003.1:23679733-23695508 GCA_027563575.1 Erythroxylum pedicellare | reverse complement strand
TAAAATGATTGACGCGTGTAATCCTCTTATAACAAACAAGAGCTAAATGTTATAAATAGCTCGATAACATAAATGAATAGGAAGAAGAGGAATTTAAACCAAACACGTCTCTCTCTGTCTCTTTCTTTTCTTTTCTCTCCCACAACTTGCCTCCTCCAATCCACGCTTCATCATGTATATAAGAGACGCGAAGAGGAAAATGCCCTGGCGACGGAGGAGAACGGAGATGAGAAGCCAGGTTAGGCGGTGGGCTAGGGTCGGGACCAAACCAATCAGGCTTAGACCGACTGTCGTGGCAATAGCGCGGCGATCGGAACGACGACTGCGGCGGAGACGGTGTACTGTGGCCACTACTCGGCAGTCGGTTGTATGTGTGCATTTAATGGAAGATCATTTTGGAACTCTGCTTCGACGGCTCCGTTACAACGTCGTCTTCATGCATAATGATAATAATGAAAAGCTCCATATGATTCTTTGTGCGCGGGTTGGTTGTGTGGACAGTTTGTTTAGCTTAATTAATTTTATGTCCCATGATTTCTTCTCGCTCCCTCTCTCGAAGCTTTGTGTAGCAAGCGAGAGAGACAGAGAGCTCGGCAGAGGTGCTAAGGTGGTCGGAGTGGGGTTATGTTTCGGCGGTGACAATGGTGGCGGTGGCGAAATGGGGAGACACGGAAAGAAAATTAATTTAGTTTCGAGCGTTTGGGGTTGGATTCCCAAAGATCACTTATTATTAACTCTTTTGTTAATATCTACCGATATTTAATGCGGCAGTTAAATCGATACACAAAATGTTTAAAAGATTAAATGTCAAATTATCACAAAATTAGTTAAATATTAATTAAAATTAAAAATTTTAAAATATAATTAAAAGAGATTGTTTTTATTTATAAAAAAATTTAAAGTTTAATTAAAAAAATATTGTTAAATAAAATTTTATTTATTATTTATTTTAATTTATAAGAACTTATTAATTAACAAAATTTGACTAATTAATTAATTTGTTTTTAACAATAAAAGCTATTAAACTAAATTTAACTAGAAAGTTAAAAATCAAACTGATAAATTGGATGGTTCAAGATTTGTATAATTGAATTGCTTGAATCAGTTAAATTTTTTAATCATTGTATCAACATTTTTGAAATTAATCAATTTAATACAATATATATATACAGTCCATTTCTCTTGAAAAAATTTTAAAATTTTGTTTATTAAACACCTTTTTGGAGTTCTCTCACCCTCAGAGTTCTTTCTAAGAGATTTACTTTTCTATTTTTCACCTTTGGTAAGATTACAGTGAAAGCTAGTTTTTTTACCAACCAAAGCTAGGCCAAAAATGGTGGATTTTGGCTCTTTTGATTGATGCTTCTGGTTCTCATTTGCGATCAAAGTCAAGTGAACTAGGAGACAGGAGAATGGAGGATTATTTAGTAGGAAAGCAGATCCAATTCAAAAGTTGGAGCTCTCAAGCAAGAATTTTTAGATATAAATAGGGCGGGAAAAAACTCCCCAATTTATTTTTTACAACGAAAAAGGCACAAATTACAATATCCTCTGAGGGAGACTAACCCCGACCATATCCTCTAAAAGGAGAGCGGCACACCCAGAAAGTGCCCTATTAAAAGTGGTGATCCGAGTCCCAAAGTAAAAGCATAGTTGGCGAGCTAGTCAGCGCACCGGTTGCCCTCTCGATAGGTGTGGCGAGGGATAACTACCCAGTTTCGGATGAGAAGTTCATTAATACCCAGGACCAAAGGATTGAGAGACAAGGCGTGATGCGAGGCGTCGGAGAGGAACTCTTGAGCCATGATAGAGTCCAGTTCAAGTATCACGCGGCGAAAACTGAGGGTCCATGCCAGCTGAAGACCCAAGTAGACGCCCCAGAGTTCAGCTGAAACCAGGGAATAGCGGCCTATATTCTGAGTAAAACCGCCTAGCCAATTGCCAGAGCGATTTCGAATGAGACCTCCTGCAGTGGCCGAGGAGGTGTCGTTGCAACATGCCCCATCCATATTCAGTTTGACCCACCCAGGGGTGGGCGGGCACCACCTAACAAATTGTGCAAATCATGCTCGAGGAGCCAGACGGGCGCAACAAAGTGAAGCTGAGGCCTGGGAACTCAGGCGGACATGATTGAGAATGATACTAACAGGAGAAACTGGGCAGGAGAACCGAGAGTTGAAAAGGGCCTGATTCTGCCATGTCCAGAGGAACCAACAGGCTATCCCAAAGATAACTGCCCATTCAAGGCCCGAAACCAACTGATGGGTTTGGAGGTTAGTAGCGAGCCATTCCTGATGGGTGGTAGTGAAAAAAGTGGAAGGGAGGGCGTGGCGGGGAAAAGTAAGCCAAAGATGTCGCGCTTTGGGGCAATCGTGAACAACATGAAGCGAAGACTCCTCCAGCCGACAGTGATAGCAGTCCAAGCTCGTAGTGGGATGCTTGCAAGCACATTGCTGATTGGAGAGGAGGCGGTCTTGAGCAAAGAGTTAAAGAAAAGTGTGGATACGCTATGGGCCGGGCCATTGCCAAATAGTCTTCCATAAGCGGTCGGGTTGGGCCTGCGGGTGCTCCATAATCATATAATAGGCCGAAGCTGTAGTGAAGTGCTCAGTAGGTGACGGTCCCCACTGGAGTTTTTCGGCCCCGAGGTAAGGCTTGGGAGGGAAGTTCCCACAATGGCCCACTAGATTGAGGAAGGGAGGAAAGGTTGAAATTGGGGCCAATCCCAGTTACCAGTGTTGTCCACGAATTGGTGAACACGACGATCAATTTCTGTGGAAGGGACAGGAATAGTAACATATTGGATAAGGGGACCCTCATTGGCGACCCAAGGGTCTAGCCAAAACCGAGTCAAGAACCCATCGCCGATCATCTAGCGCATGCCGTTAATCACATGGGGCCAAATGGCCTTGATACTCCTCCATACCATGAAGCCACCGATCAGAGGGAGAGCAGGAGGGATATGATTGACATCAAACTTATATTTGGTCGATAAAATTTGGACCCACAAAGTGTTGGGTTTAGTGATCAGAGCCCAGCCTAATTTGATAAGCAAAGCGTCATTGGTGGCACGGATGTTCCGAAGCCCTAATCTACCCAACTCCTTCGGTTGACAGACTTGATCCTAGTGAACAAGGTGAAGCATCCTATGTCTGGGGGAGGAGCCCCATAAAAAGGTACATATAATCTTCTCCAAAGCATCGCATAAACCTCGAGGAAGGTAAACCGTTTGCATAGTATAAATAGGGAGCGCAGAGAGGACCGACTGAATCGGAGTGAGGCGGCCTGCAAAAGACAAGAGGTTGGCTTGCCACCCTGAAAGGCAATGTTGGACTTTGTCGATCAGATACTGGTAAGTCTTTTTAGTGACTTTTTCGTGAAGCAGGGGAACTCCAAGGTGTCGACCGAGATCCAGGGTTTGTTTGAAACCCAGCGCTCGACTAAGAGTATGCGCTGTAGAGGGGAAATGTTATGGGAGTAGAAGACATGGGCTTTATCCTGGCTAATGCGTTGTCCCGACACGGCACAAAAAGAATCCAAGGTGGCCCGAATAATGGAAACCTGTTCAAGAGAAGCTTCTGAGAACAAGATGAGGTCGTCGGCAAAAAACAGGTGGGATATGGCAGAACCTGGACGACTTAAAGTGATAGGTGACCAGCGTCCACGGGCCACGGAGTGCGTGATGAGATGGCCAAGGCGCTCCATACATAACACAAACATATAAGGTGAGAGCGGGTCACCTTGACAGAGACCTCGGGTAGGGGTAAAAACGTCCCCTAAGGCTCCATTCCAGTTAACCTGGATAGTCACTGTGGAAACACACTTCATGATAAGATTAATGAGGGAATTTGAGATTTCGACATCGATGAGCGTATCGAGGATAAAAGCCCAAGAAAGTCGATCATAGGCTTTTTCCAGGTCTACCTTAACAGTCAGAAACCTGGTTTTAGCGATCTTTCTTCGCATGAAATGAATAACCTCTTGGGCGATGATGATGTTATCAACAATGTGTCGGCCTGGGATAAAGCTGCATTGGGTTAGGGCTACAATTTTGTTGAGGTGAATTTTCAGTCTGTTGACAATCACTTTGGTGATTGCCTTGTACAGGACCGTGCACAGAGCAATAGGCCGGAACTGCGTAATCGACTGTAGGGAGGGGGTCTTAGGAATGAGGACCAAGATAATACGATTCAGGGCTTGCTCCCAGATTTCATGCCTAAAGGTTTTTTGTATGAATAACATGAGATCAGGCCCAAGGTGTTCCCACTAGGATTGGAAGAAAAGCGCAGTGAAATCGTCGAAGCCCGACGCCTTATGAGGATTCATATCAAAGAAAGCAGTCTTGACTTCGTCGGGAGAGATAGGTTCGAGCAGAACCGTACGGGCCTGGAGAGGGAGAGGGGGAAACTCGGGAGGAAGAGGGGGTAGCGAGGCGGACTGGCTAGTGGTGTAAAGGTTGGCAAAGAAGTTGTGGGCGATGCATTGAATGCCACCAGGATCTGAACTCTCACACCCATGTTTATCACGGAAGGAGCGACATTAAAGGGACCGTTGGCGTCCCGTAGTGACCGCGTGATAGTACTTAGTGTTTCTGTCCCCCTGCGCGAGCCACTGGCAACACAATTTTTGGTGCCAGGACAGTTCCTCCTGAACGAGTACCTGTTCAAGATCCTGCTAAAGGTACGCCTCCAGGTCACGCAAAGAGGCAGCATCCCTGGCATCCAGGTGGGTTTGAAGGCCCCGAAGGCGAGCCATGAGTCGCCTTTTGCAGGAAAAAAATTTCTGAAAGTGGTGGAGTTCCACTGCTAAAGCTGTGTAGCCAAATGGCCGAGCTTAGTAGTAATATTCGAAATATGGGGATGCCAATGGTCCTTAACAGTTTGGCCAAATTGGTCATGGGTCAACCAGGCAGACTGAAAATGGAAAGACCGATGGGGAGGGGAAGGAGACAAGGAGAGGGCGATGATCGGATTTCAGGAAGGGAAGGGGATGAACAGTTGTGTGGGAAAATTCCGACAACCATAGATTGGAGCAGAAAGCACGATCAAGGCGGACGCGAAGTTGCCCGCGTCGCCAGGTGAATTTAGGACCAATAAAGTCAAGATCTTGCAGTTGACAGCAGTGGATGCAGTCGCGAAAGGAAGGGCTCACTCCTGAGCAGAGGTTGGAGCCACCCCGTTGATCGTTGCAGTCCAACTTGGCGTTAAAATCGCCTCCCAAAAGCTAAGGGAGAGCTGTAGACCGGGTAATGTGCTGTAAGTGGTCCTACAAGAAATGTTGAAGAGAGTAGGTCGGGCTGGCATAGATAGCTGTGAACATGAACAGAGTATGGGTCCATTGGATCTTCACATGAATGAATTGCCGATGGGTTATCAGAATTTGAATAGGGGTGTCCTTATTCCATAAAAGCCAAATATCGCTGAAGAAGCCTATGGCCTCCACTCCGAAGGACTAGTTGAAACCCAAGTTTTTGATAACTTATTGGGCTCGAGCGCCACTAATGCGGGGTTCCATCAAAACTACTAGTATTGGTTTGTGAGTGCGGATGTAGTTCTTAAGAATAGGCTGGAAGGATTTACCCCCAGCCCCTTGACAGTTTCAGAGGAGGATGGACATAAAAAACAACAGAGAAAAGGAATGGGCTAAGAGGCAGGGGTGCTGGCCCCATCTCAAACTGGTCCCTCATCAGGTGAACTCTTAATATCCGCTATGATTTCATTCATCGGGGAGTCAAGGATAATAGTGGCATCAGGGATGGACGAAGGAATTACCGAAGGCTCGGGGGGCCTAGATGGGGGAAGAAGGTGTATGGTGGTGCTGAGTGAGGTACGCTCTAGGTCGCTCGGTGGGTCCTCTTCCATTCGGGTATGGGATGTAGCGTCAGGGATAGGAGCGGCAATGGAGGTGTCGTGGAAAATAACCTCGGAATGAGAGGCTAAAGTGATGACGATATGTTTGTGGGTGGGATGGGAGGGATCAGTGGGCTTTTGGCCCTTGTCCGAATGGTGAGGGGCTTGGGGAGGGAGCTGGGTTAGGCCGAGGGTTATGCTTGGCTGGCATTAGGCCAGAGGAGCTGTTGGGGGAGGGAATGGGCTCGGGCTGGCGGGGGTGGAGCCAGGTCCAGCTGGATGGGTGTGTGGCCCACGTGGAATGGGAGGCCCATTCACGCGTGGAGCCCGCTCGTTAGCGTGGAGCGGCGTTGTCTTAGAACTTATGAAGCCGCGATTGAGACGAGAAGGTTCTGGGGCGTGCGAGGACGGGGGAGCGGGGTGTTGGGTGGAAGGAGATGCGTCTGTGGCGGCAAGGGGGTCAATCACGATCCCGAGGGTCGTACGGTGGTGTCAGGACGGTGTCGATCGCGTCCCGTCTTAGAGTCGTTGGGGTTATGGGGGGCACGCCTCTAGACTTGAATCCAGGGGCCGTAGAGATCATCAAGATTTGCACCCACAGAAGGAGATGGGGACAGAGCTGTTGGGGAGGCAGGTAAGTGGGGTGGGGAAGGAGCTTCTGTATGGACAATCGGTGGCCGTGGGTCGAAGGACACAGTGGGGGCGGAGGAAGGCGACGGTCGGTGGGGACACAGCTCTGTTTCATGTCTAGTGTAGCCACATGCAAAGCAAATCAGCGGGAGGCCCTCGTAGGCAACCTTAATCCGCTCGCCGTCTAGTTCCACCATAGAACGAAGGGGTGAGTGCAGGTCTATTTCCACCGCCACTTGAGCGTATCTGCTGCGCTGGGCTTGCTGGGTAGTATTGTCAATGCGAATGGTGCAGCCAAGTAGATTGCCTAGAGCGCGGAGGATAGTCGGATGGTAGAGAGCGCTACTGACAGTTCTGGGAAGCGGACCCATGTGACCACATGAGAGACCTCACCGGAAGACGGTCGGAAGGAAGGTTTCCAAGCCTGTGTCAAGAGGGCATGTCCCATGATCACCCACGGCCCACTCGTAAGGGCGTTGAGGTAGTCTTCCTCCTGCACAAAGTTAATCTAGAAAAATTCATTATCTAAATCAATTATCTTCATCGCACCTGAAAGTGGCCACAGGGATTGTAGGCGTTGCTTGAGAATGTTAAATCCTATGCGGCGGCCTAGTAATTTGACCACAACCGCATTAGCCCATTGCTTGTGGAGACAATCTTTGAGGGAGTTGGATAGCTCGATGCCTAGCCCAAGTGTGCCTTGCACCAACGTAATGTCACCCTCCTCGACCTCTACAGGGTCCTCATCTGACCAGGTAAGTGTTTCTGCCTCTACTGTGTGAGATTGCCCAGAAACGGTGGCACTGTAACTGTGGGGAAGGTGAGTAGGAGCGATGTGTTATGGGGGTGGATCTTCTTCCTTTTCGCTAATCTGGACCTTCTTAGCGGCTTGTCCAGTAGTGGTTCGAGCGTGGAGGTCATCGCGGGAAGGGTCTGGTTATTGCCAGTTTAGTGAGGACGTGGATGGGAGTTAAATGTCCATGGTCAACGCAGGAGCTTGCGAAGACGAAGGACTGTAGCAGTAAATGAGAGGTCAAGCTTCAAGCACTTTTCGTAATGTGACTTCAAAAGATCGATTATTTTCCTGAAAGGGAAAGGGAAAAAGGGTTCAGGATCACTAGAATGCAAGCAACAATTTTTCGTAGCTGAAGAAAGGAGAAAGTGAGCAGTAGTATGGTTTCAAAGAACATGAACAGTAAACAAACGGCTAACTTTTTAAAACTCCCCAAATTTACTCGCATTACTAAGTGAGAAACTTTAAATCAGCCTAACACTTTGTGGAAGAGAAAAAGCAAATTGGATGTTGGTTTTGTCACACACTATTAAGAGGTGCTTGTGGATGGAATAATCACCCCTCCCTTGGAGTTACTTCAACCAGGTGCAAAATTTTGGTCTGTAGCATTTGTGGACTATTTATAAAGCAAAAGACCATCTTTCCTCCAAATGCAGGTGTGGGCTAAGGAAAAATGGGGCAAGAAAGGTTTGAAAAAAAAAAGTTAACTGAGGAAGATACTTTTATCTTCAAGTTTGTTATGGATTGCAATTTCACTAAAATCTTAGAGCTAGGTCTTTAAGACATTGGTAGATAGCCCATGTTCTTGTAAAAATGGAGGCTAGGAATGGAGTTGGATAGAAGCAAAATTGATACCATTCCAATTTGGACAAACTTCTATAATATACCATTGGAGTTTTGGACAATTGAGGGATTTGAGTTACCTAGAAACTTTGATTGGCAAGCCCCTAATTGTAGATTCCCAGACAGTTAGAAGGGATAGAATTTGCTATGCTAATATTTGTGTAAAAATACAGAAGGATAAGGAATTACTTAAAGCCACTCTAGTGTTGAAGTTGAATGAGACTACTAAGCTTATTGGAGTGGAGATTCAATTATCCTACCCTTGGAAACTCAAAAACTCTAGCAGGAAGTGGAGACCTACAGGCAGAATGTTTACAATAGGTACTTGTCAGGAGCTTATGGGACAAATGGCGGTTTCAAAAAGCCCTGGAGATGTCAAGGAAGATTGCACAATTAGGGAGACTGAATAGGAAGTAGCCAAGATCAAGGAGCATGAAAACATTAATATACAAAAGGTTGATTCTATTACATAGTAGGGAGAAACTTGTGAGGTAAACATTAGTAATGTTGTAATTATCTGAAAATGTTGAGGGTGAGAAAGACATCATCTGGGAAAAAATAATGAAGGGGTTTAAACTTGTTATAAATTCAAAGAGAAAATCAAGCAAATCAAAGGGTAAAGGCAAGTTCAGAGCTGATGCTCTAACCTAAAAAACCATAATAAGCTTTATTTTATGGAATATAAAAAGGTTAAATGACATCTTAAAAGGCATACTATCAAAGAGTTAGTAGTGGAGAAAAAGTTTGTTTTGCTAGGCTTGATAGAAAATAAAATAAAGCTACAACATCTACAAAGTTACTTGAAATTTTTAGGAGTTGAATGGGAGATACATTCCAATCACAAGTATCATACTATAATGGAAGATTTTGATTGCTTATAACTCAAATAAGCTTTGTATATAAACTTCACTCATAATTGATCAAATGATTCATGTTAAATGTGGATTCCTGGATGCTAATGACATATTGGAACTTTCAGTTTTTTATGCAGCCAATCATGCTTTTCAGAGAATAAAGTTATGGGAGGACATTAAGGTTCACCAAGGCTTTATCAAGGATCCTTAGGCTATTGTAGTGGGTTACAATTGTGTCCTTCATTCAAATGAAGCTGGCATCAGAATTCAGATAAATGGGGCGGATAAAGAGCAGGTAGAATTCACTAAAGTGGCCAACCTGGTGGACCTAAGACAAGTAAGTTGTTTCTACACATAGAGTAACAAACAACAAGGTAATTGCTTCATACGAAAGAAGCTTAATCGAGTAATGGCAAATCAGCAATGGTTGATCAATTTCCCTAATCCATTCACACATTCATATGCTCAGGTCATTCTTGGATGGAGATATAATGATTGAACTTTAGCAAATTCAATATATCACCATTTAGATTTTTCAATGGATTGACAGAAAAAATATGATTCGAGCAATAGTCAGAAGAAGTTGGCAGAAGGAGATAATAGGTGCAACTCTTATCAACTGATGAGGAAACTTTAAAAGGTAAAGAAAGATTTTTAAACTCTTTTATAAGGAAACTATGTTAAACTCTTAAGTCGCTTTGCAATTAGCTATGGAAAAACTAAGAAAAGCTTAGTTGGATTGCTATGATCACCCCTTAGATTAGAGATTGAAAGAACAAGAAGTTGCTTGTCTGAAGGAGTTTAATTTTAGCATTTAGACTCCATAATTCCATTTTAAAAGCAAAGGCTAGAATGAGCTAATTAAAATAAGGGTATATCAATTCTAAATTCTACTTCTATTTTATCCTATCTAGAAGAAATACTAATAAAATCAATTTACTTTATGATGAAAGAGGGTTAAGATGAACAGATCAAGAAAGCACTGAAAGCACAACGTTGAATTATTTCAAGGTTTTGTTAGGAGATTTAGGTCTAGAGAATAATAGAGTTGTTGATATATCTTGGTTAGTACAAGATAAAATCAGTCAGCAAATGAGAGAGCAACTAGTTGGTCCAATTTTTATACAAGAAATCAAGGAAATTATGTTCAGTCTTAACCCATCTAAGGCTCCTGGTCCTGACGGATTCACAGCTCATTTCTTCCAGAGAGCTTGGGACATTACAAGTCAGTTGGAGATTGAAACTGTGTAGGAATTCTTTTCCACCTCCAAGTTCTTGAAAGAAATCAATAGCACTTATATTTGTTTAATTCCCAAGTCTTTAGTTGCCTTTAACATGATTGATTATCATCCTATCTCTTGTTGTAACACAGTATACAAAATTATCATAAAAATTCTTGTCAACAGACTCAAAGGATCATTAACCTCACTAAGTTCTTTGTCACAAGGTGCTTTCGTGCAGGGAAGAACTATTGGGGACAATATCTTGATTGTTCAAAAGCTAATGAAGGATTAGACCTCTAAAAGGGCTAGCAAGAGTTACACTATCAAGCTAGATTTATTTAAAGTGGTTAATTTAATTAGGTGGAACTTTCTAATCAGTTATCTTTTTGCTTTTGGTTTTCTAGCTTAATATATCTAGTGGATTAAAGCTTATATTTCTTTTGTAAACTTTAGTCTGTTGCTCAATGGTAATACCACCACTTTCTTCAAGATTCTAAAGGGATTAGGCAAAAGGACTCTTTATCTCTTCTCTTTAGCTATTGAAATTTTGTCTAGAATGCTTGAATAACTCCAAACCATCTATCATCACAAATGTAAGGAGTTAAAACTTAACCATTTTCCATTTATTGATGATTTAGTATTGTTCAGTGGAGCTAATCCCTACTCTCTTTTTCTTCTGATGAGAATTATGCAAAAATATACCAAACTATTAGGCTTAAGTATCAACATCAATAAGAGATGCATTTTTTTTCTTTTATAATATTCAGAATAGAGAGGTCTCTGGAAGACAGACTAGTTTTAGAATATAAACTCCACCTGTCAAGTCCTTGGGGTTTCCAATCACAACATACAAGCCTAAATTTGATGATTTTTTACCATTGTTGGAAATATTTAAAATAAGAATTAATTCCCAAGAGAATAGAAATTTATCCATAATAAGTAGATTGCAATTGAACGCAAACATATTTAAAAACATACACATCCATTTGAATGCACATCTAGCCTTACCAAGAATATTATTAAAGAGATAGAGAGATGTATCACGCAATTCCTATGGTTTGGAAAAATAGGCAGTTCTAAAGAGGCTAAGGTTAAATGGGAGGAATTATGCCTAAAAAAGGAAGGAGGGCTTGTATTGATCCCTCTCGTAACAATGCAAAAAGTGCTACTAAATAAGAGGATATGAAGACTTTTTAAAGATAAAAAGTCCCTTTATTTGAAATGGATTAACAAATATTACTTAAAGAATACAGGTTTATGGTAGCATGAAATTAGTAAGTTGAACTACTGGAGTTTTTGTAGCACCCCACCCTCTCAAAACACACACCTGACATCCTGAGTGATGTCTAAATGCGTACCCTATAAAGGTGACATGCTAGAATAGTCAAACTCTCAAAAACTTAGTACAATTTTTTTCACATTTATCAAACACGAATGAAGTACTTTTATTTCATAAACATAAAAAACACAGTTATTATTACACTCCAGATCATTCTCATTTTCAAACCTTTCCACATTGGAAAGTTATTGCAAACAGAATATTCAAATATACATGTTATAATAATTGCGGAAGAGTCAATTTGATACAAAAATAAGACAATACAAATGTAAACACAAACTGATCTCAACCTCTACCTCTTATTTGAATGCAGTGGCTATACTCCCGTTTGTCTAATGAGGTAACTCTTCTGAGCCTGAAAAAAATATTGCAAATTTTGGGTAAATTTTGCGAACTTAGTGAGTGACCATCCTCGATGGCTCACTCAATCACAAAACACATACAGATCATGCAATCACTTAATTCACATCATTTCAAGCATAATCAAATAGCATCACATATCATTTTGATCACTTATTTCACAATTCACATTCAGGGCAGTCACACAGTTCGTTTTGTTCATTTGAACATACATATCAATTTTATATGCAATGCACGTGAGACTCACTTTCATTTATTACTTTGTTGTGATTGAGTGCCTATAACTGTCCCGTATCTATTGTAGATACCGAGCTTATTGATAACTGTCCCATATCTATTATGGATATCGGGCTCATTGATAACTGTCCCGTATCCGTCGGAGATACCGGGCTTATTTTATATAGTGAGCCTTCGGCTTTTATACACTTTCTGAGTTTGAAGCTCTTTTTCAAAATCTGAGCTTTAAGCTCTTTTTCGATGGCTACTACAGTAACAACTGCCTTTATGTTTCATGCATTCATGTAATGAAGTGCATCAATCACATATATTTTTAGTCAGTCACTTTCACATTCATCATCGGACTTTAGTCCGACATTCAACAATTAAGTTGAGAATCACTTTTCTTATTCATTTACACATTCACATTCAGAATACATTTATCATCAGACCGTGATCCGTCATTCAACATAAATGTTGAGAAACACTTATTTCTTCTCATTCACATACAAGTAGCACTTCAATATCACATTTATGCATCAAGTCTCAGACCTTCATTGTCCGACATCAACATAAGGAAATCACATTCATATCAATTATATTCACATTGAATAATAATCATAATCATAGTCATTCAATGCATAAATTGAAATTAGAACAAACACTTAAAGTAAGACCATCTAGGTTGACTAACAGTATGTTCCAGATTAGTATTTTCTTCCAAAATCTAGAAACGTCTGAATGCGGGCGTTTATGCTGCATATCTAAATTATGCAATATACACATTGCACATACTTACATTAATAACTTTGCACAATTATAAGCATTCATTTATGTACGAATGTGTATAAGGAATAAGTACGACTCATACTCAATGACAATCTCGGGTATATTATCAAATTTCACAACTTATGAATAAGTGCAATGCATGCTCAATGGCAATTCCGGGTATATTATCAAATTTCACAACTTATGCACATTCTCATTTTTAGCATTATTTGCTTTCATGATATCAAATTCGCATTCACTTTTAGTTAATACCCATTAGTCATTTCCTTTGAATCACAACTTGTTTACTGAGGTTATTCCAGCATTACAAGATCAAATATTATCCAAACTCTGTTTTCTTCTTATAAATACTCCAAATTTTCAAACCTTTGAGTCTTACAAGTAATAGAAAAAAAAAAGAAAAAATATGCAAAAAGAACATGAAAACACACAAAAATAGCTTAAAACAAACATAAACAATAAGTTCCTCATCCTCTCACTTAAAAATTACATTTTCCCCAATGTAACATTAATGTAAGAAATCGAGTATTTAATTAAAAAATTTGCAAAAATGTAAAGAAAAAAGAACAAACTTCCCTTAGGTTACCTCCCAAGTAGCGCCTTCATTTATTTTCATTGGCTTGACTCGATGTTTTTCTTATCATGTGACAAAAATTTTTTCCCAAGGGATCACAACTTTTGCACTTTCCACTTGACCTTCTTTAGGATAAGGCTTGAGTTGATGAGCACTTACATTCAATGTCTTCCCTATTTTTAGACTCTTAATTAGAACTACACTATAGGATATAATTTGTGCAGAAACAGTTTATATCTAGTACAATAAAGAAGAACTTGTTGATTAATGATAAACCTTTTTCTCGAAACATTAAAATCTTTGGTCTTCTTTTTAGTTAAAAATGATTCTAGTTTATTTTTTTGCTTCCATTGACAATCTTCCTGTACTGAAGGGTCAACACATTAATTGCAAAAATAGAATGTTCATTCTATGAGTGCTTATTAACATCAAAAAAATTGAAATGAGTAAATTTCTCATCAAATTCCATCGTAAGGGTACCCTCACAAACATCTATCTTAGTTTGGATCATATTAGAAATGGTCTCTCTAGTAAGATAGGTATTGGATTAAAAAAAGTCTCATCATTCATATCAATTATATAAAAATCAGTAGGAAATATTAGTTATTCATCTACACAAGCACATCCTCAATCACCCCATTTGGATTAGCATTAGTAAGATCAGCCAATTATATGATATCATTAGTTTCTTTTAATGGGAATAAATTTAAAGGAGCATATATGGAACAAGGTATGAGATTAATTGATGCTCTTATTTCTAACATGGCCTATTTAATCTTATTGTTACCAATTTTACAAGGAATAATAACTATGTCTAGGTCCTTACATAAAGGAGTATTTTCTTTTTAAAGATATCAGAAATAGTTTCACCCATCCTAACCATTTCATTACCTCTTAACTTTTCCTTGTTGGTACATAATTCCCTAAAGAATTTTGAATAGCTCAACACTTGTTTGATCATGTCTAACAGTGGTATATTCACCTCAACATTCCAAAAGCTCCCCCGGATCTCCTTATCCTTATCATCCTTATTTGACTTTGATAGCTTGCTAGGGAAAGGTATAGGATTAGTCTTAATAGCTATTTAAAATTCAACATTTACCTATAAGTTAAATGATATGTCCATTTATTCTTCAAGCTCCTTCTCAATTTCTTATTCACTGGCCATCCTTTATGTAATCCTTTCAGGATCCTCAAGCTTTCTACCACTCTTCAAAGCGACTGCACTAACATTCTTCATTCTAATTTTATGTTGTGATGGAAATTTTCTGAAGTAAATCACGCGTTAATATAGACTTTACGTTCAATAGACAAAATGCACAAGAAGGGGGGTTGAATTGTGTTTTTTTTTTTGCGTCAATACAATCCTCTTTCAAATTTCTTTGAAAAATAACTTTTTCAAAAGCTATTAAGTAAACAATCATAATGTATTGCAAGTAACTTCCATATACTTGTATAAAACAATAGAAATTGAAAATTGAGAGTTTGAGAGTAAAGGTTGACACAGTAATTTTATCCTGGTTCAACCCAAACTGTGGGCTACGTCCAGTCCTCAGAATCCTTTCTGGGATTTCACAATTCTTCTCACAAGTACAAGTATTCTTTTTCACAGAGCCTCTTCAGGTCTCTTACACCAATTATTGTTTTTCTCACTTTGCCTCTTCAGGCTCTCAGCTTTTCTTCTTTCTTATAGAAAGATATTGCGAGCTCTGTTACAGTAATGATAGCTTTAGTGTTTCGCACAATGAATACATTGTCTGCTAAAGATCAAAAACTTTTTAAAATCTCTAACTTTTTAATCTTCGACTCCGACTTGTATTTATAGCATTTGTCTTCAACTGCTTCTTTCTTCTTGCTTCTTGATTCTTATAGAAACAGTTATTTAGTTGAGTTCTGTAACTAACTTAAACTAGTTAATCGTTCGACGTAGTATCGGTTCTTCAATCTCAGTTTTTCTTCCGTCTTAGTTTCGCTTTCACTTCGTCTTACTTTTTATTTCCACTTCATCTTAGTTTCTTTCGTCTTACTTTTTCTTCTGTTTTCGTCTCACTTTCTTTCATCTTACTTCTGCTTCCGTTCTTTCTTACTTTCTTTCGTCTTACTTCTGCTTCCGCTTCCGTCTCACTTTCTTTCATCTCAATTTTGCTTCCGCTTCCATCCCACTTTCTTTTGTCTTACTTTTGCTTCCGCTTCGTCTTACTTTCTTTCTGATCAAAACGGTTCAAAATTTTCTAATATTATTATTATTTGAATGTCATCAAAATTATTAGACGTGAATTCATTTTGACTTAACAATCTCCCCCTT
>JAOQMP010000003.1:23663196-23673873 GCA_027563575.1 Erythroxylum pedicellare | reverse complement strand
AAACAATATGAAAATGAACTATTTTGTAATTTTTAAAAAATTTAGAGACTATTTTATAAATTTAAAAAATTACCCAAAACGGTACCCGGTATTAATACAATACCGTATTAGGACCTAATCCAATACTAAGGCTGGTATGATATTCATATACTAACAATAATAATAATAATAAATAAATAAATAAATAAATAAAATATAAACCGTTTGATTGCAAGCACTCATTTGAAGTCGAACAGAAGAAAAACCTAATCAAAATGGCCACACTCCGAGCAGACTTAGAGTCCGAGAAGCAGAGGCTACTGAACCAACACAAGGAGAAGCACTTCACAGCTGGCGAGGTTGTCCGCGACATCATCATCGGAGTGTCTGACGGACTCACAGTGCCCTTTGCCCTCGCAGCCGGTCTGTCCGGCGCAAATGCCACCTCATCCATCATCCTCACGGCTGGCGTGGCAGAAGTCGCCGCCGGTGCCATCTCCATGGGACTCGGAGGGTATTAATTAATCCTTCTCCTTTTGACCCAAAACGTTCTAAACCTTTAATGTCTCACCTTTGTATAAAGGCGCACATACATACGCACACAGGTATTTGGCGGCTAAAAGCGAGGCGGATCACTATGCAAGGGAGCTGAAGAGGGAGCAAGAAGAGATAATCGCAGTTCCAGACACAGGTTATATTTTAACTTAATGGTTTTTTATTTTAACGTGTATTTTCTATGTTACTCGGAAACATATCGGCTAATATTCTTATATATGCATAAAGATGATGATATAAAGAGGTGGATTTGGATGCAGAGGCCGCAGAGGTGGCGGAGATACTGGCACAGTACGGGATAGAGCAGCATGAATACGGGCCTGTGGTTAATGCTCTCAAGAAGAAGCCTCAAGCTTGGCTTGACTTCATGATGAAGTAATCTTCTTTCTCTTGTTTATCATCGTATAACTAGTCTTCTTAAGTAAGTTGGGAGTTTTAGTGTTCTAAATATATTTAGTTAAGTTTAATGAATTTAGTTAAAAAATTTGAAAATAGTCAATGTAACTAAGGGTAAACCTGTCAGATTTAATTGTCACATAGCCTGGTCTGGTTTGATCTGATTTGCGAGATCAAATAGAATCGAAAAGGTAAAGAAAAGCTATTGGCGTTTAATTGGCTTGGCTAATTCAGACTTTTTTTTTTTTCCTTCTTAAAATTGGTTCGAACGATGCCTTGTTATTCAATATAGAAATTAATGCAGACACCAACAGGAATTATACACTAATGTTAAAACTTCTGCAAGTTCTGAACGGCTCAAATGAAATGTGTCAGCTTCGAAATCATTAATGAAGGGGTTGTTCGCTGAAGGCATTGTTTTGTTGCTGCAGGTTTGAACTAGGATTGGAGAAGCCCGACCCGAAAAGGGCAATGCAAAGTGCACTAAACATAGCCGTCGCATACATTATAGGGGGTTTAGTACCGCTCATTCCTTACATGTTTATTCCAAGGGCGCAGGATGCTGTAATTGTATCAGTTTGTATAACTATTTTAGCATTACTGTTGTTTGGGTACGCCAAAGGTTACTTCACCGGTAACGAACCCTGCAAGAGCGCCTTGCAAACAGCATTTATTGGAGCCCTCGCATCTGCTGCTGCTTTTGGTTTGGCCAAGGCCTTTCAACGATGATCCTTCCTTCTGTTTGTATGGCGAGTTACTTGGCAATTTCTTTAGAGTTTTTGCGGTAAGTTGAACTGTTTGGTGGTTGTACTTGCTTTTCCTTAGGCGAAAACCTTAAAAACAATTGTTGTACCCCCACCCCTTACTGTGATAAATTCTTACGCATCGACGGCTTCCATCTTATGTGCATGTTCTCATTTGTATCTTTACGAGAACAATTATTTCTTGAGGCCATGTTCCTCGTCTCCAATTGTGAGGTTACCTTTAACAAACAACTGAAGGATTCATCTCCTTATATTTTAAGAGGTTCCTATCGCTGGTCAAGCACCATGCATATACAGTGAACAGACAAATAATCTTCACTTTACATGTTAATTATAGCACATGCAGGCAATACACTGGTGTGAAAGATTTGAATGTCCAACAGGCAATACGCTAACAGATTTGAATGTCTAACCATGGAAACCAACTATTCTGTAATCATCAATATGGTACCATTCAAGTTATAAATTCCATAATTAAAATGTGCCATCTCTCTGATCGCCCATGTCCACAGGACCATCCCGCCATTCCATTAACCTAGCAATATGCAAAATGTTCCATGCTGAGCGAAAAGCAATTTAAATGTGCTGTTATAAGCGCGAAGAACTACTATGTCGAGGAATCTCAAGTTTGTTCCATGAAGCATGCTTTGTCAAAGAATAAAGAGAATCAACTTCCATCTTTTAGATTAAAACTAATCCATTTGAGCAAAGTGTACTGCAATACAAGCCTATGTCTAGTTTCTAGTTACTTTTTCCTTGATCTTCATGAATCTGATTAGTTTCAGAAATCAAAAGATCCATTTGTTTAGTTAAAATATCCAAGTTTTCAGAACTCCTGTGATCAGCTGATTGGATTTCCATGTTCCCAGAGTTCTCCAGTTCTTCAACTAACATTTTAAAACTGTCAAATCTGTCCAACTGGGTATCAGAAACAGTTGTTCCCATTTTAATTGCACCAGCAGTGGGCTCTTCACAATCTTCTTCAGTGTCCTCATCATTCTCTGAGAAAGGACTTGACAACAGTAGCTGCTCCCATGCACCATCGTCTGGCAGTTCAGGAAGAACAAACGGACCATGATTTTCAGAAGAGCAGGAGTTTTCTTCCATAAACACCTTAATGAAATCAGGACTAATAACAAAATCTTTCTTCGCATCAAGAGAAGTGCTGGAATCTTCTGATTTTCCTGAACCCATAGGTGGTACATGTATGGGCTCGGGCAATTGATCCATCGGAGGCTGGTACGTTACTATCATTCCATCAGAGGATAATGGTTCAGCATCATCTGGAACTTGTTCTACAATACTTCCCGGTTCAGCCATTCGCCAATTATTTTCATTTGAGTGAAGAAGTTGAACCAAAATACCAGGGCTTTGCATGACCATCACTAAAAATGACAGCATCTGTTGCTGACTTTTCTCCATTCCTTGAAGGCGATCTCTCAAAAGAACCAGCTTACTGTGAGCAGTCTCCTGATTGTGCCTAAGTTTCACCAATTCCTGCATAAGGGCATTCTTATCAGTCTTCAAAGTTTCAACTTCCTTCCTTAACCCTGCATTTTCAACCTTCTCACTAGGGTCAACATGGTTGTCCTGCTGCTGCAATGGTTTTCGATTATCTGTCCCCAATGCATTTTTCCTTCTATAAATGTTCTTTAACAAGTGTTTTTGACCTCTTATAAATCCGTCATTTGCAAATTCCCAGCGATCAGTATCAACTTTTTTAAACCCCTGAAACATATTTATATGCATCATCAGCAACGTGATTTCTAGATTACATAATCACACACATGCCTTGCCTCCACCCAACATAGTATTCAGTGTTGGCATTCGAACGATTTTATCATGTTGGATGTGATCGTTGGTTGCACTCCACCAATTATTTAACAGCAGATGAAGTTCAAGAATATAAAAAATCCTGATATTTGAAGTGATAAGTATCTTACACAATTTATGCCCAATCCCTTCATGAGGAGGATTTTTTGTTAGTATTCAGGCCATTGAGCCTTCCCCCAATATTCAAAGTATGAAACAAGAAATGAACTTAGTACCCACTAATCTAATAGACTTGACCTGCTCATGGCATGAAAACAATTTCTTCTTTAAATGACAGAGACATGAAACCACTCATGCTATATACACATATATGAACTTGACTGCCATGATTGAATCTTTAAAAACAAGATCCTACTATCATAATATCACATATTGTTATAAACCCACAAGTTTATGGTTCTAATTTTGTTTAGGCATAATTATATTTGAACCCTACATATACGCAACCCGTGTTTCTATGCTTGAGACACTCCCAAAGGCTGTCCGACTTCGTAACTCCAACGTACACTAAACAGCAATTGCCAAGCAAGTTTAATGTAAGCCTCAAGCGTATTCATCTGGTTTCATTTTTAAAACTAGCTCCGAGTAATCCAAGCAAATCAGAAGTAGCCATAGGTGAGGAAAAAAAGAGTTACGAACGGAACAGAAACAGAGGAAGAAACAAAACTCACATAGATATTGAGTTGCCTGATGAAGCTAGAAGAATTGCAGTGCTTGAAGTACTTAGGCAACAATTGAACAGAGAATTCAGTCATGTCCCAAATCACAAAACTGTCGTTGGTTTGGCCCCAAGAAATGATGGAATTCGTAGATTCATCATCCACCATTTCGTAGCATTTTTTAAGAAAAGGAGGAATCGATAGTGATCCGTTATCGTTGGATTTCACCATAGTTGAAGGAGAATGGCGAAACCTGCAAAATTTAAAACGGATTATGAACCCTAGACGGAGCACAAACTCTTGAATTTTGGTTCCTCTACCCTTGGACGACCCCGAGTGTAGGGAGTCAACCCAACTAGATGGGATTCTAGCGAGGAATAAGGAAAAGCGTGAATTGGCAAGAAGAGAAGTGCAAAAGTAAGGATAAAATTTGCTTCTAATGATGAGTTAGGCCTTAAGAGTTGTTTAAATCCAACAGTGAAAACGTGATGAGTAAATGATAATATTTTGTGAGTTATCAAGTAGTACGTACTACTAATACTTTACTGAATTATTTAATTAAAATATTTTATTAAGTTAACTAATTAAATGTAAAAACCCCAAACAAAAACATTCCGCTGTCACCTACAACTACAAACTAGAAAGCAAGTCCAAATACTTTGCTTGATAAAAACAAACATAGTTTGTATACTTTTAGCATTGCTCTTAAATGATCCCTCCAGAGATTAAAGTTTTAATCTCATCTCCAATTGGACAAGAACTGCAAACATATACAAGTTCAAGATTCAGACCAAGAAGCTGTAACGTTGAAGATGGTAATTCATATCATAGTAAAAGATGACAAACAACAAACCGAAATGGAAACTAGGGATTTCAAAATTGGGGTTTTTTTAATAATATATTAAATTAAACTTAATAAGACTAAGTTAATAATTTACATAACTAATTTTAAATAATTGGATCCCATAAACCCACGATAAATTCAGTAAGTACAATATACCGTTTTCAAATCTTTTTGTTTGATTTGAACAATCCTAAAAAGATAAGGTTTAATTATGCTATGGTTTAACTTGTCAATATAAACAAGCCTTAGGGTTATTTTTGCCCTTTTGCCTATCAGTATTTGGTAAAAGGTATTCTTTTTCTAATTTAACTTAGATAATTGTGATCTTTCTCAAATTATTTATGAAAAGCGATCAAATTATTACACTGGTGAAAATAAAATAATTTAATAATAAAAAGATCTAGATAATGAAATGTTAGTACCTCGAGATTCACTTATGTGAAATTTTAATTGTCATGTAATATTGATAATCAAAGTTGAGACAACAATTAATTGGATACATCTATATCTTCTCTTCGAAGCACCCAAGTACATTTAGTTAAAGAATTATCACCTCTTATATATGCAATTAACCTTAATCAAACTTATTAAGTATAGTTAATCAATTTAGTTATCACCATAGTTTATGAAATCTCTTTCTTTAGACATAGCATGTTTATTATCCTAGAGCTTAGATTTTACTTTATCTCTCGATCCTTTATATGATACCTAATATTGAATCTCCTATGATTGGACAAAAATCCAACAATTAAGATTAAAGAGAATAAATCAACTTAATAATGATTTATCATGCTTTGATAATAGAAATATCCATCACAAACAATATTCCTAACCCTACCTAGGTATTTAACTAATAAACATCAAGAGAAAAAACTAAAACAAATAATCTTAATATAAAATAAACAAGAGAAAGAAAGAACAAGAAGAATTTTCATGATTCTCCCCTAACCTTGCTTCAAATCCTCCTCAATGTTAAGAAACCACAAAACTAATAACTTAGTGACAAGGTAGGTTGTCACTAGCCTTTAATGTCCTCTTAAAGAAACTAATAACACTATTTATAAGTTATCATTAAATAAAAAAAAGTCCCAGTTAGAGAAATTATACTTTTACGCATCTTTGGATTATATATTATAAGCCAAGCTTCGGACTATCATATCAACACTAACTTTTTTATGAAGCTTTAGTTGTAACAAATTAGTGTAAAACCAAAACCTTACACCATCTTGTAACTAACACCAATTTTGTTGTGCTTTTTAAACTATTGATCCTCGTGAGAAATAGGCACATGTCTCCTAACTTATTTTGATGTTTATTTGGACTTTTCAGCCAAATTCTCCCATTTTTGACATCTTAGAGCTTGAGTTGATCTCATATGCCCATCACATATTGTTGTCCATCTTATTAACTTCCTATAAACTACATTTTCACCTAGATTAGATAACTACGAAGAATAATATACTTAAATCTTGGATTTCTCCTTCAAATCATCTATAAGATAATGAACATACAACATATGATAAATGCTAATTACATCATATTCTTATCATAATTTATATAGCATTTAGCTTATGTTTTAATGATTTATATGTGGTATTTGGTACTTAATTTGGTTTATATTTTTAACAAGATTTTTTTTATCTTTCTAATGAAGAATGAATGAATTTGTACAAGTTTCTGCTAATATGGAATTATGTTATGATTATTTTAGAGGAAGAAATCAGAACATGACAAAAACTATGGGCCAATATGGGCCTAAAGGTGTGTTATACAACAAGGAATGATATGAAACTATGATGAAGTTGTATTATGGAATAAAGGAACTAACAAAGGGGCGTGTAGATTCGTGTTCAACTTGTGTTCCATGTTGTTTCATTATGTTTCTTCATGTTTCTTCTGGTTTTTGGCTAGAGCAATATGGGAGCAATACGGGACCAATATAAGTCTATATTAAACAAACATAAGGCTATATCATACCTATATTGATTGTACTTTTATAAGAAAAAGAAGTCAAGAGGGTGTAAAGAAACAAAGGAATAAGATAGGTTCGTGTTTGAATCAAGTTTGACATAAAATCTCATATTTCATAAAATAAAAGGAGGGAAAAGAAAAGAAAAAGGGGAGAGACATTTGGGAGGACGAAAAATTAGTCTTAAGGGTAGATCAAATAGAAGAAATATTATAGGAAACTAAGAATCCATCAAGATTAATCAAGAAGGATCAATATTCAATAAACATGACTGATCTCCTATTTCTTTATTATGCTTTTTGGTTTTCATTGTTTTATGATAAACTTAGGATAAATATTTAGATATAAAGAACCTTAGAGTTTTAATAAACATCTAGTTTTCATAAGTTATTCATGTTCTTATAATTAATTGAATTGAATGAGTAACAATGGAAGATTTAATTATTTGATTCATACATTGATAATCAATAGATGAGATGTATAGTTAGATCACAATGCTGATAAAAAGGCTTAAGTGTGAATTAATCGAGAGAGAACCATAAGATCTTCCTAGGGTAAGGTAAAAATTATCAATATAGTTCACAGAATGGATAAATTGATTTTTAAGTAGTCTTGATTTAAAAGGAATTCCGATTAATTAATCTAAGGTTAAGAGTCACATGTCTTGAGAGAGAATAAAATTGTAACTTAGGAATTATTATCGGTATAAAAAACTATAATTATTCATTGAATCAATATAAACTCAAGCATATTAAAGTTTTAATATGATTCTACATTTAAGTCTTATCTATTTATTATTGTTTTTCCTTATCTATCACTTTGGCTAATTAACTATTATTTATTGCTTATATTAGTTTAGTTTTGTTTTCCGATTTAAGGATTTGTTTATTTATATTAGATAATAGAAAGACTGTTAGTACTAGTAATCATTGTACTAATAGTCTTTGTAGTATTGAACCGTACTTATTGATGCTAACTACAACTATATCATGCACTTACAATTAAAATACATCAACGTGCTATATAATGTTAAATTATAACTAACTTAACCTTATAAACATGCATAAATATAAACTTACCATATTCTCTTATACTTGACTCGTTCCTTATTCTCAATTAATTGACAACAAGAAACCTTAGCTTATTACTTAATTAACTACAACAACAAACATTATGCTTTTATAGGTGTATAGTGTCATTTAACATATATCATAAGCCTTTGAACCATTAGGTATCCCTAGTGGAAAAGCTATAGTCACTTGAGAGCTTACTAAAATGATACCAACAAATACCAATGTAAATTCATTAGTTGGCCTAATAGCTAATAACTCAAGATATACATATTTAATTCTCAATTGAATTACAAAAACTGATGCCTAATATTTCTTAAATGAATCATTATACACACAAGACATTGCAAACACTATTCTACCTCTTTCATTTAAGTTCAAATAATTCAATTTTACTTTTTCCTCATAAGGTACCTTTTTGAAGAATGAAAAGTTTATTATTCCTTCATCGGAAGCAATGTTACAAAAGTCACAGAGGAAATTTCTCATAAGGTACTTTTTTAAAGAATGAAAAGTATGTTATTCTTTAATATAAAGCAAGGTTACAAAATTCACAGATGAAATTGGATGGATGGACTACAAAAAGACAATAACAGTGAGAAGAGGGGAATAAAGAAAATTTACACTTGATAGCATTTCTCTCTACCTTCTTTCTTGATTAATTACAATTATACCCTTTGTTATTTCCATTTTTGGCAACTAAACCTCTTTGACTGGTTTATTGTTATTTTGGTGTTAAACCTTATTTGAATCTTAGGGAGGCTTTGCCTCAATCGAAGGTCATCTTTTACCCTCGCATTACATAAAGGAAATTACGAAAATAACCTTTACACATGTATTGTCTATAGAAGGAATTTTAGAACTCTTGCGTGAAATAATGGATGTTAAAAGAAGAGAAACTTTAGCTCAACCTCTTGCTAACAACAAAGTTATGCCTCCTTCAACGCAAACTAGCCCAAAGGAGAAGAATGCTCCCTATTAGGATGTTACTAACGTAGTTGGAGCCTAAAGGAATAAATTAAATCTTCAAAATCACAAATGTCAGTTAAAACATTTCTAAAATGTTATTCAAAATAGTATGCTAACCACTCCCACTGAACTGCAAAAAGTTGGTGCAAGTGCTTGTTCTTTAGCACTGGTGGGGTTTCTTTTGGAATCGGAGACCTGCATTCCCTATGGTTCAAGCTTGGGTTATTTTTAGATGAGGAAAAAAGGGACTTGAAAGAATTGTATTGATGGAGGATGGATCTTTCATATCCAAATTCAATGCAAACACTTGCTTGACTGAGATATTAGAGAAAAGATTATGGCATGTAGGTGGTCAACCCATATTTGTACAAAGATGGAAACCAGGAGCTGAATATGGTAGATGTAATGTTGATCCATTTCTTATATAGATTGATTTTCATAATATGCGATTAAAGCTTTGGACTACTAAAGGTTTAAGCTTTATAGCTAGATCACCTGGGAAATCAATTAGCATGGGCTCTCAAACTGCCAATATGGAGATAATTTGCTATGCAAAAATCTGTGGTGAAGTAAAAAAGAAATGATAAACTTCCAAATAGTATACCTATAAAAGTTAGAAGAGGATAGGGAAATGGTGAAATGTGAATTCGTAATTGCTTACTCTTGGAAACACAACAATGATTAAAAAAATGGAAACCTATAGGAAATGTTTTTAAGACATGGGAGCATGATGAGCTTTTGGGTTTGGGAAATATTGAAGCTACTAAACAAAAGAATATGAGTGAAATTATGGAGGATGAACAAAAATGGGTGTTATAAAGCCCCTAGAACTAGTTGGAAGTCCTCTAAATAAGGAACCTGTTAAGGAACCAATGTCTAATACAAGAAGCAAGTTTGCAAAGAAAAAAGGGAAAAACAAATAAAGAGGAAACCGATCTGCCTATGGTCTAGTTAGGCTTAGGCCCGAGCTCGGGCTCAGACCACCCCATTACCATCCCTTTTGATAGTTTGTAATTGTACTCATCTTTCCTAATTTAGCCTTATAAAACTACATTTTGATGCCTTTCAAGGCTTACCAAACAATTCATTTATCTTTTAAAAAAAATTGTTTTAAATTCAATACTTAATTTCAAAATTAAAGTAATTGTTTTTCTTAATTTGGTGTCGATTAATAATTATATTAATTTCTAAACAGATTTGAGAAAAGTAATTTCTAAAATTAGAATTAATTATTTTTAATTAATTAATTAGTCTCTATAAAATTAAGAAAATTATTTTCTTAAGTAGTTAAGAAAGGTGTTTTTAATTATATTTATTTATTTTCATGTTATTAAATAAATGAAATTTATTATTTTTATTTAGATATTATTATTTTATATATTTAGAAAATATTTTTTAATTTTGAATAATAATTTTTTGATTTATCAGAAAAGATTTTTTAAATAAATTTGGAAAGGTTTTTTCATCTATTAATTGAGAAAGATGAGTTTTCATTGATATTTTTGAAAATTGTTTATCTAATTTATTAAAAAATATTTTTAATTAATATAAAAATAAATAATGCAAATAACTTTCTTAACTAGATTTGAAATTTTTAATTTGGAATTAGTTTATTTTAATATTAGAAAATAGTTATCTA
>JAOQMP010000003.1:23641085-23652312 GCA_027563575.1 Erythroxylum pedicellare | reverse complement strand
AACTTGTATATTTATGAATTTATGGTGAATGAGTTTAATGAAATGGAGTAGAAAAACTAGAAATAAAAATTTGAAGTATTGGATTTTTGTAATGGAAGTTATCTAGAAATTTTCTGAGAATGAATAGTTAAGAGGTTGAATTTTTGATCTGATCTTCCATGAATTTTCTGTACTAATCTAGAGAGATTTTGACAAAGTTGTCTCATGGAATTTGTATATCGTTCTTTAATCTTTCCAGTGATATAAAGTTTGCGATTTTTGGAATTCTGGATCAAAAGTTATGGAGATTTGAAATTGGATATACAACTAAGGAAATTCAGGCTTTCACATGATTTACACAATAGAAACTTTGAAGGTTTAAAGGTGAAAGTCACTATCGTGCAAATGCACAATGACTCTGAATGCTTTAAGGTGAATGATCACGACTTTGAAGGGTTAATGGTGAAAATCGTGATCGTGCATGAGTTTGGAATGTTGAGAGGCAGATGAACATTTGTTCATTTTTTGGCTATATCTTCTTAGTCCGACCTCCAAATGACATGAGACTTAAACCATTGGACTTGTAAGACATTTATATACCTCTCCACAAAAAATCATAGCTATCTGAATTGAATTGAGACATATTTAGGGAAAAAAGTGGATGGGTCTGACTTGTGCTCTCACCCAATTTTTTTCTTTATCTGTCACACCCATGACTCTTGCACACTCATGTTCCCCTCGCGCCCGTGACTCCTGCACCCCTGTGAATTTCCTCTCTCTCGCCCATGAGTTAATTGCAAGACTCATGTTTATTTGTCACATCAAGTTACTGTACTCCTCAGTAGTAACCATGACTTGCTATGTACCCGAGATCATTATGCAAGCTAAACCATCTTGCTTCTTTCAACTATAACTTCTTCTCTAGATATCCAAATGACTTGATTCTTAAACCAATAGATTCCTAACTTATTATTATATCTCTCCACAAAAATTTGTAGCATTTTGAATTAATTTGAAAATTTTTGATCAAATGAAAGTGTAGGAATCTGTTGGAATAATGTGAATAGGAATATCTTACTGAACATAATGTTTTAATTCTATTTGGATATGCGGGATTCCAAATAAGATGATTCTTTTTGGAGTAAACTAGAGAACTAGGGTTACAAATTATATAAAGAAATAGAATTGTGATTCAGTCTTTAAGATGTTCAAATTCTGGATGGAAGTTGTGTATAGTATATTATCTTTGGATATGAACAACCCGAAAATGTTTGAGGCATATCTTCCAAATTACTAAACCAAATTGAGTGATTTTGGTGTCAATGGAAACATAATGCATAGAGCAACACTTTTCTAGAAGAGAGTATGACCAAATTACCTCATTTTCACTTTCTGATTGAACATGAACAGTAGACCCTAAAGGGGTGTCTTGGAAAAATCTGAAGTAATTCAATAAGAAATGAATTGTGATTTTAATGGTTTTAGTGAGGCATAAACTTAAGTATAAATTATACCTAGATGAGTTTGCTATGAGAATGATTTTGTGATGAAATTGATGGATAAATACCGTGGAATGTCATTGAGCATGCATTGTCCATAGTCCATATACACAAGTGTGCATAAATAAATGCATACAGTTATACAATTATTAATGTGTGTACGTGTGTATTGCATAAATGAGATCTACAGCTTAAACGTCCACATTCAGGCATTTCCATAATTTGGAAGCAATTGTTAATTTATAGCGTACTGTGAGTAGACCTAAATGGTCTCATTTATTGTTTGTTCTGTTTTGAATTTTATATTGATTGACTACTGAATGCTCATATGAATGTGAATGATTGTATTGATTTCTGGACAGAAAGTTCGATGATTGTGATGTTTGATTTGGATATTAAAATGCTACTTGTATGTGAATGAGATGAAATAAGTGTACATAATATAATTGTTAAATGCCGGATCACGGTCCGATGATAAATGTGTTTTGAATGTGCATTTGCATATGAATGAAAAAGTAATACTCAACTCTAATTTTGAATGCCGGACTACGGCCCAATGATATGTGAATGTGAGTGAATGAGAATATGCAAATGTGATTGAGGCATTGCATTTCATGAATGCATGAAACATAATGGCAATTGTGACTAAAGTAGCCACCGAACAGAGCTTAAAGCTCAAAGAGTAAAAATAAGTCTTGAACTTAAAAATGATTAAGAGCCTAAGGCTCATTATGTAAAATGAGCCCTATATCTCCCAAGCGGATAAGGAACAGTTAGTAATGAGCCCGATATCTAATAGATATGGGACAGTTTAGGCACTCGGTCACAACAAAGAAACATAAAAAGTGGGTCTCTTGTGCACTGCATATGCATAATATGAGTGATTAAATTGTATTGAATGTGAAGTATGAAATGTGAAATAATGTGATTTATGTGTTACGTGACGGGGTGAGCCATTGATGATGGTCACTCATTGAGTTCGAAAAACTCACCCAAAATTTGTAAATATTTTTAGGATTAAGAAGAATACCCCGTTAGGCAAATGAGAGTATACATACTGCATACAAGGGAAAGATAAAAGTCGGGATCAGTTCACATCTGTATTAGTATTTTCCTATTTTTGTATAAATTTGTATTCCAAGATTTCTGTAAAATTATGAAATTTTTGTACCATGTGTATATAGATGGATTTATATTGTAATGTAAAGTCATTATGATTAAAAATGTTTTATATTGGTAATGGGCCCAAATGACTATTGAAATTATGTTGATTGTATTATTATGGCTGAAAATGTTTGTTAAATAAAGCAGGCCCGAATTGATTATTAATTTCCGCATGTGTGTGTTGTTTTGAAAAAAAAAATAATATTAAGATTTAATTGATTAAGTACTCTAGCATGTCATTTTCGTGAGACGCGATCTTGGATATTACTCAAAATGTCGGACACGTGTCTTGCGGGAGTGGGATGCTACATTTATAATGATTTAATTGTTATTCATTTTATAAAATTAAAGTGATCTTGATTCGTGGAAAATCAAAATACGAAAAAGCTTCATAATTATTTAGCTGTAGTTGGAATCAAATTTTGTACTAATTTTTCAAGAGTGGTATCATAATAAAATTTAATTATGTAATTTGATTAAAATTATTTGATTATTATTTAGTTGATAAATATTAAGGTTTTATGTTTTAACTAAACTCGAAACTGTTGTTCTGAAAATTTTTATACCACTCCCTCGTCTATCTTTGCTTTGAAATTGTTTTTGTTCCCAGACCAGTGCCCAGGCTGCCTTGCCCCGGCCCTCGTTGTGGCCGCTGGATATGAGGATTTGTCTTTTGAGTTGTTAGGCATTGGTGTGTTGACACACGTTGGAGAAATAAGGCACCGAAGAGACGTATCAAGCAGCGTTACCTTGCGTTGCTGGCAGCTCCATGAGATGGGGCTACTTGAAAAAATTGCAGTACAAGGCATGGAGGCGCGATGTGAGAGATTTGAGGCAGAAGCATGGAGGGGCCGCTAGGGGTTGTCGGCAATGGTAGAACTTTCAGGAGGCGCGAGGAGGAGCTGTTCGTTGGCGACTGTGAGGTTGAAAATTGCTTTCAAGGGTTATTTTATTAGAAACGTTTTGAAATTTAGTTCAACTTTCCCACGAGTTGAATTATTAAATTAAACTAACTATTTAATCTTAAAATAGTTATTTAATATAATTAAATTATGTTAGATAATTAATATATCAAGATTATATTAATCAAGATGAGATCTTAATTTTTATATTAAAGTAATACTTTTTTTTAATTATGATTAAGGTTAATAATTAGATTGCTTTTTAAAATTAAAATTAAAGTCCTTTGAATAAGATTCTTATCTCATTGTGAGTTAACAATATTTGTATAAAGTTTGTACAATTTCTCTTCATAATTTTTTTTACAAGTTCTATACATATCATTATATATATATATATATATATATATACCTCTAATATGACTTCTTGTTTGAGTCAACAATCATCAATAACCGGTCATTAAAAATTTGAAGTAGTTGTTTATTTTCATGAATAATTTTCAAAGTGATAAATGTAGTTGCAAACTTAACAATGGCAGAACACACAATATCAACCTGTCTTCCTATCTTTTAATCAAGAAAGAAATATAATATGATATATATAAAAAAATTGTGATCTTACATGCACGTAAAATAAGATTAGAAATATAGTTCATACTATTAATATCTTTTAAAAAGAGATTTATATAATGAGCAGTGCATAAAAATTGATAAATATGCTCATAATTTGATTTTGATTGTAGCAAGCACTCATCTAATAAATAACAAAATGTACAAATTTTTTTGATTCAACTAACCTGAAAATTTTTAAAAATAAAACACGGGCAATTTTTACCATGTCAAAAATGTGAAGAGACTTAATAAAAGTTGCTCCTATATTATAATAAAACGAGAAATTAATTAAGCCATCTAGTAGCAACATGTAGCTGATCACCATGACCTAATAGGACTGATCTAATCCAGTAGATGCTTTTGTTAGTAAGGATGAGCTCGTCGACCTCCTTACTCCTGTCTAGCTGGAATTCTTTTCATTCCAAGTTTTATCAAAGGAGTATCTGAAACCTATTCTTAGAATGGTTCCTTCTTATTTTATGGATTTCACTATTTTCATGACCCAGTCAATTATAAGTTGTCATTATTTATACAGGGAGTATTTATCGTAATAATTACATAATCTTTTCAACTTATTTTGTGAGTATCACTAGATACTGAATATTTATGCAACTATAGTACTTAAGAGGAGCCGATGTTTAAAACGGAAATGACAAAAAGCAAAGATCAAATTTAAAAATAAGTTTAAATTATAATTGATACTTTATTATACTTTATATATTAATCATTTTAATAAAATTAAAATAATCTTATCTTTTAAAAAAATTAAACAAGAAAGTTTCATTATTATTTCGTTTGACACGAGATCTGATCCCATGTTGATTATCATAGTGTAAGCCATTTGTCTCCTCCTATTGGTCACTTCTTCAGAAATTTTGGCCTACTATTTTCAATGCCACTCATTTCACTTTTGATTGAGCTGACTGGACTCAACTAACTGTTGTATAGGTATAACAAATTAACAGTTGTATATGTATAACGAGTTAACAATTAATGAGTTACATATAAATTTTAATTCTCATTATTTCACGGCCGTGCATTTTATAGATTAAATATACATTAATGCTGTTTCTAATAATAGCATCACAGCAATTACGTAAAACTAAAACTTTTGAAACCTCAAAAGGCACTACTACGTATGGTACACTCCGTACACTCATGCAACTGCAAGACATATGCTCTTACATTGTCAATAATTATATACTGCACATGTATGCTTACAAAATACATATATGTGCATGAATGCATAAATATAAAAATCAAATTCTTTAATTTATAGGTCCCTGCCAATAATTCTGAAGCTTGAAGATCTTCCATTGCTTGGGAAATCATTGGATGACGAAATCTGGAGTTTGTTAGATATTTGATGATCAAACCTCTCCGATCTGAAAAACTCTTGCATTCCCCTTAGTGTTCTTAAAACCTCAACTTCAACACTGAATATTGCTTTCACCGGCCGATGATCAGACAGTTTTGATTCTCCCCTTGCATACTGATGCTGCTTTAGTCCTTCCCCGTACCAAAGTATCCGATCACACCTGCATACATTCAGCAAAAAGTTGAAGAAGTCGTGTTCTATTGTGCCAAGCTATTAGCTTTGATTTTATAACTCTTTAATTGAGAAATTGAATAACATGTAGCTAGCTAGCTAGCTAGCTCATGGTTAACAAGTGGTTGCCAAACTGAGATATTGTATTCCAGGATAAAGTTTCATAATCAATTAAAAAAAGTCAAAATTAAGGAAAAGAAGCTTAACTAGGTGGAAAGAGCATGTTTTAAATCAACTAAAGTGATTCGCTCTGGGGCAATCAATTACCATGCAGGAGCCCGCCACTTTTCCTCTTTTTTGCAATCTACGAAGCCGAAGTAGACATCAGAATTGGGATAGTATTTGTAGGTGGGGGCGAATTTGATAACGCCCTCTTGCCAACCTTCTAATACATGACCACTCATTAGCTCCAGTCGTAGCTTCATGTACATTGACGTTAATAAATAAACCATAGTGTTAAGAGACAATAAGACGGGAATTTTATTAGTTTAATCACAAAGTAAATTAATGCATGCTTACTGTACCCATTATGGTAATGACTTTATTAAGGTTACGTACTTACCTGATCGTTTTGTAGCAGGGCATTCCACTCCTTGTTTTCAACTAATTTTCGTGTGGTTGCTTCTGGAAGTGAGATTCTATAATTCAAATCTCCAAACAAAATTACTCGGCTGCATGCCATGTTTATATATCAAAAGAAATTGTGTTAATCACAATTGGCTTAAATTATGAAAACATAATTGACAAGTATTCATGTTAAAAAATGAATACATTCGATTTTGAAAGCTCCATGTAACCCTAAAACACAATCAAACTTGCTTGGATTCGTCCATCTTAAATAATCTAGCTACCAAATCGTATCAAGTCATTTTAACTATACACTAATTTTGAAAATGAGGGTGAGTCATGGAGTGGTTGATTAAAAAAAAAAAAAAAAAAAGGTTCCTTATATTATAACCATCTATGAACCTGGACTCTCAATGCGGGACTTTTACTAATTTTGGAAGTCTAAAAACTTTTCCTCACTTTCTTTTTGTTTCATCGAAAAGAACAAAGACTCCATCTAACCTTGGACTTAACTGACCGATGTCTTTGACAGTTACTCGGATATTTATAATATTGAGCATATATACTGTACATTGGAAAAGTTTAAACCGATGATATCATGCAATTATTAATGTCATTAAATAATTAGCACATAACGCTAGTTGTTCGGGCGGAACCAAACTCTAATTAATTTGTGAATCAAGTGTGAAGTGTTTGACGTACTCATGGTCTAGAATCTTTCGCGGCAAATCAAGAAAATGGCCTTTAGAGAAGCACGTTCGGGTCAAAATATCAACTACATCAGAGTTTCTATGCTTTTCATCTCCCTCTTTACCCCCGGAAGCTAGATGACTGCACACAAAGCAGAAGCTTGTTTCATGTAACTGAAATCTAACAGACACAGAACCCTGCACATTAATTAAAATTTAATTTAGAGACAGCAAAAAATGATACAATTGTGACCTTTAAGTGCAATACTCGTGAGATTTAATAATTTAAACAAACTAGATGCTATATATATCACATGACTCTAGATATATATATAAATATATATATATATTTAAGAATACTAGCTAGTATCAGAGTTATTATAAATATTATATAATACCTTATTTCCCAAGCAACCCATGATGCCACAGCCGATACAGGAGACGCTGGGATGTCGGATATAACGACGAAGCTCATTTCTAACCCAAACTGATATTAGTATCCCAACCATTTGTTTACTAATGATACACCTGTAACTTTGATGAGGAACCTTCCTATCATCTGTTGGAGACACATCTTTTGTTAATCCTAGATTCTTATCGTTTTGCTTTCCGTAGATTTTTGTGTTTAATTCTTCTCTAATCAGGGAATTCCATTTGGTGGAAAGTTTGCAATTTTCAGAGCCTAGAACATTCGAAGGTCTAAGAGGCACCATCTCTTGGAACCTGTTTGAATAAAATGAAACAAATCGATGCGTCAATTAATCTTTCTTTTCAAACAACCAATTTCTAAGCTCTGCATCTCTTCTTTATTATTAACCAAGATTTTACTCTTGGTTAATTGTTAAAGCACTACTTTACCCAAGAACGTATATATCACAAGTGTTGCCGGTGGATTGTAGCCAGTCTTCCATATCAAAACCTTCTTTTGGGGCAATCCCACCAACGTTCCATGTGCTTACAAAAATCCTTCACCCAAATTTCATGGAGAGCAAACGTAAGTAAGAAAGAAAGAAAGAAAGAAAACCGTTTTTACTGCATTGGTCCATATTCAGTTACGTTTCCCACATCGTTATCATACACTGTCTTTTTCCCTACATAACGAAAAGATAGCAGAAGAATTGATCGAGAAGCCAATTAGTTATAAGCGGATTGCTCAATGCTTATAAACACATACACGTATACGCACTCGTAAATTTATACACATATATATATATATATATATATATATAATTACTTGTAGGTCTGTGTGTCCTTGTGATTGTTTCTGAAGATACTGTCAGCACTTAAAGATGGTTGTCCTAAAGATAAGGCTGGATTGTTGTCGATGATGGTGTCCGACTTGATAGGAAAATCTGCCACGAAATTATTGCTTCCGAATGATCTCTTTCTCAGTATCTTGTTTGCTACCAACCTCGGCCACATGACCTACAAATTCAATGTAATCCAACAAAACTTAATGCAAACTCTTATACTAATTAATACAGGGAGATCCAAAAATAAGTAGACAGTAAATTCAGGATTATGAGAAGGAAGAGTAGCATATAGGGTAGGCAGGCTCACTTCTCCTTGGTTTCCTGGCATGATGTGATCGATGAACACACGCAAATAGAACAACAAACACACAACAACAGAGAGAGTACTGTAAGAGAGAAATATAAGGTAATGGACAGATGAAAAGAAAGCAATGACTATCTGATGATAACGATGAGCACACGCACAGAGAGGAAAAGTCGAGGACTAGGACTTTGTAGTGGAAATTAAGCAGTAGTTTCTAGCTACTGTGACGTGGATGATGATGTTGGCTCATTTAGACCGAATAACTTAACCAAAAATCAATTAGTTGTTTGGGACCAGAAAAACACGGGTCTTCCTTTTCTGTTTGGTTGGGTTGGGTTGATTTTGTTGTTGGTGGTGCAAGTGGGCAGTGGTCGTCGATCACTGATCATTCATGCTATATTGCTGTCATGGCGAAATGGACAAATTTATATTTTAATAACATCCAAGGGCAAGTGTAACTGTTTCCCATGTCATTCCAGAAATTCACAACTTCAAACAACATCCAATCCCCCTGCCATGTCGACAACTTCAATTTGACGAACCAATCCCTAACCTCTCTTCACCAGATTGCTACGCTTACTATAAAATTCATCACTATCAATCAGCTTAGCTATATATATATGTTCATTAAATTAGCATTTAATAGGATAGTAAGCAAATCAAGTTGCGAATAGAATAGAATAGAATTGTCTGAAGCTTAAGGCGGACAGGGTCATCTTAAGGCAACATTTTGGCCTCATTAGTATCTGGTGAACTGGGTTTTGGTGGTCATAGCTAGGGGAGGAATTGTGCATTAATTCTTTTAAATGTGTTTTCACTATTTACTGTCTACGACGATATCCAGAGGAGATTATTGGGACCAATATTATTAGATACCAAAACGTGCGATAACCCCTCACATTTCCAGTCTAATCCCACGTATAACCCCGTTTTTTTTTTTTATTTAATTCACGATCATGATTCCTAAAAGGGAAAACTCACTGAACAAGGCTATTCTGTCAACATAAACGATTGACCAATGCATATACCTCACGCCTTTTCGAATTCTCCGACCTAAGTATACATTAAATGATATTTGACTCATTTCTAAAACTATAATTTCGAAAATGTACTCTACGAAATATGACTACAAAAAATTACGTAGGTCTTGTTTATCTATTTGTTTCTTCAATCTTGTTTCATCACTTAGGTATGTATTTTAGGTTAGTTTGGTTAATTATTTCCTTTAATTACACCATTTGTATTGATATATTTGATAACATAAAGATGGTCGGCACTACAGTTGTAGCCCTTGTGGGATCGACATTTGCACTCACGTACCAGATACTATTAGAAAGATTAATGTATTTGTATTGATGATTTCTTTTAGTACCATTTTGTGTTTGCACATATATAGCACATCAAAATTTGGATGCTTTACCCGAGACTAGAATGTTAGGAAAACAGTCTTTTTAGTAACCTAGTAAAATTTTCTTTTCTTTCAACATTATATATTTTTGTTAATCCAGACATTTTTATTTATTTTCTTTTTGTATTTATTTATTTTAAAACTTGCTTTCTTAATGTTGTGTTTGTAAATGAAATTTGAAATTTATATACTCAATGTTACAATGAAAAAAATACAACTATAGGATAGGAAGAATTTCTTACTAAGGGCTCAAAGTGCTTAATCATGAAAAGCATAAATTAATATGTTGGCACAAATTCAATGATTAATGTTTTGAGTTAAGTTGATTCTATAAGATTTGAGTCATTATCTCGTTATTGCACATTGCATGAATGCGTGTGTTTATGTTTGGATTGTTGAGTTTGTGGTTTTTTTTTTTTTTTTGCTCGAGGATAAGCGAAAGTCTAACTGTGGGTATATTGATAGGTATAGTTTAGATTATGTTTTGACAAGTATTTAAGTGTGTTTATATGTGGTTTTTACATGATTGTTGCATGTATAGGCTTAGAAATATGTTAATGTGTATGCTTATTTATATTCTAAGTGTTTGTGTGGTTTAAAGCACGTTTTTGTTCGTAATTATATATTTCTTAAGGTGTTTGATGTGTTTGTTACTTTTGAAACTCAGATAGGTGAAAAACAAGAGATTTGGATGTGCATGGAGTTAGATGGGCAAGGTTACGGTAGTGACTCCAATATCATGGTCATAACAGAAGAGAAGTACCCAGAGTCATAATCGTGACCTCATATGCACGATTGTGACAGAGAATAATTTCACAGAGTCACGATTGTGACACTAAATGCACGATCGTGACACAAGCTTCCTAAACGTGACTTTTTCTATCTATTTTAGAGTTCAGGGGCATTTTTAGAACCAAACAAAGGGCATAAACACTAGTTACACCCTAAGACTTTTTGAGATTATTTAAGAACATTAAAATACTCCAAAAAGGTAGCCAATATCTTGCAAAGCAGGATTAAAGAAGGAGGATCAAGAAGAATGTCGTTGATTTCCAGATCTTCAAATCAAGTTTTTCTTTATTTTCTTTTATCATTTTCATTAAACTTTAAGTGTAAATTGGATACTAAGATGTTATTTACATTTATGATGTTCTAAATTTCTAGATTAGGGTTTGTTCTTAAGTTGTTTTGTGACTTTAATCTTTATTGATTCAATACAATTACTTAAAATTGGATACTAAGATGTTATTTACATTTATGATGTTCTAAATTTCTAGATTAGGGTTTGTTCTTAAGTTGTTTTG
>JAOQMP010000003.1:23602923-23614251 GCA_027563575.1 Erythroxylum pedicellare | reverse complement strand
TATAATTCCTTCATTCATTTAATTAATTAGTTAATTAATTAAAATATAATTATATTTTAATAATATAATTAAAAATTTTCTCAATATTTTTTATAAACCAACCACTATTAATGGTAATGATAATCATTCTTTTCTCTTAATCAACCATCATAATTATAATGATAATATCCATTCCATTCCTCACTATATTCACTCTCATTCCTATTACCATTCCCTTGTACGAACTTACTGCCCCCTAATAATGACTAGTAACTACTTTTGATATAACCAGCAGTCAGCTCGATAGCTATTAAAAGTCATCATAAATAGAATGGTTATTAGAAACATTTAGCATGCATTTATAATTACTATCAACCTATAATTGCTTCCTAAATAACAAGATTAAAAGTTCATGATACCTTATAACGGGAGGGTAAGCTTCTCATAAGTTTCACACGCAAGCACAGACCAATAACTGTTGCCATGCTACAGTGTTCAACAGTTGGAGTAAAGGTCACTCTGCATAAGAATAATAAGGAACAAAACTCAATACGAAGGAAAGCATTCTGAATAATAGAAATTAAAGAGTGTAAAGCATTGCTTACCTCACATAACTACGCCTGTCATCTACTTCAATTGCATTTTCTGTTATCACTTTGAGTTCTTCCAAAGAATAAGGATGTTCCGGATCCTTTATGTCCCTTATATGATTTAAGAATGTTAAGAGAAAACTCTACAAAATTATCCATCCATTGCATCATCGCACTGATAAAACATATAAAAATTCTACAAAGACATTGATTAAATTTACCACAACAAATCATATATTAACAACAGCAATATATTTCTTTATTTAGATGCCCAAGCTTCTACAGATGAAGACTCATCAGAGTAAAAAGGAGAAAAGAAAAAGATCAGGGCGAGAGAGAAAGGATATCAAAAACTTCCAGTTGATCAATTGGTTCAACAGTGTACTCATCATTGTAGGTGGGTGCACTTCGAACCCTCCGTTCTTTCTTCTCGTAAACTATAGGGTTGGCATTTATTAGTCCAGAATTAACCATTTCCTCTCTTCCTACACAAATTCCAAAACTTCAATACACAACTGAAGATGTAATGATTAAGTTATAAAACTATTCCAGGTTCTTCATGTAAGTTGTTCTTGACGAGAAACTAATGATGACATAGATTTCATGCCATATTGAGATGAGGAATATGAATAAAACAACCACCCAACAAAAGAGAAGAGAAGTAAATTAAGGTATTAGCATGGTCATAACATTCGACAAATAACTAAGTCTAACGGACTAATTGGGTGCAATGCCACTGGATGGCATTGAACAACCCCAATTTAGCCTAAGTTTAAAGATGTTGGGCTGGTGACAGTAAAATCTGCAAACAGTTGATGATTAAATAGGTCATTTGTGCAAACGTGTTATAGCACATTCCTTATTAGCTGGTATTCAGAATGGTAAGCAACAAAAGAGCAGTAAGAGAAGCTTTTTCATATCACCAGATTTGACCTATAGAATCTAATCATAAACACATTCCGCATTTCTAAACCCGAATTTCAGACATGTAGGTAGAACAATTCAATTCAATGAGAATGCAGAAATAATTAGACTGCAGAAACCTATAATTGGAAGGAAAGAAAACAAATTGACAATTAGATAACAACAAAGTCGCACATATATCTCAAAACCTCAGGACATAATATCAGTATATATAAGAGCATGCTATAGAACAAATAGCAAAAACAACAAGAGACAAAAACTGGTTTCCCTTTCTATTTTTTCTTTTTAATTATTTTACCCTAAACACTCATGCAAACTGTGTGGCTTTCTTCCTTCTGTCTCGGCGGTCGCGTGAATTAAGCCTTTCTTTCCTTAGTTTGGTCGGTCCACTAACAACTGTCCACAGAAACCAAATTCACAAATACCGTACCGATAAGGAGAAGGTTAATGAAAGTGGAGACAGAGGATTCCGTGTAGTGGAGGCTGACTTCCCGTTTGTCTCGCGACCTTTTCTTTTCCAGAATGTTGGAGATGTGATAGCTAAGTGAGGACCTATAGAGCGACAGCTTGAGGCAGAAAAAAGAAGACAAAGTTTGGCATAAGAAGATGGTGTTGTTATTTGGTTTGTGGCCAAGATAAAGGATTGCCTTCTTTTTCTTTTTTCCTTTAAAGATAGAAGAAATGAAAGGGGAAGACCCAAATTGAAGAAGATGGTGAGGTTTTAGTGGACAAAAAAATGAACGGAAGGGTAGATTTGGAGGAGACAGGCTTCCAGAAGATAGGAGCTGGAGATGGAGCAGCGGCTCAGAAAGAAGGAAAAGGGGCAATGTAAGGGCTTTAACTCTGTTACCTTCGTTCTCTTTTGTCCCCCTTTCTTATTGTTTATTATTTTTTCGTTACCTATTTATCTAAAAGTTCATATGTAAATAGATAAAAATAAAAGCAACAAGTTTGTTATCAAATATCAAACTAAAACTCAAAATAAATAAAAACATTTCAATCACCCTATATTTAAGTTTTTTTTTTAAATTTTTTTTAATAACTTACTATAAAACTAAATTAAAATAATAAATTATTATGACAAATTCATATCAATAAGTATAGAGATGTGATACCTAATTGCCTTTGTGATTATCTTATCTTTTTTAACACTAATATTGTGGCCTAGGTAATTTTATCTATCTTTTTATATTGTACAACACTAAGTGGAGTATTATCTTATTAATTACTAAGTTTTAACTTTTCTATTATGATTATGATTATTATTATTATTATTATTATGTCAACAATATATTTTAACCATAATATTATCTTAAACCTGATTAAGATAGCAATTATTAGAAAGCAATTATTAAAGAGAAAAATGTCAAATTTAATAAAAAACATCTATATAAGAACTCTCATTTACATCATCTTTATATTCATGATTGAATTATTTCAAAAAAATTTTACAAGTTCTACCCATAAGAATGCATTAAGTTATGTGAAATTCCATAAACGATTCGATTCCAATTACTAAAACATGTATATAAGTCTTTATCTCTGACACCTTATCTAATTCTTAATATCAATGCCTTAGTCAATCAATTCACAAATATGTTTTTCTTTATGTAAATTCTTCTATGATTTAATTGTTATTTGTTATTAAATAAACATGAAGCAAAACAAAGATATTTTAAAAATATAAAACTGTTTGTTATGTAACTGAAATCAATCCATAACAAAGAAAGAATTGAGCTTCTCTTATCTACACACCAAAACAATTAGTTAAGTGTCATCCTTGAATTAATAAAAATAAATAGAAAATGCATAAATGCCTATACTTGTGTTGTGTAATTCCCTAGAAATCAGAGTGAGTGGAGGGTGAAAAAACAAGGTTAGTTGTATGGGCAAGTCAATGCTTTTGTCAATCTGCAATATTGATATAATGGAAATCATAGCTAAAGAACCAGATGTGTTTGTGCCCATATAATTTATCATATTTGAAGCAGTGAGGAACATGGTTTAGAATCCAAATTTGTTGCAAAATCGTGTCTATCATTGAAAAAATGCATATACCCTAATTAAAATAGGCTTCTAATTCACGTCTGATAGAGTTGTAAAATTATCTCAAATGCCTAACTAATGGATACTGTGTACATAAGAATATTGAACACCTCTACTTCCAATGTCACTGTTGCAGATACCTATAGAAAGCAATTCTTTGGACTGACATCATTAAATGAAATTTGAACACCAGGATGAAGTTTGAAGAGGATTTGTGGATTTTCAGCTATCTAGTGTTTGGATGTGCCAACACCAAGGAGAGGCTATTACACGCTATACATGGAAAAATTAGAACACATATCTTCGTTTATAAGGACAAGCACTCTTTCAACAAACAATAAATTATCAATCGGAGAATTGATTAATTGTCCTTTGTGCTAAACAAGATTACGAATGTCCTACTTATAAACCTAGCTTTTTTACTTTTGTCTTGTATCACTTGTCTTCATTTTGTGGATGCTACTGTACATATTATGAACAATCTTTGTTCAGCCTTTCATGACACGAATATATTCATTATTCTTTTAAAAAAAGTTTCAATCCCTACTCTTTAAAAGGAGTTTTTGGGTCTTAAAATTTTCTATGGCTTTAAGGAATTAACCTTTTTACCTTTCTCTCTTTTCTTTTTACTCCTTTGTCTCATCAATAGCCTTATGTGGCTAATCTTCTACACTTGGTCAAAGGAAATTAATACCTTGGGAAGTATTAACTTGAGATTTGATTTATTTCTATTATTCAATTTATATCTTGAATATAGATGTTCTTTTATGATTATTTACATAATTGTTTCAGTTGATTTCCAAAAAAACAACTAATTTATAACTTAATTAAATCTATTACTAGAGTAAATGCTAAACTTGTCATTGTTTAATCCCACTAATATATGATACAATGAAGCTTTGGTGAATTTCTATGCTAGAGTTCTCAGGGAGAACAATTAATTAATTAAATGCAATTGCTTATGTTTGTGTCATTATTCTTATCAGTCTTTTTAGTTTTTAAGCGATTACTAAATTAAATCTTTGGCACAAAGAAAGGGTTATTCAATAGCTAAAATTAATTAGATTATCATTCTCTCTAATTAAATATGATTAAAAAGAGATAAGAATTAATTATAATGGTTAATATTCAATGTATAAATTGGTTTATTCTTATATCAATGATTAGAATACAATTCCCAAAGTGGATGTGAACTAGAACAAGGTTTTTTTAATAATTATTTTCTTTATCATTAACTTGTTTTTTCTTATTTTATTATGGCAATGTTTTATCATAAGTAAACCCCCCCTTTTTATGCAAGTTCGTAAGAACAAATTTGAGGTAGATATAAGATTCCATTAAGATCAATGAAGAAATATCAAGAATTATGAACCGTCACATTTCCTTTAATCCTTGAATGGATCTCGGACGGTGGATGACTTCTTCTTTGGTTGCTTCCCTTGGCACTAATACTTTAAACTAGCTCATTCCCTTTGTTGTTCTTCCTCTCTTACCCTTCTTACCTACCTTCCTACTCTCCTTCCCTTGCACTCCCCTACTCTCTTGGTTTTCCCTGTGTTTTTTTTTCCTATTTTGATAAATATCCTTCCTCTTTATTTCTCACCTATTTACTAAGTTAGCTCCTAATTTTTTTAACGTATGGAAACCACCCTTCTTAAACTTTCCTTATAAATTTCTCTTCTTTTACCAAATGATTTTCTTTCCCTTACAAAACTATTTCTCCACTCACCAATCTTTCAAGATCCATTATTTCACTTATTATTAATAGCCACCCTCCTTCTTTGCTAGCTCAAACCCTCTTTAAACCTCAAGCACCATAGTACAACTCACCTTATGTAATAGTCAATTTCCTTACCTATTGGGGGATTAGAGTGATAGTTACATGAATTGCAGTATATTAGAAAGAATTGGTGCATTTGTGATATGATTTCATTTACATGCATAACATGAGCATATATATACACATAAATGTTGATTTAGGAAAATTGCACTCAATTGATATATTTTGGGGTATGAAAGGTTTAAAATGATTACGATTCGATTGTGTATTACTTATGTCTTGAATTTTAGTTTGATGGATTATAAGTAGTAAATCTGAAAATAATTGTTACAATTGGAAAATTGATGAATCAAAATGTACATTTAGTATAGGAAACATGTTAAGTAGTAAGATAAGTTGACACATGAAAATTTAAGATGATTAAGCCTATAAAATGAGTGACATTTGGCATGAAAAATTAAGTGACAAATGGCATAAGACATTAAGTGACAAATGGCAACAGTGATTGAGTGACAAATGGCCTAGCATAATTGTGACAAATGGCAGCTTATGGAGAGGACAAGTGACTTACATGCATAGGTGACAAATGCCATTGTATAGTAGTGACACCTAGCACCTAATGAGTTAAGCTATTGAAGGGATAGTTACTGTTATGTCCATTCTTCTTCTTTCCTTACTCTCACCACCGAAACACTCACACACTCTCACAACTTTTGAATTTTGCTTAAATTTCGTTCATAGTCACTTTAAGATCCATACAAAAATTTGCTCAAAGATAGTTATAATATGCTATCATCATTTTTCCTTTGCTGAAATCATTTTACTTCCATCTTGTACTTGGATGATTTTGCATGCATGGAGGGCTAAGTTAGCTTGATCATTGAGGTGGAACTTGAGCTAAATAAGTAAGTGAAATTATGAACTTTGTGGCATGTTGAAATTGAAATTCTATGATGATTGAATTGGGATGGAATCCATGTGGCATTGATGATGATGATGTGCTAGAATGTGATGAATGAATTGGTTACTTTTCTATTTTGTTTTTGATGCATGAAAACAGTAGGTTATAGACTGTTAAATGGATGATTTAGGTTAAGATTTGAAGTATAAATGACAGTGGATTCATGGTAAAGATAGGTGTTATTGAAGTATTCTTGAATATGGAAAATTAGAGGTATATGTGTGTTTATAAATAGTGACTGTTAATGACATAAGTGAGCATAATTTTGTAAGCCTCAGTATAACTAATATGGAAGTTAAATTAACTTGAAATGAAGTAACCTTAGAGGACATGAAATCTGAAAAATTTCAAGTGTTAGTGATGTCTCTAAGCTTGTAAAATTCGTGAAGTATTGAAAGTAGTAAAGTTATACACATTAGTGATGTTGATGACAAATTCTGGAATTTTAATTTTAGCCTTGTATATATGTTGAACCAGCTAAGAAATTTCACTCTAAATTAGTATATTTGGACTTGATTAAGGCTAGGAATGAGCCTAGATTGTTGTTTGATTAATTAGTTAAGATGTTGATAAATTTATGTAGTTAATTGATGTCATAACCTAAAGAATGAATTGTTTTGAAGTCGTTGAGTTCAAATATGGAAATTATGATTTGTTAAAGTTGATCGCCAACATCCAAACATTGCTGGATCATTAAGGCAATAGCTTTTCTAGAGCGTACTGTGAGTTAACCTAGATGTTTCTCACTATGATTGATTTGTTTTTAATTTAATTTGAGGGTTATGGTGGTCTGAGTTTATGGATGAATTCAGTCAGTGAAAGTCGCTCAAACTCAATCAATATTAACCACATGTCGTGACATGAATTTTTTGAGGCTTTGTGTTTGTTTTTCTTTAAAGCCCCAATATGCTCTTACTCGCTACTACTTTCCCTTCTAGTATCCTAGCCCTTTCAACAATATAGGAGAGAGTTGCGCTTACTCCGCGATAAAAGAGTTCTGTTTCCAAACATATGAGTTATTGAATTGTTACTTATATGATTGTTATAATTCCAGACATTGTTAGTCCGAGGAGCTTGATATTCGAGACTACATATGGAAGTGTTTCCAAATTGAATGTTAATTTTTGATTGTGTGATTATCTATGAAATGTTTATTTGATTCAATTTGAATGGTAAACGTCGGACTTAGATCTGAAGAATTTGATATATGACATGAGATGTAAAGCCCCAAATTACACCCTAATAGGAATGGTATATGTCTATGAAAGTATATGTAATAGGAGTTAATGATTATGATTTGATTGTGTATTGCTTAAGTCTTGAATTTTGTTTTGATGGTTTATAATCAGTAACTTAGAATTTATTGTTACAATTAGAAAATTGTTGAATTAAAATGTACATTTGGACTAGGAAAAATGTCAAATGGCAAGACAAGTTGACATATGGAAAGTGTGGATGACTAAACCTATAAATTGAGTGACATTTGGCATAAATAAATGAGTGACATTTGGCATAGGAAATTAAGTGACAAATGGCCTAGTATAATTGTGACATTTGGTAGCTTATATGAAAGGCAAGTGGGCTGCATGCATTGGTGACAAATGCCATTGCACAATTATGACATCTAGCACCAAATGAACTCAGTTAATGCAGAAGTTGTTCTGCTATTTATTCTTCACCATCTTCATCTCTCACCACCGAAAGTTTGTTCCTATCTTACAACCCTGTGTTTTGCTTGAGTTTTTCTGAATTAACCCATTTAAATACTGCATCAAGAAAGCTACATCATGCTATCTTCTATATTGTTGTCTTCTTAGTGTTAAAATCATCCTACTTCCACCTCGATTTTGGAATTGTGCTTGTTGCATAGAAGGCTAGATTGGCTTATTCATTGAAGTAGAAAGTTGAGTTAAACATGTAAATGGAATTCTAAACTTGATGGCATGTGGTAATACAAATAATGTTTGAATTGGGATAGAATATGCATTGTGTTTATGATAAAATGAGTTCTAGAAAATGATGTTTGTATAATAGATTCTGTTTTAGTTTTTGAACCGTGAAAAACAATGGGTTATGATCTGCTAAATGAATGATTTTGAATTGGAATTGGATGTCAATTTGATGAGGAATTGAAGCATAATTAAGGTATAATTGAGGTGTAATTAATGGACTATGTTGAAGGTGTATTGAATTGAGTATGAAGGTGTTAAAATATGGAAACAAATTGAGGGCAATTAGATAGTGAACCTTCGGTTCACTCATCCCATGATCGTGGGAGCTACATTAGCTCCTTCCCATATTTGAAATAAGAAAAATTTAGCTTTGTGCAATTGTTAAACCACATAAGATTAAGACACTTTACAATGGTATATTCGAATTTGATTAAGGTTTGAAATGAACCTTGTTTGATGTTGGATTAATTGGTTAAAGGTTGAATAAGTTTTGGATTGTTAAATGAGGTGATAACTTAAGGAATGGAATGTTTGATATCAATGTATCCAATTTTAGAATATTTTAATTGTTCAAGGGATGAAGGTGTTCATATTAACACAAATGTGATCCAAAATATTTAAGTGATGTGAATTAGTTATGAATGTTGAGAATTGGGAATTTGTATGAACTTATATGATTTGTAATTACTTAATGTTATTATTGATGCATTGTTACAAATGCTTAAATTCATAAGGCATATTAAGTTGTTTGGGTGTTAAAGAGTGTAATCAATTTGAGTATAAGGAAATAAATTCCTACGTTATGCATTATTTCTCTTACATGTGATTCTGAAATGTGATATATGTTACTTTAAACCTGCCCAAGTCCTAGTTGTGGGTAAATAGGCATGCCTAGAAGGGTTTACAGCTGCTTTTGTACTTAGACACTACGATGTCTTCTATTCTTAGACACTACGGTGTCTTTTATTTAGAGACTTATGTCTCTTCTGTTTCTGTAGATACCAATCATAGGTATCTTCTGTTATGTTCTCGTTACCCACTTCTGTAAAAAGGATTAACGGGCAATTCTATATGTATTTTGATATTAGTTTTGCCCTAAAACAATCATGTCATGTTCTAATACTTTTATATTCGGTTCTGATGTAAGTATATTTTGTTTTGGAGCATTTATATTTTGTTATGATGCAATTAATAGTCAGATTACTCTCTGATTTGAATAATTAATGATTGCTTGTGATAAGCTATGATTCATTTGCTTATAAATGCTAGACGACTGTTATAAGCAGTTGCCATCTTGTATTGTGTTTAGTTATTCCCCCACTAAGCTATATGCTTAGCACGGTGGTTTTTCCTCCGTGTAGGTCTTGATATAAAGGATTAAGGCTGGGACAACCGCAATAGCCAAAGAAAGATGTGTTAAATTTTGGAAGATGTTTTGTTTAAGATTTTGAGTTGTATTTAAAATTATGGAAAATATTTGTATTTTGTGTAAATGGTTTGTAATAACTATAATACAGGATGAATTTGAATTTTAGGCATGTATTTGATAAATACAATGTGTAAATTATGTTCTGTTTATAACTCAACATTCGAATGAAATGTGAAGTATGTTGCTTTATTTTTAGGGTTTGTTAGAATATCTTGGTATGTTCTAGGTTTGTTTTGTGTGACATCCGTATATTCTCTTAGGGGGTATTAGGGTTTTATAATATTAGAGCATGGTTTAGGCGATTCTTGTTTAACCAACAATTAAATATTGCTTGTACTTGAATATAAGAGTTGTGTTTGGCCTAATGTGGTTTGTCCTCCATTTTGGCTTTAGATTTAAGTATGGAAAGATCTTATGAGGCTATTAATGAGGTTGCTGAGGGTAATAATCCTGCGTGATCTCGTCCATTTATATCTGGACCCTCCGGGATAAATCGAGATGAAGTTGAAGCACCACCTCTACCTTCACCTCCACCTCCAACTCAGGGCGAACCTTTATTTAAGTTATTGTAAGATATGATGACTTTACTACACCGAATGACCGCACCCAAGGCTCCGATTGATCAGTTTCAAAAGCATGGAGTTGAAGAATTCACTAGAACATCTCTGGAGCAATTTGAAGAGGCTAAATTTGGTTGGAAAAGATGAAAAGGTTGTTGGATGAAGTTAGCAGCGTACCAAAACAGATGGTCCATTTTGTTGTCTCCCTTCTTCATGGAGTGGCCTATCAATGGTGGAAATTTGTTCTGAGGTATCCTCAACTGGTGGAGCCTTTGAATTAGGATTTCTTTTCCCAAGAGTAACTTCAAGTTATTCCAAATGGATATTAAAAGTACATTCTTAAATGGTTACATTAATGAAGAAGTATTTGTTAAGCAACCCCCAGGTTTTGAAGATGAAAATCATCCGAATTATGTGATAAAGTTATCCAAAGCTCTGTATGGTCTAAACCAAGCTCCTCGAGCACGGTATGAGAGTTTAAATAACTTTTTGCTTGAGAATAACTTTGAAAGAGGAAAGGTCGATAAATCCTTATTTCTTAAAAGAAGGAGAATGATTTACTCATAGTGCAAATATATGTTGAAGACATAATATTTGGTGCTACTAATCCATCCTTCTATGAAGAATTCTCAGCATTAATTCAGGGGGAGTTTGAAATGGAAATGATGGGAGAATTATCATTCTTTCTTGGATCACAAATCAGACAAACATAAAAAGGAATCTTCATTAGCTAAGACAAAAACACAAAGGAACTCATCAAGAAATATTATTTTGAAAACGTCAAATCGATGGGTACTCTTATGTACACTAGAACTAAACTTGATAAAGATGAAGAAAGCAAAGCTACGGATGAGACAAAGTATAGAGGAATGATTGGATCATTATTATATCTTACAAGCTCAATACAAAACATTATGCTTAGTGTGTGTCTTTGTGCACACTTTCAATCAAATCCAAAAGAAAGCCACCTTCAAGCAGTCAAAACAATGTTTCGATATCTCCAAGGAATTATGAACTTTGGACTATTGGATCCAAAAACTGATTCATTTAACATAGTGGGCTATTGTGATGCAGATTATGCAGGTGATAAAGTCGATCGAAAAAGAA
>JAOQMP010000003.1:23568540-23590196 GCA_027563575.1 Erythroxylum pedicellare | reverse complement strand
AAATGATAATTTACAGCAAATATTGTATAAAAGATTAAATAAATTTAATTAATTAAAATAATGTATCTTTTAGTTTTTTCTAATATGTAACTATCATTATTACAAAAATATAACTATATTGATATTAACAACTAAACAAAATTTTGTTTTTACTTGAAAAAATAAGAATTAAAAACAAAAAATGAAAATAAAAATCATAATAGAAAAATAGAATTGAACCCTTTTGAAATTTAGTACCGAAAATGTTCTTTTTGACTACGAGATTATAGTTATAGTTAAAAAATGTAACTAATGTTACTTAGCCACTAATATTAAATGTAATCTATTCTCAAAATATTTTTTCTAAAAAGCAAATTTGTAGTGAAATTAAACGTAACTAATAATTTTTAAAAAATCTCAAAAAATATTTATGTTCAATAAGTTACGATGTAGAAATTTCGTAACAAAATAATTATTATTAATTATAAATTTCAAATTATGGCAACAAAAAATGTAGCTAATAGACATATATGTTGTAGAGTAAGAATAATTGAAGAAAAATACATAAATATAAATTGAATTTTATAATTAAGATTTTATATTAAAATATTAAATATAATTAATAAAATATATAAAGATAAATAGTAACTTTAATTAATTATATCACAAAATCTAATACCAATAGATTAATTATAGCGCAAATCTCAAAAGTAAGTAAGTAAGAGAGAATTAAAAAGTTAAAATAAAACAGGGGCGAAACTGAATTCACCATAAAAGTAAGTGTGAATAGTAAAATAGTGAAAAAGAGGACGAAGAGATAGGAAGCAGTTGTGAACTTGTGAGACGTGCAATAATTAATAAAAAGTTAAGGAAAAAAAAGAAATAAATTATTTTAGATATAATTTTAAAAAATAAATCCTAAATGAAATACTTGGCATTTGGCACTTGGCATTGGCATCGTAAATTCTGTCGGACGAGATAAGTTAAGGAAGGTGAGGATGAGGATGTTATGAGGTCATTGTTTTGGACTATATGGCCTGCATATATGTTCATGCCAATTTCTGTGGGGTGTGAATAATGAGTGTGGAGGATGTTCTTTTGTTTCTATCCAATGCCTGCGTCATTGCGTGTCAGTGTGGGCTCAAAGTTTGAAGCATTTCTGATTTGGTCAGCATCTCTTTTTCTCTCTCTTAATACTGTAGTCTGTAGACGATAGACAGACAGAGTGCGTTTATATAAACAAGAAGCCCTTTGCCTCTAAAGTCTTTGCTCAAGGTGAAACAACAGAGCCAAGAAAATGTTCGATGCCAAACAAAAGCTAAAAAGCTTTAAGAAAGGTGACGGCAGAAAGCTAACAGCTTTTCTTATTTCTTTGTGACAGCCCCATTTCTCTCTCTTTTATCTCACATTTGCTTCTCTTAGTAAAGCTGAAAACCATACCAAAAACTTCATCCTTTTGTACTGGTAAAGATTCATTTCTCTGACCTAACCAGCGACATATAGAATTCAAAACTTCATACCATCCATCCATGTTAGGCCACTGCACTTTTGACTCTCCATCGCCTTCTGCTGATCCACTCCCTTCCATACGAAACAACGGGGTCACCAACAAGAGGAAAAGAAAACCTGCAGGCACGCCAGGTAATGTTAAGTTGGAAGAAATTTTAAAAAAATTGTAAACATGTTAAATTATAAAAGTTCAGTTACTTTTACCAATTAAATTAGGGGGTTTAAATAACTTACTAGTGATGTTGATTAGAATGACTCATCATACATCACTTCCTAATAAATGCAAGTATGTAAAAAAAAAAAAGCAGATCCAGATGCAGAGGTGGTGTCTCTATCACCAAGAACCTTGTTAGAATCAGACAGATATGTGTGTGAGATCTGCAACCAAGGATTTCAAAGGGACCAGAACCTTCAAATGCATAGGAGGAGGCACAAGGTGCCGTGGAAGTTGCTGAAAAAGCAGACACAAGAGGTGAAGAAGAGAGTGTATGTGTGTCCAGAGGCAAGCTGCTTGCACCATGACCCTTGCCATGCTTTAGGAGATCTTGTTGGCATAAAGAAGCACTTCAGAAGAAAGCATAGCAATCGCAAGCAGTGGGTTTGTGAGAAATGCTCCAAAGCTTATGCTGTCCAATCTGACTACAAAGCTCATCTCAAGACTTGTGGTACTAGAGGTCATTCCTGTGATTGCGGTCGTGTGTTCTCCAGGTAATTTTAAACCCTAAGCACCATAGGTCTTTATTTATTTTTTCAGAAGAAATAATTTCAACGGTTAGCTAGCATTTAGAACGGCTACTACTACTCTCAGCATGTGTGTTGTTGTTCTAAATATATTGAAGCAATGTCTTCATTTAAACGCTGCATGCTAATATCCCCAACCTTGATCCTTACTGAATTTATAATATTATATATGTTCCTTGACAACCCTACCCGAGGAAGCCTCGGTTGCGTCCTCATTTAAGCATAATCGCCTACTTTGCTTGTAAAGTAGAATAATATGAATTTAGGCTATCAAAAGAATTCTTTGTCCTTTCAGGGTAGAGAGTTTTATCGAACACCAAGATGTCTGTACAGTGAGGCGAGTCCAGACAGAAGTACAAGCAATAGAGCTGATCCGCTCCTCTAGACCAGCTTCAAGCCCTTCAAGTGATGCCAATTTTAGCACAGCACCTTTAACAGAAGTCCCTTTGCCCAGACAATCTGAACCAGTTTCCCTATATCCTGAAAGAAATGACACATATACAAAATCTACCAAGAATGAACCCAATGTTGAACTGCAGTTTCTGCCATGCGAATATTATGCTGCAAATCTTAATCTTTCTATAGGTTCATCTCGTAATCATGTGGGTGAGAATAAGTCAGAGATGGCCGGTTTGGAAAGAAATATAGAGCAGACTCTCAATGCAGCAAAACTGAAAGAATTAGCTAATGAGCAACTGAGGATAGCTATGGCGGAGAAGTCGTATGCTGAAGATGCACGGCAACGAGCAAAGAGACAAATTGAGATAGCTGAGCTTGAATTTGCTAATGCTAAAAGGATAAGGCAGAAAGCTGAAGCTGAAGTAGAGAAGGCTCAAGTTTTGAGAGAACAAGCTAGGATGAAGATTAGCTCTACCATTTTCCAAATCACTTGCCAAGCTTGCAAGCAACTATTTCAAGCATCTGCACATACGCCGGCGGCAGCAGCCGATGAGTCCTCACTTGCCACGAGTTACATGTCCTCAGCCACAATTGAAGGGGACGAAGAGTGACATGGAAACTGCTTCCTGCAGCTTGGCTCAAAATCAACTCAAGTGTCTTTTTGTGTTCATTCTTTCTTCTTTCTCAGTTGGATATCAATAATTTAAAATTTGTTTGGGCTTTCTGTATGAGAATTAGGTTACTTTTCCGATTATTGATGTTCTTAAAAATGGATATATGTAACTGTTGTTGGAGTAAATTTGATTTTGAAAAATATGAAAGGTTAAGACACTATTATGAGTTTATACAATAAAATGGCCCACGAACGAAGAATCCAACGATTGAGACCACACTGATTGCATTCAGAGACAGGAAATGGATGCCCTCAAAATCCTCTTGATTTGAATATTTTTAAACATGCCCATATGAAACGGTACAGAATGTCTTTATTTTAGAAGTAACTCACCCTTGTTCCTTTGTTCTATCAATATATTAAGACTTCCCTTGCAAGACAACCCAAGGAAGAAAGAAGCTAAATGAATTTTGATCAATTGCATAAAACACATTGTAATTGCTCTTGACTTGTGAAATTACTTACTTACATGTGTACTGTTAACCACGATGTAACGTTAGAGGTCGGATTATTTACAAATGACAATACATTTTTTTAAAGAAAGATAGCTGCCTGCATATAAACAAAAAAACCAAAAGCCAAGACCAAGAGTGCAATTAAATGTTCATTACTAATTTATTATTTAATGCTTAATAATAGTTTTGCTCCACTAGAAGTCCTCTTCAAACTGTCTTTTCTTTTTTCTGTGTGTCGTCAAATTTTAAAGAGCAGCAAAAGGGAGTTGTACCTATTGCTGTCATAAGTGCAAAATAGAAACGATTTATTCCGTCTGTCACTTAGTTCAACTTAAATATAAGCTCACTGATGGCTACCTTGTCATTTGACTTACCATTATCCATGTGCTTAAAACTATATGTTTGTAAATGTATGTATAGATAGACATATAGGGTGGGTCCTGGTCCTGCTCCTGCATGAAAGATGGAGGGTCCCTGACTTCAAATTTAATTAAAGATATAAAAAAAAAATTTATACGTTTTTTACTGTGCTAAAACATCTTAATTTATTACTAACTGTCCACGCACTAAATTAACGTTACTGGAGAATCCTTTCTCTTTGCTTTGCGCGTTGGTAACTCTGTGTGAAAGCTAGAGCAGGTCAAATGGACATAAGTTTAGACTATCCATGTTGACAATGAGATGGCCCAATTTCCTAATGCTTAATGCATGACAAATGGATTATATGTCTCAATGTCTATACTTTGGTGGGTTGGAACTAATATTGAAATTTTGTTTGTTTTCTATGGTCCAAGATATATAGGATGCGTTCATCTAGAGAGTTTAAGAGTCGGAAGACCAATTCAAACGAGGCTGACCCACCCCAAATTCAATCAAGAAATTCCAAAGCGACCAAGAGGTTTGGGGAGGGAAAGGTAATGTCATTATCATTGCATTTGTGTCGTTTTATGAAAAAGGCATGCTTTTCAGTGCCACAGTTGAAATGTTTTGGACAGGCATTGGTCGCTTTCAACACAAACAATGCACCACAAACTCTAAGGGATAGAGATCCGCTCTCTCCGGACAAATGCGATTACCTTATCGGAGTCGGGGGAATTGGAAGCACAGCACTTTGATGCCTTTCAATTAAATCCTCTGTAGCAATTTATTTTCTGACTATTTCTCTTTTTGTGTGATTAAATTTTCTTTCACAGATTTATCCAAAGCAAAAGCGAAACGAAATCTTTGCCCTTTTATAGAACCACGTCTTCCTCTTTTTTATCACCTTTTATTCTCATTCCAAATGTTGCAACTTCGGAACTTTATCATTTTGAATTAACCATAATGTTGCCCTGTTTGCTTTAATAAGCTCAATTTTTTCTTGTGATTTACTTACAGACTTGTCAATGAGCTTGGCCATGGCCAGACTACTGGTTAAGGTAGACTATGGCCTGACAAATCGAGATAGGTCAACCTGTGACTGGTCTGACTAGTCGTGACTTGACGAGTTACAGGTGACCAGGTTAATCTGGCCCACTATATTTTTTTAAAGAAAAACATCAAAAAAGACTTCATTTCTTAAATAATGGTCCAGCCCGACCTTGGCTTGTGGCCCACTCGTGACTCGGATGGCCAAAATCGGGTCAGGCCACATTTGACATCCCTATTCACATAATCCTAAATTGGGTATGACTATTATGTCTGGAATGGATGTATGATTTGAACAACAATTCTAACATTAGCTTTTGGTTTCATGAATGCTTTGGTTGATTGACATTACTATTCTATTCGTGATCTATTTTTGATAATAGGTTATTCCCTTATTTAGTTAAAGAAAACATACAGAATATATAATCTAAAGGCTTATTTATTCTGAGTTTAAGGAATAAGTAAACTCATCATCCTCCTATTTTTATCTATTCCAAGTAAGTTGAGAATAAAAATGAGAAGTTGTTGGACAAACATATCCTTAAAGAATCCACATAATTACTTAGGTATAAAAATATAATAATAACTATAACAACAACAACAATAAAAACAAATAATAATAATAATAATAATAATAATAATAATAATAATAATAATAATAATAATAATAATAATAATAATAATAATAATACCACTAGTAGTGGTTGTTGTTATTGTTGTAATAATTAGTAGTAGTAGTAGTAGTAATAATAATAATCATCATTATCATTATCATAATCATGATGCATCGTGACAATAATGATGATAATGATGATGATGATGTTAGTGTGACTAATGGATATTTTAGTTTTTTTGTTAGCCATCTTTTGTCATTTTAAATTTATGTTTTCAAAATAAACATTGACATTACATCATCTTTAGAAATTCTTAGGAATAAACCAAACTAAATAATACATATTTTATTTTATTCATCATCTATTATATTCCTAAAGAATCATCATTTTATTCCTTATTTATTCTTGTAGTTAAATCAATCTCCCCATCAAAGTTTTAATCCATTTAACTCAAGTAGTGCTTGAGCTGACTCATTTGATAAGGCAACTCATTAGAGTGAGCAAATGTAAACATCGAACGTCAAAACACATTTTCTTGCATATGTAAACGTAGAACATTAAAACCTTAGTTTGGAAAATATAAATGATAAATGATATAAAATGATTTAAAAATAACATATAAATTATAATTTGAATTTTTAATAGATAATTTTAAGTTAAATAACTCCAAAAATTATGATAGTTTTAAATATAAGTACTGCCCCTTACACCTATTCAATCATAACACACTTGTGATATATTAACACCTAATATGAAGGTTCAAACATATAGATCTATCACTGAAACAAGGTTAAATTTACATATTTATTCTCGCAACACAAAAATAGGGTTAATTATAAAAAAATTTCAAACTTTGCTCAATTTTGCAATTATAGCCCTAACTTTAAAAAGTGGCAATTAAATGTTTAAACTTTCAAATATTTTTAATTCTATCCCAACATTAGTTTCTCTTTTAAGTTTGATGACATAGCTACATGTCCGAAAATCCTAATTATTAACACACTTCAGTCAAAATTAACACAACAAATGCTGATTAGTAAAACTACCTCGTTTAATCACATAACTAAACGCTGTCGTTGTTTAAAAATGACTTAAATCAGTTCGTGAAACCACCCCCTTCATTTAGTTTGTTTTCCCGACTCTTACCTCCTTATTCTTATGTACTATTTCATACTTTGATCTTGTGCTCACAAAGGCCTTCACAGGTAACGAAACGATAAGGCTCCCTTATTGTTATGTACTATTTCACACATTGATCTTGTGCTCACAAAGGCCTTCATAGATAACGAAGGGATGAGGTTGTATAAAATAAAAACAAAGGAGGTGAGAGTCAGAAGAACAAACTAAACAAAGGGGGGTGAGTCGGGTGTCACAAACTAATTTAGTTCATTTTTAAACAACATTGTTTAGTTATGTGATTAAATGGCATCGTTTTATAAATTAGCATTTGTTGTATTAATTTTGGCTTACTTGTATTAATAGTTAGGGTTTATGGACATAAAGTAAGTCACATCAACAAACTTCACGGAGAAACTAACATCGGGTTAAAATTAGAAACAATTAAAACTTTGAGTATTTAATTACTACTTTTTGAAGTTCAGGCTATAATTTCAAAATTGAGCAAAGTTTGAAATTTTTTTGTAATTAACCCCAAAAATATCCAAAATTAATACGGACATCTTATAAATAAATTGAAGATTAAACAACCCTAAATCTCATATACATAATATTACCACTTAATCACTAATTTCTATTTATAAAATCTCTATAATTAAAAAATTGTAAACAATCTTCTTAATCAATTAGACTTTAGGATTCAACGACATATGACATGACATAAATGAAAAAAAAACATATTTTCTCTTTTAATATTTATTCCTTTGTACATATATTATACTTAAATATACTCATTATACTTATATTTTAATTTAGAGTGTAACTGGAGGTATTAAGTGTGAAATCAAGTTGTTTAGACAGATTTAGATATTTTTAACACTTCCTCATAAAAAGGTATAACTCTCTTAAACAAAATCCAATTGAGATTATTCAAGATGCTATTGAAAGTATAAAAATATTTAAAATTTTCATATTTTGAATGTTTAGATATACTAGTTACATCATGGTGAAAATCAAGTTTGAAGGACACGGACATGTGTAGACATAAACTAGAAATGAAGATATCAACTTTTAGCATGGGCCTTTGAGAGGTCTTATGGCAAAGATAAGATTCAAGAAACAACATAGTATGATATGTGTACATACGTAATCATTGAAAGTTCTAGGAAGATTCACATTCTCATACATAGACATACTTAAGCCTATATCTATTCATAAAAGAAAGAAAAAATATAAATTATCTAAGATCTAAGACATAAGTTAAAGTCCAAGAGTTTGACAAATTGATCCATATTATCAGACAAGGCATGCCTAATCCTATGTCCTTCCCTAAATAAAATTAAAGAGATCCAAGAATTTGAATACGAGTATGTCTCTTATAGATTATTTAACAAACCAAAATCCTAATTTTTAGTTATGTTTGCATCATATATTTTTCTAAGAATTATATGAACAATCATCTATATTTTTCTTCTTTCTTATCTCAATTATGGCATCATATCGATAATTTTCATACTTGATCAAAGGAAACTAAAACCTTGGGATGTATTAAACTATGATATTTGATTCTTTTCTACTGTTCAATTTATATAACTAGTATCAATTGTTTTTCCATATTCATATTTTATGATTTTATCGATTAATTACTAGAAATATCTATTAGTTTATTACTTCGTTCAATCTATTGCTAAATTAGGTATCAAATTCATATTTTTTTAATCCCTCTAATCTTTGAAACAATTAAGGTTTAATAAATTGTTGCACTTTGTGTTATTTTGTTTCATGGATCTCTTGAGTGCTTAAAGTTGTTACGCAGTTAAATTTTAGGCATGCATCATAATTGTAGACAATATTTTAGGTTAATTGGACTACAATTTCTTTCTAATTAATTGTAATTAAGGAAATATAGGAATTATTTAAAATGTAAATTGATTTCTTTTGAATTAGTGATCGATATATAATTTTAAAAGTAAACGTAGACTAGTCTAAAAAATTTTTCTATTGTTTTCTTCGTCATTGATTTAACTTTATAATTGTCATCATAATCAGAACCATCCTTATTTATTCCTGTTTGCAAAGTATAAAGCAAAGCTAGGTACTCTCAATGGGATTGATCTATACTTCCGCTACTACAAAGTTATTATAAGTAGTTATTATTTTTTGTTGCACTTAACAATACATCAATTTTTGATACCATTATTGGGGAGTTTTTCTAGCCATTTTTATGCTTCTAGTTTTATTTTTTCTTTTCTTATTTGTACTAGTTTTTCTTTCTTAATCAAAATATGTAATTATTATCCAATCTTTTAACAAAGTTGATTTGTTTTTCAATTTCTAAATTGAATGAACTTTATGTAGGTTAAAAAATAAAACAAAATAGAAATATCAAGGAGCTATGGCCCTTCACCATCAGATTTTTACCTTAGATTATAAAAATACTTTCTAATTAAAGTCTGGCTTATTACATCTCTTTCCATTTTTTCATGGTTTTGTAAGAGAATGACTACGTAAGCTCTTAATGGAACTCTGTATGCTATGCATAAGTATAAAATCCATGAGAATGACAAAAGAAAATTAAGGATTAACTATATTACTTACTTTCAGGAGTTATTGTCATATGCAGTAAGATAACGAGAATATTTTTCAAAAGTGTCTTAAGCTTCAAGGGTAGTGACCATTAGAAAGAAAACTCATAGGGTGAGGCAGCATAGTGGAGAGCCTTTATATGAGTACAAAGAGTGCTTAAAAGAGTTATGTACTAGTTGCACTTATCATCTAATTAGTGAAAAGTAGCTTATTTAATAATTATAAGGGTCTTCTACATATTGATAGGAATATGATTGATGCTATCAATAAAGGATAATTAGTGGATAAAAATCCAGAACCTGTTAGGAATTTGACCGCCAACATTTTAGCTAACTTTTAAAAGTTTGGCTCAAGGCTTACCTAATTACTTAGGAATGTCAATAAAGTATATATTTCTTCCCTTGAACAACATATTTTAGTTCTAAGCTCTCATCTTTGTCAAAAGATTGTAAGTAACATGCAGATAATGAAAGCTTAAGGAATTTGTTTGATGATGGGGCATCTAAGGGATATGTATATTAAGAAAACAAATGTAGTAGGTGGATTTGTAAAAAAAAAACCACAAAGAAATATGATCCCTATTAAAAAACATACAACTAAAGAAGGGATGGATCACTAATTATGATATATTCAAAACATGAAATAATACTAAAAGAAAATTAATAAGGTAAGTGCATATATTGTTCCTATAACATAGTTTAATGAGTGCGAGTACTGATCCAATGGGATTAAAAATACTAGCTCTAACCATCTTTTTATTGTCTAATCTAATAAAATTAATAATTTATTTTAAAAGGAAAATTAATAAACAAGATCTATGAAAAATCTCCTATTACATTTCTTATGCTTGAATTTGTTTTTATTCAATGACTAACCTTAATTTCTTGGACAAGTAGGAATTGTCAAGTTACAACAATATTTTTTCATAAATAGTATAGTCGTTATCCTTAAGTTGATTGATTAAAATCTCTTTCTAAGTGAAATCTCCAAAAATATATTAAATTTTTTTTCTATGAATTCTCTGGATAGACTTGATTATAACCTAAGAGATTTATATAGTCTCATCTCTATAATTTTATATAACTCCCATTATCAATGCCTTGATCAATTCATACATATAATTTCTTAATCACTATATGCGAAATTCAAAATTGATTCTTATCATTTACTTTTTCAGTTTAACGGAATATATACATATAAAAAAATCTCAATAGAACTTGAATATTTCATTAAATTAAATAAATGAATCCAAACATTAGGTTCTAGGTTTCTTCCCACATTGATCTATCCCAATTTAGTTTATAAAAAGAAAAATAAAAATATTAATAAAAATTAATTGAAAATATAAAAGAATAAGTTCTCGTAGATCTTGAGTATTTATGCTTCTTGATTGAATCTTAATGGAATCTTGAACTTTTCTCTAAGGTTTCTTCCTTGTTTTACCAAGTCATTTAGTTTGGCTTTTATTAATAGCTCTTTAATCCTCCTTACCATCTCTTTAGATACTTAGAAAACTCTCCTTTGTTCACAATTTCTCTATCCTTTTATCTCAAAAAACACTAAAATTTTAATAATCGCATGACCACAATGAGCCCATATCAATCCCATATTGCTTCATTACTCCTTTTATTTATTTTTTATAACCAAACACTGCCATAAAAGTAGTACTATATTTCAATCATGTTAGCTTAGAAGCTCTTTTGAAATGCATCTTAGAGTTCTCCTTTAGAACAAATTTTTGGAAGGCACGAACATTGTCTTTGTTTAGATAGTGTTATAGATTTAAGTCCCTATTTGAGGCACGTTCTTTCATATGGCAAGTTGTCCTAAGAAGCAAAATTTACCAAAGTAGAACATGAGAGGAACATGGATGTAAATGAAGCAATAAGTTATATAGGTTAGAAAACGGTCCTTTACTTAGGTCATTTTAACGAACATGGGAATATGTTCAACTTGTATTCATAAAAAATAATTTAAAACTTATCCATATTAGCTTAAACATGCCTAAATTTATCCCTTCTTCATTAAGGAAATAAAATAAGCATGTAAACAAATATAAGCAATATTAAGCACTATAACCTATAGAAATCATCCAAAAACAAACAAAATGCTCCTAAAATTATGCTAAAAACTTAACCTAATTAATTAAAACTTATCACATTCACCCAATTTTAAGCATTTGATTATCCTCATCTAAATAAATTCATCACTCATAACTTAAATTAGTGGAAACTTTGGGAAATAATTTAGCAAATCAATCACAACAATCAAGAATTTTCGTTATTTATGTAATTGCAAAGTTCATTAATTTGTTAGGCATTTACCTACATGCGTCAACTCCTAATTTAATTGACTCCACAATCGTTCAAACTTTAACTTAATCCATAAAATTTAGCCTTAATAATAAGGTTAATATACATAAGAAAGATACTTCAACTTTTAAACATTTTCATGGCCCTTATTGAAAAAAAAAGCAAAAAACTATTAGTGAAGGAGTATTTAAAGATTTGTTTGTAAAGTTGCCTAATCTTTTGATGTGAAAGTAAACACCTTGTCATGAATACTCCAAGTTACTCAGTTAGGTTACCATTTTAAAAAAACTACTAATACTACTTTTTTACTTGGGTTGAAGTTAGCAAAGTGAATTTATTATATATTCACTTATTTATAAACCTTTTCTTCTTATTTGTGTCGGATACTAAAAATATTTAAAAAGAATTCACTTCTAACTCAATTATATGTTCAAATTATGTAAAAAGTATCAAAGTGGAAATCAAGTATCCATCCTTAAAATTAATAAAGAGAATTGAAATTAACTTGAATCATTAAAACTTTTAATTGTTTGCCTAAACAAATCAAATAACAATAACAACCAAACTTATAATGATTCTTCTCAATCACTATTCTAAAATTTTTTCCTAATTTTTTACAATTAATTATTAAAAAATTGAATAGCATAATTGTTAATTCTCTCCCTTATAATTATATTGTGCATTATCTTCAGTTTACACAACTTGCAAAATTATGAAAAAAGAAAATAATGGAAAGGAGGTAAGGATAATTGGTAATCCATAAATAATAAAAGAATCATTGGAAAAAATGTCAAGATGAAAAAGGGTAGATGGAGTTCTCACCTTACTAAATCTCCCTCCCTGATTTACTAAATTTTCTCTTAATTGGTACATTTTTTCTCCTTCGACTAACCCACCTTCTTCTTGCTGTTTCCCCTAGCTTTTCTTATTCAATCTTTTACCGTTAGTAGAATGGATCTTATTTCTAATTTGGCTTCTAACTAGCCTAACATCTTAACCCCTAAAACTCTAAATTTGGAACAATATTTTCCTCCCCTTGTTTTGATGTTGTTACCAACTAACCTAACCAAAGCAAGCAAATCACCGATTCCAACTTTAAGAAAACAACTTGTAGGAAGGTTGTAGGATTTCCAAACCATTGAGGAAGCTTCATTTCATCCCTCAAACTAACTTGGAGGATCTTGTCAGCCCCTAATAGAAATCCTTCATATGGGAGTGAGGAAATGGAGATCCTCAGTTGTTGGATACTTGTTAGAGAAAAGAATGGCTTTCCCTTTTGTTCAAAAATAAGTTAACTTTAACTAGAAGCATTGAGGGCTAAAAAATATAATAGTAAGTAAATATGACTTCTTTATCTTCTATTTCTCTATAGAGGAACAAGCACGAAAGATAATCGATTCAGTTCCTTAGCATATCTAAGGTCAAGCATTTTCATCAATAAATGATGTACTGACATGAATCTTGCTGGGAAGCTATTATACTCCATCCCCATATAGGTTAATTTTCGTAGAGTTCCCCTAAAATTTTGGTCTTTAAAAGGTCTTAGTCATATTACATGCAAAATTAACAAACCAATTTGCTTGAGAACACTGCCAAGTTAAGAAAGATAGGTTTTGTCCATATTTGCATTAATATTTATTATAATAAGATCCTTCTAGAGGGTATCAAAATACTAAAGCTAAGTGAACCTAGTTCACTTGTTGAAGAATTCATTAAAGTCATATATATGTGGAAATCTTGGGGAAGAAGAAAATGCCATAGATCCCCAAACATAATAACAAAAAATCTTTATCATATGAATAAGTGACTAATACTACTATAATGCACAGCATAAATCCCCATTAAATTGATAAAATAATATTACAAGAGAAGTACTAGAGTTGACCTATACTAAGTAATCATGATTTCCACTTTAATAGACACATTATTGTGATTTTTTCCCCTTATATGTATCTATTGAATAATTGGTTAGGTAGTGATCAACTTCTTCACTATGATCTTACCATAATATTTGATCAAATCTCTATTAGCATCATCACCATTTATGCCTCCAACTGGGAATTCCAGAGGCATATACTATGGAGTGGCTTGAGGAACCTAGGTGAAAATATATCCTCTCTATGGTCTCAAGTGGGAGATTTTAATTGTGTTATGTCTCCTGGATAATTTCTAGGAAACCATAAAATCTCTAAATTAAAATATGATGAAATGCAAACACTAACCAATGATTTAGGATTGATTGATCTGACTTACATTGGTAGCCTCTATATATGGCGTAATAACCAAGTAGGAAATTGGCTCATGAAGAAGAAACTTGATCGATGTTTAGTGAACTCTTCTTAGCTATCCACATTTCCTCAAAGTTTTACGAATTTTGGATGTTCACTTATTTTTAACCACTCTCTTATCTTCGTCATGGATGGAATTTGCACTAATAAGAGGAAAGCCATATCTAGAATTTTCAATTCACTACCTAATGTCTCAAGATTTAAAGAAGCTAACTTAAGAGGTCCTGTAGTTCTTTAAATAGGATCATAAGCCTATAAATTCTTACAAAGCTTAAAGGCAATTAAAATTGAATTGATAAAACTATAAAGTGACACATTAATCAAATGTATGATGTTATAAGGTTATCCTCATATTCACTCATAATTTTAAAAGAGACTTGCTCTTTTTCCTAGTGACTTAAACCTTACAAAATAAGAATCAAGGAAGATCTAGGAGTGCATAGAATCATTAAGAACTTAGATTCTTAACTGAGGCAGAATTCAATGATACTTTGGCTTATGGAAAGAAAAAGAAACAAAAGTACTATTATAATTCGATTCAGTCCAAGAGGAATAAAAATAAGATCATCTTGCTATAAGAAAATGAAGGAAGCACTACTTAAACCCATGAGGTGTTAAAGGTCATGACTTTCATTCATTTCAAAAACATTAGGTACCTTAATCTTAACTAATCCTCTCTTAGAGGAGATTATTAACTATCTTAAAGGCTCAATACCCATTCAGGTACATTTTAACTTGCTAAAGAAAATCACAAGTGAGGAAATCAAGAACACTTGATTCTCTTTCAATCCTAATAAATGCTTTGGGCTTGATTGATTTAATGTCATATTCCTTCAATAAGCCTTAGACCTAACTAGTGAATGATAATAAGAACAATGCAAGGATTTTTCCAAAGCGGGAAGTTATGCAGTAAACTAAATAAAACATCTATTTGTCTCATTCCCAAAATCTCATTTATAAATTCTCTCAATGAGTTTTGTCCTATTGCACGCTGCAATATCATTTACAAAATCATATCAAAAGTGATAGCCAACATGTTAAGGAGCATTTGAGCAAAATAAAATAGCCCCACTCAAAGTTCCTTAACATATAGTATATCCATTAGAGATAAGATACTTCTATATAAGAACTTTTCAGGAGCTATAACTGTAACAAATCCATTAAAAGTTGTGCTTTCAAGATAGATTTTTGCAAAGAATTTGTTTCAATTAGATGATTTCTTATCATTCATACATTACATTCTATAAGCTTTCCTAACATGTTTGTTTAGTGAATGCATTCTAGTATTACTTTAGCTTTACACTTAATTATCATTAATAGCGAACCTAGTATATTATTAAAAGTTGCTATGGGCTTAATATAGGGGAACCTCTTATCTCCACTCTTATTTTCCATTAGTATAGTGCTTTATGCCATAATGACAAACACAAAAATCTAAAAAGAACCAGTTTCAAATTTCATCATAGATGCTCCGAACAAAAGATCTTTTAACTTCTTTTATAGATGATTTATTTATGGTTTCTAAGGCTTCCCTAACTTTCGTCAATTTACTTAAATCTTCAATAGAATCATTTAGAAGCTTTTTAGTTTTTAGATATAACCCAAGTGAGAGCTTCTTCTTCTCTTCAGTTGGTGCAAACCCTCTTTTAAATAATTTATCAGTTCTATAGGAATCTCCTTAGCTTATATTCCATTCAGGTATCTAGGAATTTCAATAACTAACAGGATTTGCTTTTCTTTGGATTTTTTTCCACTTTTGGAATCCATCAATAGAAAAATCAATAATTAGTGGAACAAATTTTTAAGCTATAGCGTAAGGTTACGACTTATAATCTATAGTTTGAATAATCTAGCAATGCATTGGTGATCACATGTGGCTCTTACTAAGTAGATGATGAAAGATATAGATAAGAAGATAAGGGATTTTCTATAGGGAGCTTATAATAGCTACAAGAAACTCCAAAAAGCGAAATGGTCCTCAATAAGTCAACCTAAACAATATGGGGATCTAGGTATTACTTTTGTTAATCTTATGAGTAAAACATTGATGAACAAAAGGCTATGGAAATTATAAAAGGATAAGGAGGATATTTGATCTAAATTGGAACACTTATATCATTTAAAGGAGGATATATCTAGAGTATTCCTATAAATTACAAGATATTATGGACTTTACAACAAATCCTACATACAAGGTGTTAGACCCCTATGTCCAAACTGTAGGATCGTGCGAGTGTTGACGAGCCTTGGCCAATGCTTAGCAAATAAGTCGGCATGAGAAAGGCATGTTGACGAGAAACAAGGCAAAGTCTTGTGAGTAGGCAAGCAAAACCTGAGGAACTTGTGAAGCTGGCGACGGATGCGAGAATATCGATGAAGATCTTAATAGTAGGTGAGATTCGATACGCGTAGGCACACGTAGGAGTGCACTAGTGGAAATCTTTGACGAGACGTGAGATTTGGATGCGAGGTCGTGCGGAGTTGGAAAACTAAATCATGTAAGACTTGAGGGTACGTGAGCAGGCACAAAGGTATATGAGACCCGCGAGGATGTGCAAATGTATGCGAGCACGACGAGGTGCATAAACACTTAACTTCGGCGAGGCAAGTCGAAGGTATGTAAAATACGCGAGGTTTTTTATACTAACTTGGATTGTGACTTGTGACTTAGTCATGGAGTGACGAGACTGCACTATGAGGGAGCTTGATCATGGAAGATGGATTTATCCATGAACGCACATTGATGGACTTATGTGTGAATGGGCCATGGTGAAAACACTAAGGTAAACATGGGTGAGTGGGATTAGACTTAGTGCAAATTTTGGTAGAGTCTCAAACTTTGTGGAGGTTGACTTGACTTAGGATAAGGACTTGATGGACTAAGGACTTGGCTATGCTCGAATGGATGGACCATGACTAACAGACTTGTTGTGGGAAGCATTGGATCAGGCCAGTGTACTAATGGGCTTTGGTGAGATCACATTGCATCATCAGCGAATAGAGATCGTTGGGAGATCTTGGATGATGTGGTGATGACTAGGAGTTAGAGTTGTAGTAAAACTCAACATCTGAAGATAGTGGGGATCTTCGCAGATAAGGATGTTATTGCTCTAGATACTGTTCTAGATAAATGTAAACTCTATCTTTATGTTATCTTATTAGATTCTATCTTATCAGTTAGAGTCCTATTTGGATAAGGTCATCCAATTGGTTCATGTGATCTTATCTGATAGGGATGGACGTGATCTTAGCACGATCTTAGGTAGTTCAGATTTAGTTGGAATCTGTGACTTCAAGTTAGGATGCCTATATATAGCTCATTCGAGCTTTGCTCTTCTCATTCATTCAGAGAGAGCATCCTTTGTATTCTTTTGAGGGAAAGTATATAAAGTTGATTTTTACAGTATCTCTGTGTTTCCTTGGTGCCTATGTTCTTATTGCTTTTATAGCATTATTTCTTCTAGTATGTGCGAGGTAAACACTTTGAGGGTAGGAAAGGTTGGGTCTTGCTTTAACGGATCTAAGTGAGACTGCCATACAAAGGGTGTTGGTGATCAGCTTTGGGTGAAAGTTCGAGTCCCAAAGGTGACCCTTCTAACATAAGGGAATGTGTGCAAACTTTAATTAGGAATAAAATTGTTAATGGAATAGGTACTTTCTTCTAGTTTGACCAATACATAAACCTTTGTACAAACTTAGAAGCTTCAACTCTTTGAGAACACTTAATTCAATAGAGGTAAAATTGTATAAGCTAATTAAGGATGATTCTTGGTACAGTAGTAGAGGAACTAGTGATATTATTAACATATTGCAAAGATATACTCTTAACACTTCATTTCCAAATAGTTTCTAATAGACAACATATAAGTAAATGTGCTTCATATAACCCCTTATGTCAAACCTTGGCACAACCTGGTTCAGGATACAATCATATTTTCAATTCATGCTTTTACTTTATGGTTAACCATCAAGGGCAAGTTAGCAACTAAAGAATTTATCAAATTCAGAGTATTTAACACCAGATGTGAGTTTTGCTTAACAAATAATGAGAGCCTTAACCGACTTTCCTTTGGTTGTAGTTTCACATCATAGATATGGAACAAATTAATTATGCACTTTAGAGGGATTTGCAAAAAAAAAATGTAATCAAATGAGATAATTCATTACTCCACTAAGCTTAAACTTAAGAGAAAAGGGGATATCAAGTTGTGTAATGTTTTAGAGCTTTAGTCTACTACATCTGGAAAGAAAGAAATTGCATATTGCATATTGCTTCTCCAAATGGAATGGAGATTATTTACTATAGAATCTTTATTCATGATATTGGCAGATCTTCATTCATGATATTGGCAGCTAGTGATTAGGACAATTTAAACATAGATTTGAGAAATTGATGGGGACTTTAATGTAGTTTCTCTACTTTTAGCTTTAATGATATTTTGGTTATCTTTATTATTGCACGTTAGTGGATTTAAGGGCCACTTTAATTGGTATTGTAATTATAAACCTTTTAATTAATACAATCTTATTTACCTTATAAAAAAGAATAATTGGTTATTCATTGATACTTTTTGTGTTATCAATATTTTAATTAACCACAAGTGCATGACATAAGTATAGTTAGCATAGGTAAGTACAGGTCAATCCCACGAAGATAGTGATTACTGGTAATTATCTTTGTTCTTTTATGTGGCCTACAAATTGGATGTTGGATTTTAATAAAGAAAATAAAACTTAAAACAATTAGACGAATAAGAAACAATAATGAATGAAGAACAAAGGACATCGCTTCCAAAACTCAATATCAAAGGTTAATGTTGGATAATGAATCCCTTTAAAACTCATTAAATAATTAACCATTTATCATGCAATTATTTTATTGACTATTGGACCATAGAAATTCCTATCTTATGATAAGAACTCTCGCAAGACTACTAACAACTAATCCGTAGGGTGATTAACTGAAATCTTTCTAGCTAAAGTTCCTAGGATTGCATTATTGATTTATGAATTTCATTATTAGGTTTGACCCTAATCTAGAGGATTTACATCAACCTATCTCTAGGTTTACAATCAATTCCTTTCAATTAGGGTAGATCTATTCATTCACAAGATTTCTCAATCTCCATGATATGAAATAAAATCATGCAGTAATATTCCATATCTATTAAAACATACATAAAACACATAATTGAATCATAATAGATCAATCAAAATAATTGCATTAAATAAATGAATCAAGACATATTGCTATTCCAACTAGGGCTCATCACACCTAGACATTAAACATGTTTGATTATGTGTAACTAAACATCTTATTAGTATTTAGGTTAGATGAGCCTTATGTTAATACTTTGATATGATTTGATTCTTTTATTAATGCCATTATTTTGGTTAATTATTGTGATTCGATTATGTGTTTTATTTTTGTTCTAAGAAATATGGGAATATTAGATCATAATATGATTTCATATGTAGAGATTGAGAAATTATAGATTTGAATACTGGAAGGAGTTGATTGCAACCCTAGAGATAGGTTGAAATAAATCTTTCGCATTAAGGTCAAACCTAATAGAGGGATTCATAAATCAGTAAAGCAATCCCATAAACTTTAACCTAAGTAATTCAGTTGAAAACCTTAGAATTAGTTGTTAATATACTCAAGGTTAGCTATTAGCATAGCAAAGGAGTCTCTACAGTCCAATACATCAACAAAACAATTGTATAATAAAAGATCAACCTGTTAAAGGTTTAGGAGAATTTAAACCTAGATACTAATTTCTAATAATGATAGTTTTCTAAGTGAATTCTACTATCTTTGCATTTATTATTGTTTCTTATTCTATTTTATTTGCTTAGTTTTAGTTTCTATTTATTAAAAATTTAAAATCAATCCTTAGGATACATAATAGAGGAAGGGTAATTACTAGTATTCATCGTCTTTGTAGGATCGACCTGTACTTGTTGGTACTAGCTACAGCTACACTATGCATTTGTGGTTATTACAATATTAACTAACACAAAATAAGTCAATCAAGTTTTTTTCACCATTACCAGGGACTTTTATATTACGAAAGACTAAATGCTATTACTCTAGTCATTTTCATTTCATTTTGTTTTATCTTTGTTTTAATTATCTTTTATTTTAATTTTTCTTTCGTATTTATTTTATTGTATTTTTATTTTATGATATTGTGTTTGTGGCTTACTAATTATACTTGATCTTGAGTTTGTGGTTTATTCTATGAACTATGATTCATTATCATAGCCATAGTTCGTAATGGAAGGATGGAGTGGACAGTACTTTTATGAGAGTCAGAATGTGTCTTCGCAAACTATGATATCACCAAATGGGAGAGATAGGTTTCATAACATGTTTTCAGAGGCACAACCAGTGTTTACGCTATGTCGCAATATTGGTAGGAGTTACCATTACAATCATGAATGTTAAACATCGACCTATATATGTAAGCGACCAAACATGTTCAATCAACCTCAAGGTGCATCATGCAAGAACAACTATAATTTAGAATGGAGCAACTTTTATGCCTATGGATGGAATGCCTCAATTCCCACAGCACAAAGCACCTTCAGTTAACGAGCCAACTCTGTAAGATATAATGTCTGATTTCATTCAAGAATCAATCATAAGGAACCAAGAAATAGAGACTCATATATAAAATTGGTGAATCAGATGGACCAACTGGTGGGCATATTATCTTACAAGATGCAAAGGAGTTTGCCCAGCTCTATTGAAATGGATGCTATCGATAGAGAGGCAATCACCTTTAGTAGAGAAAAACAGCTCCTAGTAGAAGAAGAAGTGGAAGAGGAAGAGGAAGAGGAAGTCTTAGAGATAAATTAATGGAAATCCATGCTAAAATGAAAGTTGACCGATGTGAATTCGAGAGTAAAGAAAAGACAAAGATTGGTTTCATGAATTGAGGGACATTCCAAAAAGAGTTTCTAGAAGAAAAAGAACATATCATAGACAAATTAATGAAATACCTTGCCGAACTTAAAGGCAACCAACGTAAATCCGAAGAAAGAGTTTCTTCATCTGAATGTCTTGAGCATAACACAAAATATTTTTAAACTATTTAATGCAACAGAGTGAAGAAAAGAAGAAGATTGACTTTATAGATGAAGAATTTTGTATATAAAAATGTGAAAAGAGACTTAAGGGGAGAGCAGAGGTGAGGAGGTAATTTCCAGACATGGAGTTCATTCTCAAGGAGCGATATTAATCCAAGTTGAAAAACATTTAGCGACGTTTTGGGAAGTTGTCTCCAATACCTTTTGGCTACACTTAGTTTTGGTAGGTAAAAAGTATTAGATACATTTTTGGAAACATAGCCAAAAGTTTTTAGCTATGGTTAATCTGAATGTTTTATCTACTTTTTCCAAAATGTAGCCAAATATTTTTTGCTACATTTATGAAAATGTAGCCAAAAAGTTTTAGCAACGTTTTTGAAAATGTAGTCAAATGGTTTTAGTAAAGTTTTGTAAAATATAGTCAAATTTTTAATATAAATTTTAACAAAATGTTATACCATGTTGAATTGTAATTATTTATT
>JAOQMP010000003.1:23556956-23568440 GCA_027563575.1 Erythroxylum pedicellare | reverse complement strand
TACCATATTGAATTGTAATTATTTATTACAATTTTAATCCCCATTATTGTATATAATATTTAGATTTTGTTGTTGTTAATTTATCATACAAAAAAATTATACAAAAACAATTGATAATTTGAAGTATTGTATATGTAAAACAAAATATCATTATATTTCATCGTCTACAAGATTTTAATTACAACATCAACTATCCTTACATAAACAATAATAAATTTATTTTTAGATTTACAATCATTGTAAATAATATTAAATTTGATTTTTAAGAATATGATATTAATATTTAATATTGATTTCCATTTTTAACTATATTGTAATTATTTTTTAATTATATTGCAATAAATATAATTATATATGGTAATTAATATAATGATATATGAACATATTGATAATAATTGTAATTAGTATAATGATTTAGGAATGTATAGATAACAGATAAATTTTCTCATATCTTACTTATCATATTATGCTATTTAATCATAATTCTCTATTTATGAAATTGAAAACCTAATTACCCAATAAAGGACATAAATTCTTTGGATAGAGCTTATAAACAATTAGGGACCCAAAGCAAGAGCCCATTTGCTATAAGGAACTAACATTCTACTTACAAAACAACAAAAATGACAACATAATCCACAGCTACTAATAAAGCAAAAGAAAAAAGACAACGTTGTTGTAAATAGCAAACAAGCTAATCAATCTATGATGGCGTTTTATAAATAAGGTAAATAAATCCTTCCACACCCAAAGAGTCTCCAAATTCTTCCTAATTAGGGTTAAATCATTGAAGGCGATCTTCTTCTTTGAGCTGGTCAATTTGCTAGTTATGGGTTCCTTTATCTTGCATCTCACCTTTTCTTCTTCTTTTTACCTTTTGTCTTTGTTCTACAATAGGTAATCATTAGCTTTCTCTTAGAGGAGTCATAGATCACTCCCATCCTAGGTGAAAGCTAACCTCGAGATATAAAATTACATGATTATTTTGTACTAACTCAATGTCTTTTTACTTAATCCATACTTCCAGCTAATAGTTAGATATCACGTCTTTTTTTGGAGAGAAAGCCTCGAGCCATAATCTCCATTAAACTCTTAAGGTAAGTCTTCCTTCTTTGTAAATTTGTGCTTAACTTCTCTAAAGTTGATCTGTTCATCTACTAGGATTTCTTGCATCCGTTTTCTGTGTGATTTCTACATCTTATTGATTACTTAGGGTTGGCCTTCCTGTTTTTATACTTGCTTCTGCTTTGAATTCCATCACAGTAGCTCTCTACATATCTAATGAGGGACTTGAGAGACCCAACTATTCTTATCAGAATAGTGACTTTAGAGGAAAGCACACTTAATTATGCATCCCCTAAACATAATACATACATAGTTAACATTCTCAACCTTATCATATGAAGTAGTCTCGGTTAATAAATCACAAAATTAACATTGCTAGAATGTTGGAACATTTAAATAAGAAGTCTTCTATTCTTAAAGTGTTAGAGCAATTATTAATCTATGGCATATGCTCTGGGTTTTATTTATCGTTAAGGGTGTGCTTGTGCAAGAGATATTTGGCTGGTTAAAAAATTAAGTTCCAATGATCTTTGCTTCTTCTATGAATAGTTTGTTAATTGCATATAACTTCATATAATTTTTCGTTTCTTTATTAAATTGTACACTTTGCTTCTATATTGATTATAGTTATGACTTGTTTCTATTTCTATTAACTTTTAAGAAAAATGTTAATATAAATTTATCCTGAAATGTCGACGTGGTAGATAGTTTCTGATGACAGAATTGAGCTTCGACGGGAGGAATGTAGCAGAATTCTTCCCGATGAAGAACAATCGATGCATAACAAATCTACTCATCAAACTCTAATCACCGCTTGCCTTTAATGGCGGATATTCTTCTTTAAGGATTTAATGTCATCCGAATTATCTATCTTTCTTTATTATCTGTATCTCATTTTCCGTTAGGACTCTGTTAGATGAACGTGTGATTGTATATACTATATGTGATGTAAATTTTCCTCGAATCTTCAAGAGAAATTAGATGAAAATGGGGGCAGTGGCAATGTCTTGATGGTCTGTACAGGATTAGGGAAATCAATTGTTTTGGACTAGTCATTGATTGCAAAAACTATGTCTGTTCATGGAATAGATGATAGAGTCATTCAATTAGGCAGGCATGTGTTCGAATTTGGGTTCCTTATTAAGTTTGATTTAGCTTTTTAAGTTTTTAAGATTTAATTTTTGAAAGGATTGTGAAGAAATTAATATGATTGTTCTATATTATTAGTTCCTTAGGTGAATTCAATGATCCATACTACATCTAAGAAATCATTCATTATATCTTCTTCAAGTTTAGTTAAAGCTAAGAAGTTGTTAGAAGAGGGTGTCAATAAACCAACTCTTGGGGAAGATTTTTGTCTGTTTCAATTGATATCTTCGAACGTGCAAGGAGTCTTCTTCGGAATTCAGACATAGGGAACTTCTTTACCTTATCTACTGAGTCTCATGTCACTTGGAATCCAGACAATAATTATTCCTTTTTCTTTTTGATGGAATAGGTGTGAAACTTTATTTATTGATTTGTCTGTAATAATTGTTAAACTTCTAATTAAAATCTTGTATTATTTACCATATATTATTATATTATATTACTTACCATATACCATTGTTTATTGTTTTTTTTTGTAAGAATCATATATTATTATATTACAAATTTCATGTTAAAACTATATAAAAATTATGTGAAATCATATAAAATTGTCAAATATATTATTTAAAAGAGAAAAATAAAAGGTAAAAATCTATGTAATATTAATTAATTTTAAGTTTATAGTTTCATAAATTATTTAAATGATTTTATATTTTTGTTAGCTAAATTTATTTTTACAATTAAAATCATTGTTAATATATTAATTTTTTTCTCAATATGATATTCAGTCAGAAACTGATTAACCTAAAATTAGTCAATTCATAGTTATAAATAAGAGAGTTATTTTATTAATAAGTATTTAGCGATGATTTAAAATAAATTGTCACCAAAAGTAACCAATTCGCAACGATTTTCATAATCGTTGCCAAAGGCTTTCATTTGGCAGCAAGTTTTTTAAATTGTCATCAAAAGTTTTCTATTTGGTGATGAGTTTTTTGAATCGTTGTCAAAATCATGCCATTTGGGGATGATTTTGAAAATCGTCACCAAAGGCTTATCATCAAAAGCTACTATGATTTCTAAATTATTGCTAAAAACCGTAGCCAAATATCCCTTTTCTTGTATTGTAGGAAATTGTCAAAGTGCACAAAAGTTGTCAACGGGAGGATTTCCTTTTTTTAAAAAATAAAAAATATGTATGAGAGGAGGTTAATAAACCACATAATATATGAATATAAATAAATATATTATATGCTTGTTTTTGGAAATTATATAAAATTTCCTTTTTATGATTTGGAATTTGTTGAGCTACCTTAATTATGAAAGTTAGTTGGTTTATTTGGTATTTTGTATTAAAAAATGAGAAATAGGTTTTATGTGCTACAGGTATTATCATATCTACGGAAAAGTCGCAAGATAAAATTTCTATTTAGTATTTTTCTGCCTAAGAGTGAGAGCTAAGTTTTATTGTGACCACGGTTAATAATAAGGTAATATATGTACTGTTTACGTCAGACTATATTGGCGCACCTCCCTACGCTGACGAAAGCTATTTCTGAAAAAATAAAGGAAACAAACTTGCATTTCCTTTACTCTTTTTTTTTTTACGGCGGAAAACTCAAAAGTCGAAAATAAACTAACTATGGCATTGTGCTCTGGTACAAAACGCCTTGCTTGTCCCGGTAAATGAGCTCTACTACTAACATTGGTGACTCTTGAAGATAATGTATGATTGGGCTGATAAGGACTACAAGAGCGGCTAGGTTATTTTCGCACCGGTGCTTTTTGCGATGCACGTGTTGAAATTGTACCTCTCAATTTTGTTGGATTAATTCACAAGTACCTGTCAATATAAAAATATTCTCAAAAAACTCAGTACTTAAAGAGGATAATATATTAATGACCTCTAAAGAATCTACTTCGATAATGACTCAACGATGTCCAAACAATCAAAGCCAAAATTAGGCCCAATTAAAATTTTCAAAGTTGCGTAGGTAGCGACGATTTCCTTTATTCAATGAAATCTGAACTTATAATTATAAAGCCAAGGTGAGAAGAAAATCTCTTCAAATGGGAATTTGTGTTTACACCAGAAGTGTGAATGTGATAAGTTTGGAAATAGTGGACCACGTTATCAAACCCACAATTAGGCTGCATCATTTCTCATTTATCAGTTCTCACATTCACACTTGCTTTCCATCCCAGCTTGTGTCACACTTATATTTTCACTCTATCAGAGGTGTCACCCTAGAAGCCATTATTCACCAAAGAACAATGCCTCGAATCATGACCTCTTTGAATATGTTATCGGTCCGACCACAAATTTCTTCCACGTACATCTCAACAACCACCCCACTGACAGAAAACTTTGCTTTTCATCGACCGATACACACACGCGCGCACACTCTCTTTATATGTGTGTGTATATATATATATGAGCCAAATAACATTTCTATACAAATCAAACTATAGCATACTAATCGAATAGCAAACCTCTATCTTCAAGAAAAGTCAAAATGGACTACAACAAGAGAGTCTGCATTGTTCTTCTTATGGTTGTTTTGGTAGCTTGGAGTGGTGTAGTCGATGGGGCAGGTGAGTGTGGGAAGACACCGATTCAGTCCGCGGCTGCTAGCTTGAGCCCATGCTTGGGTGCCGCTGGCAACGGCAGAGCTCCGGTGCCACCAGCTTGCTGTGGCAAGGTAGGTGCTTTGATTAGGACTGCCCCAAAATGCCTTTGTGCAGTCTTACTCTCTCCTCTTGCAAAGCGAGCTGGAATTAAACCAGGAATTGCTATCACTATTCCTAAGAGGTGCAACATTAGGAATAGACCTGCGGGAAAGAAGTGCGGGAGTAAGTATGGTTACTTTTCATTTTAAATTTGGAAAAAAAAACACTTTTGGGCTCACATAAATAATAAGAATATCTTGTAATAAAAATTATAAAACGAAAAATTATATACCGAATGGAAAGTAGTAACCAATTTTAAGGAAAAATGATCCATTTCATATAATTATTTTTAAGTAACTTCAAATAAATAAATGTCCTATTCATTTAAAGCTATAAATATATAGTTTTAGATCCTTTTAACATGGACTGAATTTGATGGTTCAATTAGTCTTTCAAAATTCTAAAAATAATAACATTTATTTAATTCATAGAATAAATTAATTTTTTTTAAATGTCCCACATGTTGAGACTGAAAATATTGTTGATAAAAAAGCTTTTGAAAATTTGGTACATTGATGTAAATGTTCACTCTTTATTAAAATATTGTACAACAGTATATTAAATATGGTTTATACAGTGGTAACATTTATTATTTTTTATCTTAATATCAGGGTATACTGTTCCATGAGAAGCAAACTCAGAGTTCAACGGAATAATGGCGTAGCAGAACCTTACTTGTGTGAGAGAGACCCCGGAGACTCATAAATAAAGGCTATGCCCGTTCTGTTTGTACGGGCAGCAGCAGCCATCCCATTTTCCTTTATATATACGTATCATTGGTGTGGTTCACTTTGTTTTGAAGCTGTAATCGTCGGTGTGTCCTTTTCACTTCAAATTATAACCACCTTCCGAATCTTCACTTCTTTTCAACTTTTACTTTAGTTATTTTAGCTCGTCATGATCGTCGAAAATCAAAACGCAATTTTAATATTTTATTTTACCACATGCCTGTGTAGCAGAATAAAATAAACATATTCATGATTTCTCCTAACTTCCACTATATAAAACAAATAATTTATAAATATATCAAAATTTGAATAAGAAATTACATTTTGTTATAAATCTTGACTTTCTTTTTGTAGTTTCTATCAAATCCACATTAATGTACGAAAATTATTATAGATTTACAAGTCTTCCTCCTTTAATATTATTTATACAAATAAATTGTGAGAACTCAATAAGTGATACATAGAAGACTATATCAAGAGTACTATTCCCTGTAGAAGATATATAATATGATTTCAAAATTTTAATAATTTAATTAAAAATATATTTTTAAATTTAATTAGAACTTAAATGAATTCTAATTAAATATCTTCGACTAAACCTTAAAATATCTCAAATCTATTTTTATTAAAGTATTTTTTCAACATTTATTAATGTGTAACCAATTAAATTCTTAAATATGTTTAAAATGAACATACACTCCAAAATTACACTTAGGATTAAAAGACTAAAATCTTCTAATTTATTTTATTTTTTAATTAAATAACTTATACTGATAAATTAAGATTGACATCTAAGAATACGTTATGACTACCAAAAAATTAGGAATACCAAAGTGATTTTGACTAATCTTTATAAGTATGGTATTTCGTATAATTCAATTATTTTATAATACAATATTTCAATCAAAAATAGAGTATAAGATTAATTTATACTTTATCTTAATCCAATCATATTAGTTTTTCAACATTAGTGGTTGATTTTTTAATGATATTTAAAAATTCTCTCTAATTACTTTAGAGTATTGGATCATATACTAATTAATTAACTATTTCTTTGTAGTTTAAGCTATATCAAATAATTGCTAATTGAGTTACCATTAACAAGAATATTTCCAAAGTAGTATCAAAACATAATAAATTTTTTTATTAAAAAAACACAACTTTAAACTAAGCAACTTGCAAACTTTTATTTCGAACCTCGTGAAGGCATTACAACATGAACAGGAGTTACTATAACATATACAATCTTAGGTGGCAGTACTACCTTAATTATTCATGGATTATTAATGCAGGAGATTATATGAGAACATAAGGTCCAACAAGTTTCCAATAGAATAGGCATGAATTATGGGAGTCAACGTTGGACAAGTTAATAAACATGTTGAACTCCAACGATAGCCTATATGAAAGTTAGAGGAGTATTGAAGGCAAATTTCATCAATTATTGAAGAACCTCTCCTGTTCTCTTCACAACTTAGGGGTTCAAATTAGGTGGTTCAAATTTGGCAATTTCCAATGCATTGTTGGCAAGGAATATGGGGAGTCTTCTAAGTAATATGGAAGCTCAACCAACATCCATCGTGTGTTGGGATATTTATAAGGGTAACTTTTATAAATATCAATGTCAGGCACTAGATTATTTATGGGAGCATATATTTTGCTTACAAGACTGACCTTAGAATAAACCATGTGAGCATATTGATAATTTAGAGTGGAGCAATTCTATACTGATATATTGAACATTTGCTCTTTGAATATTCAATAGAAGACCTTACTAATGGTGAAGCTAGTCACTGTGTACTTGAAGAAAACTTTTCTTCGACCGAAAACAGTAAGTTATTGAAGCCCATTAATTCCCCAGAGGGATGAGGAGACAAGGGTTAAATTTATGAATTAATTTATTATTGAAGAAGAGGATAAAGGAGATAGAGGTTGAAGAATCGAAGGAAGTCTCTATTCAAGATGAGGACGAAGAAGAGTGGACAAGGTTGATTATAGAAGAAGAAGAAGAGCATTTTGCCTTTATATAGGACAAATTATTGGATTCAATTAACTATTCAGGGAGTTTCATCATTCCTTATTTTATTGACAGTTTGTTATACAAAAGGGCATTAACTGAGGCACGTGGACTTCTTAATTTGATAAATTACGTCCTTCTTATTATCTTTTAACATATAACTTATTTATAGGCTACTGAACTGCCATAGAAAGAAATAGGTGGAAGCAAGCCACTAATCATAAACTCAGGTTGATGACAGACGTAAAGTGTATGCTAAGCTAATGACATTAAAGAAGCACTATTTGGGAGGCAACCCAAAAATTAGGATAGGTTTTATTTTTATTTTCATTTAATTTTGTTGGTGCTTTGTTATTTTTATTTTGTAAGGAGTTAAATTGATGGACCCTTATGGCATGAAGTGTCTTCAATCTCCTATTCAACACCATCACCACTTGAATCACCATAAGTTTTCTTGCTTTTACTTTTTCATTATTGTTATTTATCATTATTTGTATTTTTTATCACATTGAGGACAATGTATTTTTCAAGTCTGGGAACATTTATGCATTGGCATATCATTTTTGTGTGAAATTTTCATTTACATTATGTTAGTTTTAATTATGGAAGTTGATGCATAGAAGAACGCTCCGGAGTTTAATAGTTTTAAAGTTCAGACCTAGCTACCATGATTATAAGAATATTTGCTAGTTACCAATATGTTAGGGACTTTCTTCCATAATCTTGAGAGATTTAGAGCTAGATGAGAAAGTGAACAAAATTAGGTTCTCTTCAGATCATATAACTTCAACTAATCCTTTATTTTTCTATAGTTTATAGGCCCATTTATGAATAACAGGAAATGGAGGTCTTCGATTAAAGAAAAAGCCAACTAATGTAGATTCCCAACTTCGATCCCCTTTTTTCAAAATTTCCATATCAGGACACACTATTAGCTTACCATCTAGCTCTTTAGGTGGTTTAAACAGAAGAGTGGAAGCATACTAATCTCTAACATCTTGCTTCTAACTCTTAGTCAGAGGTTAACATTGAGAAGTTGGAGTCAAAGAATGAACATGTTTAGAGGAAATCTGCTTACCAGAGGAAAAGGCTAGAGGTGGAAAAGGTGGAAATTCACCTCCTTCTGTATTTATAACAATCTACATGATAGTGGAAAGACTATGCTAAGGTATATGTAACATAAAGGAAGCCAATGTTTAATATGTTGTTGGGAGCAAAAGTAACTAAAAATAGTAATAAATTCAAACAGGAGAAATATTAAAAGGTGAAAGGACCAAGACACTCCTCAGTAGTTCTGGGAAGTGGAGACTGGAACCAAGTAGTTAGAGAAAAAAAACCAAGAAAGATGAGATATGCCTTAAATGCTTTGAAAAAAAGATCAAGTGCAATTTTTTAATTATCCCTTTTAGTAATATTTAAAAAGTGCTTGTATAGTCCAGCTTATGTTTAGATGAGCAAAATTCTTATCTCCTTATTGTCAAGGCCTTTTCAATTAAGTTTCCTTAATGAAGAGTCTTGAGATTCTTTTTCATTAAATATAATTTCTTAATGCATTTATATTGCTCCTAGCACTCTATTTTAGTCTCATTCATGACATAATCACTTCATGGAATCCTTCAAGCTTTCCAATATAGTTAAAGAATCTAATTGGTATAATATAAGTAGGGACTTCTTCCATCTTATAGAACTCAATTAAAATGCGGTATGAAGTTAAAGTTTTGTTGAATATAACATTGCTTCCTTATAATTCAACTATTCGTTTTCAATTCACCAAAGTTCTATCTAACTTCCTCCTTAAGTATTACTTCCCTTAATGTTAGTTATTCCAGGTAAAATGATTTTCCTCATAATTAGGGTCAATTACTTCTATGATGCTTAAACAAGACTTGAGCTTACTGCAAGGAGCTTTTTAATAATTCCTTCCTTTCGATTCACGAGTATAAAGACTACAACCAAAATCCCTAAAAACTATCCAAATGACGTTTATATCTAATCCTTTATTCCTTAAGTCTTCCTATAGTGAAGTACTTTGGAATGGTAAGTTGGCTACTTATACAAATCTAAAACAAGTGCTCTACTTATTTTGCTTCAAAACAACCTATGTAGAACCTAGTCATTGAACTTGTAATATATTACCTCAATCCTCTTCAGATCATATGTCACTACTATTCTTCCAGTATAGTCTACACTATGATTAGTAATATTTCCCCAATTAATTTGGACGGACCATAATTTCTTACACTTATCCTCTTTGAGTTTGGTTTCCAAAAGGCCAATTAAATATTGATTTTATTACTTTTAGATTGTCAAAAGGATCTTACTACTCATTAGGGTTGTTGAGATCCCTAACATTCCAAGCTAATAATAACATTAGAGAGGATTAAAGGTTCCTTTGGCCTTGAATTTTCTTCCAAACTTGCTAAACATAAGAGTAAACATCTCTATTCTCTCCTTGATTATTTTGTTTCTGTTATAGGAACTAGTTTATGCATTTGATAGAGATTCAACCCCTACCTAATCTAATTTTTTTTTCTCAGAGATGTTTTCCTCCAAAACTTCATTCACATTCTAATTAGTCTCATTTTCAAATGTGCATACATTCCTTTCCTCTTTTAATTCAATAGCTTATTTATATATTACAAAGGTAGAATTCTTCTCATTGCTCTCCCTATGATCTAATATTCATTTATCTATTCTCCAATCTTCTTTTTGTTTAATCAAAAAGGCTACATCCCTTCTATAACTCCTTAAGATTAGTATTAAGTTTTCGAATTTTGTTCATTCCTTATAATTTCCTTTTATAAAGAGCTTTCTAATTGACCTTCAAAAAAGTTTCTCTTTTGGTTTAGCAGGCTTCCATTGATATGAGAATGAAATTTCAGCTTCCACTAAAGTGTCAGGTGCATTTAATCTCTTCAACTTATGTGTTTTAGGTAATTCCTTCACTACAAGAAAATTAGTAATTAGTGATGGAAAATTACCAATGGAAATTGAATTGTAGCAAATTACCGACGGGAGATCATGTTCTGTAGGCAAAATTGTCAGGAAAATTTTCATTTTTGATGGACAACAAAATATAGCTATGGTAGAAAATTTTTGTCGATAAAGAAGGTGAAAATGCTTAGCGAAATAAATAAATTTTGGTTTATTGACGGAATACATTTCCATCGATAAATTTAAAGGTAAATGTCATCATTTTCTTCAATTTTAGAGTTTTAAATAAAATGAAAACGACATCATTTGGCCCCCCATTTCCCCTCCTCCATTGTAGTTGACTTTTTTTTCTCCTCTTCCGTAGTCATCGTCCTCGCTGTCTGACAGCGCCTCCTCGTCATCCCACCGGTGTCCTCATCGTGCCACCGCACATCCTCAGTATGCCACCATCCTCGTCTCTGTCGCTACTGAAGGCCACTGCGCATCTCACTGTCATTGTCCTGCTTCAGGTACTATCTCTCGTGCCAACACATTACTCGTCGTCGTGGTTTTATAAATGTATAATCTTAGGTTTTGTATGTTGTATACTTGTCTTTAGTTAGTCTGAACCGTGCTTTGAATGTTGGTTAAATGTATGGAGCATGAAAAATGATCATCTAAAAGCATGTTACAAATGATTTTAGGTGGGTTGCTTGATTCTAGGGCTTCTTTAGTAAGTTTAATGTAATAAATGAAATAGTGGTTAAAGAAAGTTGAAGATTAGTTATGTAATATACATACATGGTAAAAACAGATTCCAGTTTAGTTGACTATACATAATATACCCCTTAAATACAAATATAAGTTTCCATATCTCAGCTATTTATGTTTTAGATTATAGCTTTCAAAGGACCATGTTATAGAACAATCTTAAGGATATTT
>JAOQMP010000003.1:23538849-23552559 GCA_027563575.1 Erythroxylum pedicellare | reverse complement strand
AAAGAAACTAAATTAAGTTATAATCTTGCATTATGTAACTTTAAATGATGCTCGATCAAATATTCAAATGAGCATAATTCATTTTGTTCACACAATAAGGCCATATCCTTGTTTTTTACATGTTAAAATAGAATGTAACATGTTCATTCAATTCAAAATTTGACTACTAGCTGGTTATATATTTGCACATATGATTAGTAAATACCGAAAGCAAATAAGAAGATTTGTTTTATGTTTCTCATTTGAAATTATTCATGGAGAAACATACATTGAACAAATGATTTATTAAATGCATTATGACCTAGTGCATATTGTTATTAGAGACTTAAATTGTTTTAAGGAGTGAAAATGGAAACCAAGTAAGAGAACATATAGAGAAAGGACAATTTACTCCAAAGAAATGGTTTTCATGGTATAGTAGAGTTATTAAAGAAGCATGACTTATCATGCACTATACTAAATGGAACTCAGTATTTACCTTTGAGCTATATGATATATCCTTTTTTTCCTTTAAGCTCCTCCTCAATTTCAATTCATTAACTGAAGAATTAAGTGATATAACTTAACCATACCATCATTTAGTCATTTCAATGTCCAAATTATGAGCCACTTCTTTAGATTGTAAGGTACTATATATTAAAGGCTAAGCCTTAGAAGTTGTTCTCGGTGAAAAAAATTTAAACACTTGTCTTCTTCTCTTTCTTACATTAGGTACAACATTCCCTTCTTATTGGGTAGGAAATTCAGCTTCAACTTCCTCACTATCATCCTGACCACCTAAACAAGAACTCTCACTACTAATTTTGTAGTTAAGTCTTTACTTTTGATCTCTCTAATACTGATACTCTTCAAGCAAAACTTTCATTTTTCATTTCACATCATGACTTCCTTTCTTACAAAGCCCCACATCATTATTAATCCTAGCTAATTGCTTATTTAATGTGGCGATTTTCACACCTTTCAAACGTTTGTTGCAATACAAAGAAATGATATAATTTTTCATTCTAAGAACTAATCTAGCATGCTTCCAAGTTGGATCATTTAATATTCCTAAACCTGAAGCAGATGAATTATTAAGATTACTTAACTTCTCTCCAGTTATCTATAAAAATAAATGTAATTAAATAAGTATAATAAACTAAACAAACAACACATACACCTATAAATTATAAACCAATAAATAAATAGAAGTTGTCAACGTCAAGATAGAATGTTGGAGAGAAACATTTCAATTGAATAGTCTTAAAATGAGCAAGGCTAAGACTGAGTACTTAAAATGCAACTTTTTGAGCCATCAGGGGACTATCTATATGGAGGTAAAGATTGGACCAAAAGTGTGCGGAAGGAGTGTTTTAAGTACCTAGGGTCTATTATCCAAAGTAATAGAGAGATCGTTGAGGATATAGCAATCGTATCAGATCAAGGTGGCTCAAATGGAGAAGTGCGTTAGAAGTTTTATGTGATAAGATGATACCACTGAAGCTCAAAGGTAAATTCTATCACTTAGCGATTAAGCCAACCATGTTATATAGGGCGAAGTGTTGGCTTATCAAACAAATACATATCAATAAGCTTTTGGTGACAGAGTTACGGATGCTCTGGTGTATAACCTTACCAGAAGAGATAAGGTCAAAAATCTAATAGTAAGAGACAAATTAAAGGTGGCTGGTATTATTGACAAATTGAGATAGATAAGGCTTAGGTAGTTCAGACATATTAAGAGGATATATCCTGACTCACTAGTGAGAAGTTGTGAGAAGATAATACTTAGGAATTGAAAGAGGAAAAAAGGACGGCCTCAAAACAACCGGAGGAAGTGATTAAGAATAATATGGCTCGGTTGAATCTTACCAACGACTTGGCTCACAGTAGGAAACTTTTGTTTACTAGGATGAGGGTAAAGGATCCACCTTAAAGAGGACATTCACATTCTTGTAAGTTATAATAAATTGTGTACTTTGCATTTATTATATAGTATGTACCTCATAGGGTGTTTAGCTTAGCTAGTTTCCTACTTAGTGTAATTAATGTATTGCTAGGCCTGGTCAAACTTACTACTATACAAGTCTTTTTTCATTGGTATATTTATTTTACCTTTTGGCTTGGTTGGAGTTATTCTTATATAGGTCTTTTCTAGAATGTCTTTTTATCTTACCATGTAGTACTAATCTTTGACATGTTCTACATGTACGTTATCTTGTGTTGCTGTACCTATTTTCTTAATATTAGGTTTCTTGTTTATCTTTATTTTTATTTTTTGCATTTTTGTATTTTACTTATTTTTATTACCTTTTGATGCTTATTTGCTTTCTTTATTTATTTGTTAGAGATATATGCACATTCATATATAATTTTTGTAATATCTTCATGTCACATTGCATGTGGGTTTATTAGAAACAATCTCTCTATTAGATAGAGGTAAGGTTGCGTATTATTAGGCATTCCCAAACCTAGTGTCTTAGCGAACTTCAATTGAGTATTAATGATGATGATACTGATGAAATAATCAGAAGTTATTAAGTGAATAATCCAATAATCACGTCTCAATTATGTATCATATCGTGGTCTATGACACCGCTATAAAACACAACATACAACTAATAGTTATGAGATACATATAACCAATATAGAACTCAGTGTTAATGTATGTATATTAGTAAGCCTAAACAAAAAATAAGTATCAATACAAAATTATCACTAAATATCTTAATTTAAGTATCATGTGATAACTAATTTTTAATGTCAGAATCTTTCATTTTATAGGAGATCTCAATCCAAAGAAATTTCAACTTTCAAGAAGTGCCAAAAAAGAAAAAACAACATTAAAAATATCTTAAAGAATTTCTAAAATTTTATCAAATTTTAAGTTTAGATCAGATCTCTTTATAAGTTGTCATGACATAAACCAAATACATTAAATATTCAAATAAAATCACAAATTAAAAGAATTTCGTTGTATTTCTGATTAGACTTTTGTTGAAATTCTCAGTTATTTTTTACCACAAGCCCAGCCCACTTGCTCTCACAGGAGCACGACACTAGGAGTATGGAGACAGCCTCACTCACCACCAAAACTTCCCCGTGCCGTCCATCAAAATATCTACAGGTTAATGTACGTTCAAACTTCCATTCATCCTGATTGAAGCAATGAATTCCTGACCTTGAATCCCTCTCATGAGCCCCATCAGCACGCCAACAAGTGGTCCCACTAGCAAAAGATTACCCAAATAAAAAGAAAGCATAAAGAGGTGACCCCACCCATGGACAGAGAAGAATGTGTAAGAAAGAACGAGTTCCATAAAGAGAAACGGTCGGCAACCATTCGATGATGGAAGCAACACAAAGGAAAAGCCGAAATTTGAATTGTGCATCATGAGTCATGACCATGTGATGTTGGTCCTTACCATCTTCCATTTTGCTTTACAGGCACCAGAAATAACAAAAACAACATGCCATTACCTTCATTCACTTTTTAACAAAAATAAAAGCATACGATACAATGTTGTTCGTTCGATTAAAATTAAAAATCTGTTTAGAATCCCACTTTAATGCCTATCCAATTCCAACCCCACCAGATTGCCCTCACTTCATAATAATCCCTCCAAAAAAGCATCATTAGAAACCCAAGGAAAAGTGTTACTCCCATTTTCCCACATCCCAAGAGGCCACTACTTTTTCTCTTGCTCGCCGTTGACTGCCTGTTTCTACGACTTTTTTTTTTTTATAAAGAAAACAAAATCATCTAATCTAATTCTCAATTTTATCTTTTCGCAACCACCACTACATTAAAATATAGGTCCATTTTGCATAAATTTAGAAATGCCTTGCTCCGACCGCTGCAGTGTCCTTTAGAAGTAAACGTTACCAACATGAGTCATGAGCTTTACTCCTTAGCTTATTACTCTAGCTCCCTCTATAACTCCTCCATAGGTTGGGATCTTCAAAACCTCGGAGTTCTCAACGCAGACATGTCTTTAGGTAGTAGTATAACTTGGTTCCCATTTCCCATTGCTCACTTTTCTTGTCTTAAATATGTCTTCTCCAAAATTTAGTTCCTTTGTACTCTAATGCCTTGTATTCATATCAATGTATGTGCAGTTATGGACGGAATCACTCCCTCACCCTTCTTATCGTCTTTGGAGACTGATCTTTCCACTGGGTATCTAGAAGATGCCGTGCTTGAATTTAATGAGCGTTCCAAAAGAAGACGCTTGCTGTTGTACACTCACAATGATCAAAACAAAGAATCAAATGATCTTGCAAAGGTAACTCCCTCAGTTAATTTGGAATGGTTTTAACAAATTTCATGTCTTATTTTGAACTCTTCAAATTGCCTCTGGAATTGTTCAGAGCCACTGGAATGCTAACTACGACTGGAAAATGCCAGAGGATTTTAGCTTTTGCATGAGCCGTCAAAATATTGGTGCTCCTGCAGTTTCAGGTGATTACATTATTCAATATGGTTATTTTACTAAGTGTTCACAGCTGTTATTTCTGTTCTTATTCATCGTACTTTAAATTTCCACCCTCATTCCTTCTTAAGAAAACATGGAATTGCATGTGTTTCTTAGATGAGATCGAGCCCATAAGCACATCGGTGAGCGAGACGAGCGAAGAAGCAAACTTTAGCGCGGAAATAAGATCACCAGAGATGGAAATATCAGCACCTGAAGCTCTGGACTCATCATCTTCCTCCTACAAAGTGTCTTCCAATACCAAGTCCTTATATTACTGTGACAAAGAAAGACAACTTCCTACAAATCAACGTCACAATTTGACAAATCCCGGTAAGAAATATCCCACCTCCCTCATTACTAAGTTCCAGTAGTTGGTATAATTCAAGATTCTAATTTATCATCCCCTATCACCACAACTTCAGCTGTGGATTTACGCTGCTATTTCGACTTTTTGAACCTTCAACTGTTGCAATCAGTTATATCAATTGTAATTGCCGCAACAGTGGTGTTTAGAACCTTGGTGATTATAAAACTGAACTGCCTAGGTAGCTCTAAACTTATGGTGTCTTGAATAGGGGGAGAAAAAGGGAAGAAGAGAATGATAACAAGGGTGGTGTATCCATTTGCAATGGTGAAACCTGGTGGGGTCGAAGGTGACATGACCATCAACGATATCAACGAGAGGAACTTAATGCCACCGACGAGACCAGTAAGACATCCAGTAGGTGACTTTGCGTGTAGGCCATGCGTATCTGCAGATGGTCCAGGCCTTTCAGGAAAAGCTATAGTGGCACTAACAAGAATCCATACCCAGGGAAGAAGGGGTACAATCACTATTATTAGAACCAGAGGTTAATATATCAAAAGGGAGGGGAGGATGTTAAATTAAAAGTTGCTCTGTGCTTGATCTTCAGTTTCTCTTGTCTGTTTAAATTGTATAGAAAGCGAAATTCTTGTAAAATATTCTTTTACTTTTTACAGAGTTAGATAGTCCGTGTTGAAGAAAATTAATAGTGGCTGTGCTTAAAGATCAAAATTTCTGAATACAAGTGGAAGTGTGCTGGAGAAAAGAAGAAAAGAAAGTGGAAAACGGAGAAAAAGAAAAAGTTCATATGCAAAATCGAGAGAGAATATCGTCAGACAGGGACATGAGTACATACGCTAATGTAATTTAGTCAGGCATGTATATAGAACTCAGGACAGTTGGGTGTGCACTTGTATCCCTCGCCATGGAATTGCCTTGCTTCTGTACAACCATTATACAACCATGCATAATCATTAGCTCAACTTACAACCCTATAAATTGGTATTACGATTCACAAGCTCAGGTTTCTCTGTTTAAGTAGTTCAACTAGTTTTTCAATTAAAAAAAGAAAATAATTTAAATTATTTTATGGTGAAGGTTTCTTAGGCAAGACTTAGCTTAGGTTGCAGCATCGGGTTTTGAGGGAAGGAAATTGGCCACAGTTGGTGTTTTTTTTCTAACGAAATGAATAGACTTCTTCAATCATTAGTCAAATATGTATACATATAATTTGGTAGTTGTTGGCTAAATTCTTCACGTAGGTCAACACCCACCATGTTGAAAAGTAACCGTACCTAAGACAGTATCTAATTATGTGGGACCCACTTTCGTAGGACTTGCTCTCCTCGTGAACATCCAATTGGATAATTTGAGGCAGACGAAAACAGGTGGAGTGGAGACATAAAATATTGGTTAGCTGGAAGCCAAAATCTTCAAAGGTGTGCCACCTACGCTGTTGAAGAATGGTGGATTAGAACAATCATTGCTGTCATTCAGGTTAAGAAGCTTTTGACCTTTTGTTGTTATGCACATACTGACCGTTCTCACGACAGGCCCAGATCAAGTTACTTACACATGTAGACCCCAGTTAAAATTATTGCTAATTGTATCGCTTAATTTGAATTTCAAACTCTTTAGTTAAACTTTAATTTTGTTTCATTCACAAACTTAGCTGTGTTAGTTCTAATCATAATTATTTTCTTCTTATTAATTTTTTTCCATAAAAAAACTACAAATTCATTCATAAATCCTGAGACTGGTAAATAATTAGTAAAATTGGGAAACCACAAAGAAGGCCATCCCTCTAATAAAGGATCACGCTTCAAATAAAGAGGAGCAACATCTTCGCTCAAAACACAAGAGTACAAAGTGTTGTCCACCAAGCATCATAAGAACGAACAAGAAGTTGGAAAAGCATATACCCAAAAAAAAGTGCAAAATCTTAAAAAGAAAAGAAAAAAAAGCATAACCTGAAACAGTGACACAATTCTGGTCAGGCTGATATACTTAAAAATAAGCATATTGAACTTATTTAAACACATTGTCTAATGACAAAAGAGAGCTTAATCTTATAGTTTGGATTCTTTTGGAACAAAGAAAACTACAAGGTGACCTATGTAAAACAAAATTTCAGGGTTACCAACAGAAAAAGTGTTTTGAGTATAGTGTTGGATAGGCACACAAGCACGCCTTAACATTTGGAAAGATTTGTTTAATTTTGCCCATGAGCACTATTTATGGTTAATTTGACGTAAATTTTTAGTAACAAATGAATCCAGCTGATCCATCAATGTTTACACAATGGTCAAATACATTACTATTTATGCATTATACAAGTCAAGAATTTGGCTCATCGTAGAGTTTTGTCAGACAGATTCAGTACATATTAAGGACTCCATAGATAAGTTTATAAACAATGTATGCATGATGTTAACCTTAAAGTATAAAAGATTACGCACACAAATGAGATTTCCATGGCAAGGTGGGTTCTTGTTAATCATTAAGATCAATTTCTCTTAAAATTTCACCTTTTTTTTAATCATAGAATCAAAATTTGATCTTCCTGTCCACCTTTGGATCTACCTAACATTATCACGCCATATACTATTTTACTCCAATTTTGTTTAAAGCGAAAGGGAGTGTTTCCATACCGTAATAGTCTAAATAAATCGTATAGTTTCAATTAAAAATTTAAACCGGTTCAATTTTTTAGTTTATTTTTCAATTTTTTGAATTGATTTATTTTAATAACATTTGGTGTTAAAAATTAATTAGTTCATTAATTAATTAGTCAATTTTTTAAAACTATTCAGCTTTCAAAATTAAAACAAATCAAGTAATTTCCATTTACCAAGTTTTTAAATTAAACTTCAAATTTTTTTGATGAGTAATAACAATTTCTTTTTATTATATTTCAAAATTTTTAATTTTATTCAACCTTTAAGTCATTTTATGATGATCTAATATTAATTAAAACTTTTTAAAATTTAAATTTCTCAAACTTACCAATTTAAATATTAGTCTTTGGCATGAATATTTTACTTTAAAAGATTTCTGCTCCATACCACACTTTGCTTTCCTCTTTATTCTTTGTCCTGGGAAAGGTGAAATGGAACTAAATTTAAGAAAATAATATAATACAAAAACATATACCTACTTGAGAATATCGTCTTTTGCTTTTCTTCCAAACCCCAATCTTGGAGAATTGATTCTCCTCTTCCTTTTTTTTTTAAAAATCTTTTTAATATGATTGTTGGAGATTTCCTGGCATGTTTAAATTAATTGTCACTCTTTCGTAATTCGTCAGTGATGTCAAAAAGTCCAAAATGTGATGTGAGATTGCAGAAATAGGCATTTAGTTAATTATTTTAACTTTACCGTCTGGGCTAAGTTTGAAAGAAGTTTAATGCTACTGAGTCTACGACCTTACTTTCACCATACAATGGAATCGGCATTGGCCCTACTCGAGACATGCTGCGCCATACTTAAGCCCGATTACACTTTCTGCTGCAAATTCCGGGCTTTGTAGATAATCAGAAGACAAATGGTTCAAACTGCGGAATGTGAAGAGGATTAGGGACCTGGAGAAATATCATAAAGTTCGCTATAAATACCTATCAAATTTACGAGCTTGTTGACCAAATAATTCTTTTTATGCATGTAAATGTAAAAGATAAATCGGTTGTTTACAACTTCTGTTCTCAAAACCATTACTGTAGACAATTATGCATGATTAAAACTGGAAAAGAAAAAAAGAATTAGGAATTGAATTAATATAAAATATATGCGTTAAAAACTTCTCCACTTCTACCTCTGAAGGTCATAATATGAATAAAAGATCAAACATATAAAAGACACACTACAAGAAAAATGTCGTTTAGCGACGGATATTACCGACGAAAAACATAAAAATTCTATTGAAAAGATAGTTTAGCGATGGAATTTCTGACGAATCAAAGTGTCGTAAAAACGGTCGTAGGTAATAATTTCTGACAAATAACAGAATGTCGGTCGATAAATTTACTGACGAACAGTTTATGTAACCGTCGGTGAATATACCGACAGTTGTGTTGTGCAGTCGACCGTCAGTAAATTTTCGACGGTCAAAATTTCTACGTCAGTAAATTTACAGAAGATATTGCTTATTCCGTTAGTAATTTTTTACAACCCTACCGACGGTTATGTTTTTCCATCGGTGAGTATACCGAAATTTATTAATATTACCAACGATTTGTTATTTTTCGTCAGTAAATAGAGTTGATTTTTACAGACACAATTTTGTTTTCCGTCGGTATATTAACAACTTTTTTTTTTAAAATTCCGTCATTAAATTTTATTTGATGATCTTATGGTTGATGTATAATTTAAACAGTTATGAATTATCTATGCATAATATTTTGATTTGTTTATACATTGAATTTGTTTAAACAAAAAGTTGATTGATGATATAAAGTTAAAATTATATTAATTGATAATAAAAACATTAAATTGTACATAATAAATATTTGTAACTCAAATGAAATGACTACAAGTACAATATTGATTTGGCGACTGCGGGTGCTCTATTTGCTACAATGAGGTGCTACCCATCCCTTTCAACTCATCCATCTTATTACGAAGCTGAGCTATGTACTTCATCGACTGTTGCAACTGAGTTGCCAATGTCTGCATTGTGCTCCGAAGTTCGTGGACTTCATTAGTTGTTGATCACCTACTAGATTTTGCTGTACTAGACATCAAGGATTGTGAATAACATGTGTTCTCAAATAAACCTATGCCGAATATCCTTCCACGATGGTCCCTACCACCCACTGCACCAAGATAAGTTTGAGTCTCATCAACATCTTCATACTACTGAGACTCTCGTTGAATGCTTTCTTGTATTTGGTCTTAGTAGAAGGCAATGTTTATATTAGTAAGTGATAATTATTAAGCATTAATATTAAACCACAAATTTCATATACATTTAGTTCTCTACATCGAGTGTTGATAAATGTCACACCGTCATGCTTTTTAGTGTGAGTGTGTAAACAGAGCTGACGGGGTGTAGGCTTCATGCCCATAGACTTTTCCTTCATAAGAATAAAATGTTATAAGTGAGTTAGTATTTATAAAAATTTCAGCAGACTTTCCTCTATTTTATGATATTTAATATTTACCCCCTATTAAACAGAGAAAATAACTCAACACAACCATTTATAGCACTAGATATTTATACCGTTATCATTATCCATAATACACATATTTTCATTCCAAAATTCACACGTCAATTTAAATTGAAATACATCAAAGTAAAACAATCAGAATATAAGTGTAAGGTTTAAATACTTACAAGTTTCTCTGCATGCTTGTAGTAAGTAATAGGTCCTCTCGTATGTACAGGAAAACTCTCTACCCCTAGTCCTCCGTGTCTGTTGGTAGAATTGTGCTCTGAAATGGACATTGTCTTAGGTAATATCCAATGCTGCTGCCAACGACCACATATTTGTTTAGAAATATAAGGCGGTCATACACTAGCCTTATGTATCGCACCAACAAAATCTCGATAACATGTATGTGCTCGTTTCTCTCATACTTTATTAATAACTGTGTTAAATTCAGAATCTCAAAAAAATTCTTTTTGAAACAAAAAGAAAAACATTTGATAAATACTTATAATTTAATAATATTTATCTAATTAATGTATAAAAATCAATTAAAAAGAAAAAATATTTTTTTGTACCTTAAACTCCTGATAGTAAAATTCCTTTTTGGCCTGAGAGATATTCTCCTTTTTGGCCTGAGAGATATTCTTCCATACATAACCCTTAAGATCAATCTTCTTCTTGAATTTGGATGTCATATTTCTTGAGCACTGTCTAGACGGAATCAACCTAATATAAAAACAAATAATTCTGTAACCTATAACTTAATTATAAACATATAGTGTTTCATGTATTTTCACTTACAGATTATTTACAATTATGATGTAACTTCTTCTATCAAGTCCCTCAGTTCCAGGCTGGCGGTCGCTTCATTTATCTGCATAGTTTACCCCTGATATCTTTGTCTCTATAGGGGTAGTGGATGATGTAGGGGTGGTGGATGGTGTAGCAGTAGGTACGGAAGGTGATACCTCATCTACAAGTGTAGTAACTGGAGGAGGAGGAGGAGGTGATTCAGTTCCAGTTGCACAATGTAATGCTTCACCTAGACAGTAAATACCTCCGAATCGTTGTCTGAACCTTGGTCACATTATATTTTGTTTTCTCTTTGGTGGCATAACCTGAAATTCATATTTGGTTGAATTTTCTAGAAATATAACAATTTGAATTCAATATTTTATACAATATATTGAAAAGGAAATAATTTATTTATTGAATATAATATTCAATTACAAACACAAATTAATCGTTATCATCACTTAATTGTAAATCAAAATCATCTTCTTTTTCTGAAGAATTAGAATCAAAGTCAAGTTCCTCTTCAGATCTCTGGCTCTTGTCATCCTCTCCAGATAAAATTTCAACATATTCACTAGATGGATCGTTCAAAGATTCATTATCCTCATATGTGGTAGATGCATTTATTTCATAAACATCTTCCTGAAACACTTCACTTTCAATTTTCTATTCTACTTTTCCACGTGATTCAAAAACACCTCTAGGTTTAACTTTGCAAACGACCAACCAATTTGACTTATCTCATCATAAGCTAGAAAAGGGATATAATACACCTGGATCGCTTGCATTGCTAAGACGAAAGGTCCAAATTGTCTAAATCTTCTTTGTTTGTTGATTTCAACTAGATTATATCAGTTATGCACTTTTATACCAACATTTGGAGTTGGATCAAACCAGTCACACTTAAATATCACACTTTGCTTTATTGGCAATACAGGATACCTAATTTCAATTATCTCAATAATTTTACCATAGTAATCCATCAATTCTCCCTGTATACAAACTCCACTATTTATTGTTGCCATACTATGACCATGATATTCTATATGATATTTGTATCCATTAATAAAATATATCGAATACGATTTAATAGTTCCTAAAGGTCCTTTCGCAAGATCACATATGAGCTTGTTCTCTATTGGATTTTCTAAGGCCTACATAAAAGAAATTATCATATTAAACAAAATAATGCCATTTGAACACTTAAATCTTATACTTTAATCATTTCAATATTTGTAATTGAAACATATTTCTTGAACCATCGAGGAAAGTATCTTCTAACTTCTTTATTGATATCATCCTATGTTTTGTCAGGCATTAGCTCATATAACAATTCCTCGTATAAACTAAAAACATTATTATGTATTTCAGTTATGAATAACACTAAATTTCAAAACCTAAATAATTAATTTCAACTTATTGCACGAATGGTTAACCTCTTGACAGTTCAATAAAATGTAACAATGGGCAGCCTCAATTTCTTCCTCTGTTAATATTCTTCTTGTTGAACGTCCATATGTTTGTCCAGGATATGTGAAAATGGATAAGTTACCATCATCATCACTCGTTCCTCTCCCATAGTCATTACGAGGAACTTTTCTTTCTCTTATGTCAACATGTGGCTCAAAATAATGTGAACAAAATGTACTAGTTCCTCCACTAAATAAGCACTACATATCGAACCTCAACTCTAGCCTTGTTTTTGACATTTTTCTTCAAGTGATGCAAATACCTATATTAGCGAATAGGATTATTACAATTTAGTTATAAAAACATATTATTACTTTAATTACAATCATTTTTGTTGAATTACCTCTCAAATGGATACATCTATCGATATTGAACTGGACTGACTAGTTTTGCCTAGTGAGCTAAATATACAGGTAGATGATCTATATAGTTAAAGAAGATTGGAGGAAAAATCTCTTTTAACTTGCAAAAAATTACTAGAATTTCCTTTTCTAGTTTTTCCATTTAAGCCAACTTGATTTCAGATGATGTTAAACTTTTGAAAACCAAACTTAATTATGTTATTACTTCCCAAACCTTATTCGGTAGCAACTCCTGAAATGCAATTGGAATTAGCCTTTGTATAAACATATGACAATGATGACTTTTCATCCCAAATAATTTGTACTTCCTTATGTTCACACACCTTGCTAAGTTTGAAACATAACCATTAGAAAACTTTAGACTTTTCAACCATTCACACAATATTTTCTTTTGTTTTTTGTCCAAAGCATAACATGCTTTTGGATATTTACCGGTGCGGAGATCTTTATGTAATTTATTCCTTCTATAAAAAAGTTTCAAATCAGCTTGTGATTTTGCATTGTCTTTTATCCTCCCTTCGATGTTCATTATGGTATTGAACAAATTGTCAAAAATATTTTTTCAATATGCATCATATCTAGATTATGACGTATCAAATTAGTTTTCTAGTATAGCAAATCCCAAAAGATGCTTTGTTTTCTCCAACCAAAGTTTTTACTAATGCTTGTATTAACTTCATTAACTTCAAATTCTGTAACTTTCAACAAGCCTAATTCTTCAATCTCCTGCAATATCTCCTCACTAGCTTTGTAAGTTGGAGGAGGTGTTTTTACCATCCTATTCTTAATAAACTTTTGTTTATTGCATCTAAATGGATGATCAGGAGGAAGAAATTTCTTATGGTTGTCAAACTAACATATTTTGCCCCTGTTTGGAAGATAAAACGCATCAGAATCATTGTCACAATAAGGACAAACTAATTTTCCTGCTGTTCTCCATCCAGACAACATGACATGTGCCAGAAAATCACTAATGATCCACATCAAAGCCACTCTCAACACAAAATTTTGTTTCAGAAACACATCATATGTCTCAATACCATATTCCCAAAGATGCTGCAATTCAGATATCAATGGTTATAAGAATACATCAATTTTATGCTTTGTATTTGTAGGCCCTGGCGCAATCACTGTCAAAAACATATATGCTTCTTTCATACACATCCATAGAGGCA
>JAOQMP010000003.1:23519586-23538749 GCA_027563575.1 Erythroxylum pedicellare | reverse complement strand
TGCAATTCAGATATCAATGGTTATAAGAATACATCAATTTTATGCTTTGGATTTGTAGGCCCTGGCGCAATCACTGTCAAAAACATATATGCTTCTTTCATACACATCCATAGAGGCAAATTATAAGGAGTAATTATGATTGGCCATAATGAATATTACTGGTCAGATTGACCAAAAGGTTGGAATCCATCTGTTGACAATCCCAACCTAACGTTTCGACTTTCAATTGCAAACTCATAATGAGTGTCATTGAAATGTTTCCATGCTAGTGCATCTAATGTATGACTCATTATTCCATCTTCTTGTCCATTTTCATTATATCATCTCATGTGAGATGCAGTAACATCAGAAGCATATAATCTTTGAAGTCTCAAAGTTAGCAGGAAATAATGCATTCGCTTCCAGCGTACTAATTTCTGTTTCATAGAACGCTTTCTAGGCTTGAACCTAGATTGACCACAAAATTTGCAGTCTTGTAATTCCACGTCATCTCTCCAATACAACATACATCTCAATTTGCAATAATCAATCTTTTCAACAAGCAAACTAAGACCCTTAATAAGTTTCTTCATATTGTAAATACTATCAATCATTGTATGATCAGGAAGCAATGATTCATTATAACATCCACGAATTTTATCAAAAATAAGATCAGAAATATTCCCTTCAGACTTTATGTTCAATATTCAAGCAATTGAAGACAATTGAGTCATTGTCTCACAATTTGGCCATAATTCTTGGTCAGTTGAGTGTAGTAAGTCAAAAAATTATTTTGTATGTGGGTTTGGTTCTTCTTCAAGATTTTCTATATTTTCCTAAAAGGTATAACTGGCTACATTATAAACCATTTTCACGTAAGAATTTTGATTTGCATCCACATTATTTGTTCTAAATCCAATTCCCACTTCAAACTCATTTAAGTTCAATGATGATTGTACTTCATTACCCCTTGAGGTGCTATAAATCAATGGTTCCCCATGTCTTGTCTACTCAAAATAATTTGGGACAAATCCTTTTCTCAGCAAATGCCCATTCACTTCATCAATAGGAAGGAAACAAACGTGTTTGCACTTTTTATATGGACGTATGATCTTTGGGTCATCCATATATGCAGGTTGAGAACATGCATAATGAATAAAAGCTTCAACTCCCTCAACAAACTCAGGATTAATGAAATCATCAGCTGTTAATCGTCTATATATCCAAGATCTATCAACATTACTTATTTATGCAAAACTGTTAATTTCAAACAGTGATTCCAAAGTTAGTATCCTTTGTGTTCCCCAAAGTTTACAGAACATCTAAACTTTACATAACATCCCTTAAGTATTAATGAATTGAATTAATCGCCTACAATTGATTTCAAAACTATGGTACGTGGCATTGCTTATACCTGTGAATCAAGAAAACAAGTTATCGTTGTGACTCCTAAGCTCGTGAAATTTTTATAATTCTAGTGTTATGGAATTTATAGAATTCGATTAATATGAATGTGTACATTTCATATAAGTCAAATGTTAAAGAGTCTTCTTTGTTCCTAGTTTCTAATATAATAAAGTTTCTTGTAACAATCTAGAGGAGCACAAACCTATTGAAAATGCACATATACCATATATTTATAATACAATAGCTTGTCTTAATTTTTATTCACTTTACTACAGTTTAACTGAAAAGTGCTAGTATCTAAAGAAATAAAGCTACTTTTAATTGTCAGAGTTTTCTTTCTGCTAGCGAAACTATGACCACAACATTTAACCCATAAGAGCTCAAATGCCAAGTGGCCAAGGACAAATTCACATTGGGGGCAAGCGGGGGCACTGGCCGCCACTGCCTCCAAAAAATTTCATAAAAAATTATTATTTTAATTTTTGATCCCATAAAAACAATAAAATTTTGCTCCCATTAAAAATTTCCCCCATTAAAATTTTTCCCCCAGTTAAAATAATTTCTAGATCCATCCCTGCAAGTAGCATACACAATATAAGCATTTTACCAATTGTAGAATAAATTTAACCTAAGAAAAATACTAGCAAACTAAGCAATGTAAATTTCTAGAATTATGGTAAGGTTTATAGTCATTTCTCAACTACTAAAAATATAATGAAGTAAAATAAATTACTAGAACACAAGAGACTAATGATTCATCCATCTCCAAATTCCTAGAATGTACATTAATATTATGTAATATTTAGATGATTTGTTTTTTAGTTAAACCCACTTACCTCAACCGACGAGTAGAAGAAGTCACTGAAGCACATAAAGGAAGAAGATGACAGAGCTATGGTGAGCTGACAACCAAAGAAGATAACCAAAACAAAGAAATGAAAACAATGGCAATCAAAGCAGTACACAAAACATAGTAATGAACAAGTTTCAACGACATTGTTAAAAACAATCAAAGAGTAAAATGTTACCTCAACCGACAATTAATGGAAGACGATGAAGATGACATGCGATGGGTGAGCGACGACGATGAGGAAAGATGGTTAATTATACATGAAAACAAAAAATCATCCTTAAATGATATGTTGTACATCTTCAATTTCTAAAATTTTATAAAAAATTTAGATAGGAAATCCTAAAATAAGCTACATAGGAAATCCTAAAAGCTAGAATGAAGTTCCAATTGACAGAATTAAAAGCTTTGAAATAAATAATCTTCATATTGTAACTTCATCGGCTTGTTCAAAATTTTTAATGGTAAGGAAATGTAAGATTAAACTTTATATATGGTTAAACTTTTGAAAAATGTTAAATCAAAACATATTCATCAACCTTTTGATACACGTATGCTTATAATGTGTATAGTCTTAATTTTGGTCTCGCATAGACTTTTATGCAAATTTCCTTATGAAAAATTACTCGGATGTTGCTGATCCCATTTAGTTCATCAATTTTCAATAGTAGTTGGTACTATCTTGAAGTGGAAGCAAGTGTACTATTGTTGTTAGTCTATCTCCAAAGTCCAAACATGCACCACTCGACTTAATTCCTCAAGAGTTAAGTAAAGTGCTTTAGCTTTAGTCCATTTTGAACTTTATTAGTTGTAAACGAACCAACCCGCCACTGATGCCTAACCTTTATTACAACTGAATCATGATTGAAGTCCTTTTTTATTTGTACAAGTATGTGTTACAAACCTAGATATTAACCAGGTTAGAACTTGGAAACTGGGGCGTCGAGGAGGATACAAATATCTAATCTCCATATCAGAACAAGCGGTAATTAGAGTTAAAAATAGCATTTCGAACCAACAAAGAAGTCTTAGTAATTGTAAACTTAAGACTCTAACATAAGACTTGTGCATCATCCAAGGGTCAAATAAAACCCTTCAAATTTAACATCTTTTTTGGGTCAAATTGATACTAGTTTTCCATTATAACCATTATTGTAAAATAGCTGAGTTGATCAAGAAATGTGTGAAGATTATTCGTTGGCATAAAAAGACAAAAAGATGACAACGTTTATACAATACCTAAATTAGATCTGACAACAAAGATGATGATGATGTGCGGTGGCACGATGAGGGGGGTGCGGTCGGACGATGAGAGGCACAGTGCAACGACGATGATAGAAGAGAGAAATGGGGCTGCAATGGATGAGGGGTCATTTACCTTAAACCAAAAACCAAATGATGTCATTTTTGTTCTTTTTAAAATGCTGAACCAGAGCAAATGATCACGTTTAGACTAAAATTTACCAACAAACTACCATCGGTAAAGATTTCTTTACCAACAGGCATTTCTTACCATCACTATATTCCGTTGGAAAATTTACCGGGTTGATTTCCCTCCATATTTACCTACGGATATTTTTTCCGTTGCAAATTGAAATTTTTTTCGATAATTTTACTGTTAAAACACGATTTTTCATTGGTAATTTCCAACGGTTTTGTTTCCGTTGGTAATTGTCCATTGCTAAAATCTAATTTTCTTGTAGTGACAAAAGCATCACATAACTTAAGTCATCTACTGTTGGATCTTAGGAGGGAAAACTAGTTTAGACAAGCATAATCAAAAATAAAAGCAAGAAGTAAAGAAACAAGGAGCTACAAAGTTATTGAATCTAAAGGGTACAAGAAAGCAAAGCACTAAGCAAAGGAAAGAGTTATGGAAGGGTAGCTTAAAAGAAATTCTTGCTTAGAGTTCTTTTGGAGCTTCAAATGTTTATGTTATTCTTTTATTGTTAAATTCTTAATAGGTCTATAAGGACCAATCAAAATTGAAAAGAGAGAATAAAAAATATGTAAGAGAGAAAAGGAAGAGAATAAGGGTGAGACCTCAAAAGAGAAAGAGCTGTTAGTTAGAGAAAAAGAAAGGGAGAGTGATAGTTCTAAAAGAGAAGATTTATATTAGGAACAAGTGAGCTGCTCTATAAAAATAAGTAGTATTAGGAATGCTTTTTATACTAACTAGCCTATAATTTTACTTTTTTTAGAAAGACCCAATTTCAGAGATCTTGACATTTCTCTTTTTAGTGTTATTGTTTTCTAGTTGTAGGATTATGAGAATGTGCTAGTTGATAATGACCCCTAATAGATTACTACTTAATAAGGTGATCGGAAATTAATTCCATGTTGTATTAGGGGTTGTCATTCTTAGTAGACTCGCTTATAGGAGTAACCTATAGGAAATAAAGGAGCAACAAATACAAGTGGAAGAGTTGACAACTAAAGTTATATAAAGGAGAGCATCAATCTTTGTGCGATTTTAGTACTTCTAGTTCTTAATGAGGATGACACTTAGTGGATATATGTTGATTATAGATATATTAATAACATTATGTTAAATTATCAACATCTAATCCTTATATTAGATTATGTACTTGATGAATTACATGATTCTTACGTATTTTCTAAAATTTACGTAAAGGTGGGTATCATTATATTAGGATGAAAGAGGATGATGAATAAACAACTATTTTAAGACTAAATATAGGCTCTATGAGTAGTTAATTATGCCATTTTGTCTTAACAAGCTTAATACTTTTATGAGAATAATAAATCATGCTTTGTGTGCATACATTTTTTTACTTTGACGACATTATAATATAGAATAAATATTTAGAAGAGCATATTTATCACTTGAGATATTAGTTGAACATGATAAGGGCATAATTCTTGTATGCTAACCTTAAAAAGCATTATTTTTCCATGGAAAATATTATGTTTCTTGTTTATGTTGTTAATGTAAACTTATTGAGTTAGATGAGAAAAAGGTGAAAGAAAGGAAGGAATGATTGAGACTTAATTACCATATACTAAAATTATTAAAAGCATCATGGGGTTTCATTAGGATAGTAAATGGGAGTAAGCATTCGATTTCATTAAATGAATGCTATGGTTGACACATTTGTTAACTTACTTAAAATTTTCTAGATCGAGTGTGATGCCTTAGGACTAGGTATTGAAGCTATTTTGATGTAAGATAAGAGTTATATGACTTATTTTAGTGAGAAGTTTAATATGAAAAGCTTAAATTACCCAACTTATCATAAAGAGCTTTATGCAATGGTTAGACCATTATAGATGTGGCAACATAATCTATGACCCAAGAAATTTGTTATTAATAACAAACATGATTCATTGAAGCCCCTCATGAAGCAAGGAAAGTTGAGTAAAAGCCATACCAAATGGAAAAGATATTCATTGAAATATTTCAACATGTCATTAAATATAAACAACGTAAGAAGAATATAATGGCTGATGCTTTATCTTGAAGGTACATTTGTTCTCACTTCTTTCCATGAATGGTCATTAGGATTTGAATATATGAAGGCTTTATATTCTAATGATAATGAATTTGGTAATCTTTATTTGGCATATGAAAATAAAGCATTTGATAAATTTTATAGGCATGATAGTTATTTATTTTATGAAAATAAACTTTGTAAGCTTATGTAGTCTATGTATGAATTGTTTGTACCTTAGTCATATGATGGAGTTTTAATGACTCAATTTGGAATTAAAAAGACCTTGGATATGTTAAAATAACATTTTTATTGGCCTAGAATGAGCTATGATGTAAAACAAGAGTGTGGTAAGTGCATCGCTTATAAGAATACAAAATATAGGGTTTTAGAATGTGGGTTGTATATGCTTTTAAATATACCTAGCAAACGATAAGTGCATATTTTTATTAATTTTTTGATAGGTTTACTTAGGATAAAAAAAGAGATGGCGTATTACTGATTTGTTCTTTATGATAAGATGGCACATTACCTAGTGAACCACTTTGTTCCTTGTGATAAAATTGATGATGCAATCAATATTACTGATTTTTTCTTTAGGGAAGTAGTGTAAGAACATCGAGTTCCTAAGATGTAGTGAGTGAAAAAGATGCTAAGTTCCTTGTTTAAAAATTAAGAACTAAGTTACTATTCTTTACTACTAGTAATCCTCAAATTGATGGTTAAACTGAAGTAGTGATTGAAACTTTAATTACATTACTCCATTATACAATTCCAAGTAACTTAAAGAATTAAAAGATTGCTTAACTTTTGTTGAGTTTGTACATAATAATAACGTGAATTAATTTAAAATATGCATTCATTTATTGATTACTTACAATTTGAATTAGTTTATAGTTTTAATCTACAAACTCCTTTGGATTTATTACCTTTAACTATTGATGAAATAGCTAGTTTGGAAGGAGAGAAGAAAGTTATGATGGTGAATGAACTTTATAAACATAAGAAGCAAAAACTTTGAAAGAAGAATGAGCAATATGCCACTAAAGCTAAACAAAATAGAAAATAAGTTATCTTTAAATTAGCTGATTGACATAGGTGCATATAAGGAAGAAATGTTTCCATCATAAAATAGTCTAAGTTAAAACCAAGTACGAATGGTCTATTCTAAGTCATTAAAATGATCAATGACAACCCTAAAGCTTCTATGGTTTAAAGCATGTTTTGATTCTTATTTATATGTTTCTTGAGGTATTTGATGTGCTTATTAGTGTTGGAAATCAGATAGGTGAAGAACAAGAGATCTGGACGTGAATGGAGCTACATGGGCTTGGTCATGATCGTGACTCCCATTTTATGGTCATAACATAAGAGATTTACTCAAAGTCATGATCTTGATTCCATATGTATGGTTTTGACAGAGAGTAAATTCACAAAGTCATGATCGTGACTCCATATGCTCGATCGTGACAGAGGCTTCCTAGGCGCAATTTTTCCATTTGTTGTAGGGTTTAGGGGTATTTTTGGAACCAATCAAAGGATGAAAACCCTAGTTACACCCTAAGACCGTCAGGGACTATTTAACCGCCTTATGAGGCCTAAAAAATGCGGCCGTCATCTTGTAATAGTGGATCAAATAATGAAGATCGAGAAAGACATCTAGATTTCCAATTTTCTAAATCAAGCTCCGAGTATAATTTTTGTTCCTTTTCCTTTGTTAGTTTCATATTATTTAAAGTGTAAAATGAGTTTACAAATGTCTATCATGTTTATGATTTTCTAAATTTTAGATTAAGGTTTATTTTGTAATTTTTTGTGACTTTAATCTTTATTGATTTAATGCATACTTTGTGTTATGTTAATGATGCATGTTCATATTTTGGCAATAAATAGAGAGAGTGAGTCAAAAGTAATATGAATAATTTGTGCAGAGATAGTTGGTGAATTGATATGTCACATAATTAACAAATAAACTATTATTCGAAGAGAGATCTTATGTGAGAACTTGGTTATTTAATAGATAACTTCATAACTAATTGGAAATGTTAGGGAAAGATTTGTGAATTGAGAGATTGCAATTATGAAATTTTTAGATTCAATTAGGGTTAATTGGTTAAGTCTTAAGAGGGAGTGATCAAACCTTTCGAAAATCTAGAATCAACACAAAATTGAATCAGTAAACATTAAGGGAACAAAATAAAGAAAGAATAAATGCTATGCATTCATACTTGATCATCCTTACTTAATTTTGGTAGCTTATTTGATATTTGATTGCTTTTATTTAATTTTTTTTAATTTTATGTCGTTATTTCACTCAAATCACACTTTATTACCTTAGACAAAGTTAAGTCCAATTAGTTTTACATATTCCTCATGTGATCGACAAGTTTAGATACTACAAGTCTACGAACTGTATAACTGTAGATATTGAGAGTTTTATTATATATAAAACTTGCTCAACATTATTAATAAAAAAACTCATTGAATTGTTGTTCTATTAAATATTGCATCCTCAATATACATAGTTGACTAGTTACCTGAGGTTTGGTTAGTAGATTTTAAGACATTCAATATTGGCTAGTCTTGGATTGCTTTGTAAACCTCCTTTAAAGATTACTTGTTTTCTTTCCTAGTTGAATAACTTTGTTCATTTAACAAATTTGTATGGAAATTCATCACAATTAGCCATTGGATCCTTACTATCATATCACAACTTGCCAATTATAGCACTAATTCGTTGATAATAAATTCAATTCCTTGGAGTTGCCATCCAAAGTTCCCATATAACTGCGTATATGCTTGATGAAGACCTTCCCCTACTGCCACTCTAATATTATTCGTTGGTATCAACTTATATGAAATGTTATGAATATCGTACCGACACTAGTATGATATTGATTAATATCGGGAATCGTTTTGGAGTAATTTTTTAAATTTATAAAATAATCTTTGAATTTTTTAAAAATTGCATAATAGTTCTTTAATATGTTGTACTATATAATTTATAATTTTATACCAAACTATTTCCAAAAATTATAATAATTTAAATTTAAAATAACAATAATATATTTATTTTATTAATATTATTTTTCACATATTAGTAAAATTATATGTTTAATTTAATAAAAAATTAACTTAAATTTATATACATTGTAAAAACAATTTTTTAATTACATAATATATTTTTAAAAAAATTAAATTATATCAATGAAATTGAAAATTTGTACATGCTTTAAAAAATAAACAAACTAACCATACATCCCTCCACAACCTACAAATTTTTAATATCTCAATAACTCGCCCACGTGTTTCTCCAAAACTTTCAAAAAGAAAATCATTGGTTTCCTCAGAGTTTGCTTTAGTTTCTCCTCACATATCTCTTATTCGTTGGAGGAGAATAGAACAGAAATAACGTGCAGTGACAATGTCTTTGACAAGACAATAATCTAATCTTTTTGTAATGGTTATTGTCAGATGAGATATAAGGAACAAATTTATCGATTCACGGTGAAATCTTCCTTCCTATATCTCTCACGCACACGAAAATCTACTCTCATGTTCCATCTTCCCCTCTAATTTTTTCTTCACTACTGACAAAGAATACCTGCACACTTTGTCATGCATGCACGCATACGCCATACAGAACCCTATATACACACAAACCACTCTCTTCTTCTTCACCTCCTTCTTCTTACTTTTCGTTGTTTTATGCTTTATCATGTGATCACCTCGCTTTCAAGGAAAGAGATAAAAAGAGAGATGACAAAATATGACAGAGCTTTGAAAATTCGGAGATTTCTCCTAACCAACCTTTCACTCATACCTTCTCTATTTTGCCTTTTACCCTGCCATTTCCTAACTTTTTTTTCTTCTTGGGTGTTGTACTGGTTTCTTATGCCTCGCCAAGAGAGTGGAGAGTTGTCGGGGAGAGAGAGATAGACCTAGTGGAAGAGACGATGGTCGAGAGTGGCTCAAGAGGACATTCTCCAGAGAGGAGAGTCGCTAGAGAGGAGAACTGAGAGAGAGTGATAGTAGCAGAGTAGCGTCGTGATGGGGGTGCTTAATTTCTTTTTAGAAAACAGTCCTTTATATTTTTAAAATTTAACGGCCAATACCATGTGAAATTGATAGTACCGATTGGTACTTATATACCTAATTTTGTTACGTTTTTAACCGGTGTAGTACCTTCCAATCGGTAAGGTACGAAACACATAATATTGCTTATATGCCCCTTTTATACTAGTGTGACCATCAAAAAAATTGTATTAGGTACCATTATCTATTCAAATATGGATGATATTACACTTGTGTGATTCTATCTCCTTCCTTTTTATAAATCTCCTATCAAAACCTCATATATTGTTTGGAGAGAAATTACATATACCTCTTTAATCCTTATCATCTTTAACCATAAACAAGTTCCTTATTTTTCTTACACTTATACTATGAAATATATTTTTCATCACACCAAAAGCAAATATCCTTTAATCTCTTATCCTTAAATTGCTGGCTACTTAACTATCTTTATTGTCTCTGTAGAGGTTTATTAGGAAATTTTTTTAAATATTATTCGAGGATGGTTACATCATGTATGAATCATGAAAACATGAATATAGGAAGGTTGTAGTACAGGCTAATACATCTTTTAGGATACATAGTTTTGTTTCATATATGTTGCATTCTTCTATACACTTATGTATACATAGTGTAAAATTTTTTTCTAGCACTTATGTTTTTCTTTAGGAGACTATTTTATGGCAAGGATAGGAGGCCTACCATGACCCCTTAGGAGGTCTATAGTATTGCCCCTATAGAAGAGGGCTAGGGTTAACACCTTTACATTAGTTTGCATTAACTGCCCCCAAAATGCACGCTCTAAGGAGACAGTAGCCACCGCCATAAACACCAAAACTACCACCACCTCCAGTTGTGCTACAAGAGCCACAGGAGCAATCGGATCACCCATTACTCCATTTCACCCCAGAGGCACAAAGGAAGGGTATTAGACCTTCCATATGCTACAATTTGATGTATTTAGGTACTTAGTTTAGGAGGCATAGACTACAACCTCAATTATAATTAGTTTAGGTCCTTGTTGGATTTCATACCAAGGAACACGAATATAGGGCCTACAACCCAATAGAATCTCCTTAAACTAGGATTGGCTAGACAGAAATTTGAGAATTGCTAAAACATAATGGATATTGGGTTCTTATATCTTCCAATAAAATCCAAGGCTTCGGGATTTTAATTTCTAGTAATAAAGTGCATATGTCTTATGTGTTTTCTTTTAGTATTTGAGGATGATGGTAAGAGAAAGTTTTGAAGTTGGATTAATTGAATTCTCTAAGTAGTAAGTGATGGCCTCTAATTTCTCAACCATGACTTATACTTGTTATAAGGTCTTCACATTTATCATCTAAATTGATAATTGAAGGTCAAAATTCAAGCCTTTTAGAAAAAAATTAAATAAGATATTAGGATTTGAAGTCTATGGACTACTTGTTAAATAAGGTATAATAGTCTCACACACTTCCTATTTGTTGCATTACTTAAAAGTTATTTATTGGGTCCTTAAATCCCTTGTCCTTGAATCATTAGTTAATAGTCATTATATAATCACTCCATATTGGCTCTTCAATAGATATTCAATGCCTTAAGGATAGTTGGTGCCACGCGGTTGACCCCTTCCTTATGAATATAAAAATTTCTTTGGTCAGAAGATCTAGATGAACACTTTGAAACTTCAAAGGGTTGGAAATCCATGTTTCTTAATCTTGCAGGAGTAGTACAAGTATGGAGTTTTATGTGTATTGTGTTTGGTGACTGAGGAGATTAAAGTTTTTTAATGAACATATATTGTAGAAATATTTTCCTAAGGTCTACCGTCTCTTGGCCTTACCTCACCTGAATGTTATAGAGTTGAGTTTGTGCCTTCAACATCTCCCTTTTCATTTCCTTATTTTGATTCCACAATGATTACTTCATTGGTTCCTTCACCTATGGATGCTTAGTGTATTGTTCAACTATACTTTTAGAATCAGGCAACAAGATCATTGTTTTGATACCAAATGTTACGCACAAAATAATTACAAGAGAATAGAATTTTAGAAAAATGAAGAAAGAAGAAGAAGATTGATTGTAGAAAAAGAATAACCAATCTATTATTAACTTACATATTGAGAACATGTCTAGCCATTGCATATCTTAGCATTCATAACAGAAAGATATAATAGGCTCCTTATAATAGGCTAGCTAGGTACAAATGGTAATATTAACAACTACATAATTATTTTTATTTAAAAGGATAACAAATTAATAGTATCTTCATCTTTTTCGATTTCCTATCTACCAATCTCCTTCTTAACTCATTCCTTGATGACATGCATTTTTATATTATAGATTTACCTATACAATATATTAATGTGTTGAATTTTTGAGTAAGTGGTTTTTACTTTGTCCATAGACATTTAATTGTTAAAAAGCTCCTTTTTTATTTTTTATAATATTTTCTATCAAATTTAAGGCCTGTAGACGTTACTCCCTTTGATATTGATTGGCTTCCTTTGTAAAAAAAATTAGAACTGTAAAGTACTAGGCAGTACAATACTGAAGTAACCCGTACCATACTATAGATTTATGAGTCCACTAATCATTAATAATTTTAGAATGGATTTCTTTCATCGTATTTCATAATCAGTTATGAAATTATTATAAAACCTACTCCTTTTCTTTCTCTCTATCTGTTATTACGAGTCGTATCATTCCATTTAATTGTTATAGCTTTGTCTCACTACTAGGGATATTACTCTCATTTCTGGGAACCCATAATGGTAATTAATTATACCCAATTGCTTATAAAATGGATTGGGCTTTGGCTTAAGCTTAAGGTTTAAACTAAAAGTAGGATTCGACTCTTATTGACTATAGGTCCTTGACCTAAGTTTTTGGGAAGTAACTAGATTTTAGGACCTTGATCTACGACTTGCCTTAGGGCTTTGACCTAGGGTTTTAGGACAAAAATTAAAGGCCATCGGTCCATAATGTAAAAATAGGCCAGAAATTTCTAGTTTAAGACATATGTGCTTGAACATGTGTCAACTTACCATCTGATAATCATAAACATGCTTGTTCCAACGTTGTAGCTTAATCCCTCCTCCGTTTTATAAATGCTCTTTGTTTGGCTAAAGAATGTTGGATTCGTGCATTTTATTCCTTGATTATGTTGTTTTTAAGCCTATCATCCTTTTCGCTTTCGCACAATTATTCCTTTTGTTTCTACTATTCGAATTCTATCTTCCTTCCTTCTTATCCGTCATTTAATCCTTCATGATTTATCGTTTTAGCATAAGTTATTTTTCCTACTATCTTTGTGTAGGGATATCCCTCCATTACTTATGCAGTAACTAGTTAAAATGTTTGCATCACACATCAATCTAAAGCTCCACCATCCTCATTAACCTTAAATTTTCAATGGTATTAAGATAGGGTTGTAACACAATCGTCAAATCACACTCTTCACTAAGTACTCCCAATATCCTCACCGATTAAGTGATGACTGACCCACCACTAATCGTACCAAATTTTAATTGACACATGTAATCCCAGATGAGATGAATTAAACCTTACTCTATATGCTTTCAAACATGATGTTGTCTATAGTATAGAGAAAACCTTTCTTGATAGGTTATTACACTTGTATTATAATGTCAAAAACTTAAGGAGTGAAAAAGTAACTTATACAAATACCTCATTAAAGGAAAGCGTAAGCCTAAAGCTTTAGACCTAGTAGGTAAGCAAGGTTACACTGACACCATATAATATTAAAATGTGAAATATCTACTTGAAGGTAGTACTAATCAACTACATTTTAGTTGGGATGCATGGTGTTTGTGTACTCCTTACGAGCTGTTTGGTATAATGGAATAGCCATTCTAAGGATAAGACATTCCTAACATATTCCTAAGACAGTGTTTGGTTAAAAACACATACGGAATAACTAAGCATCCAGTTTACCTATTCTTAAATTTTGGTGAATACAAAAACCCGATCCCAACCTATCTTTACCTATTCAAAAGAATAGCTGATCCTCTGTTGTTCTTGTTGAAGACAACTCTATCCTCTCACGTTCAAGCCTCTTAAACAACTTATCCTTCTTCGACGTTGAAACCCTTGGTGGGGGAGGGGGGGCAATTTTGTTCATCTAGGTATTTCCAGTGGCGACGAATTTTATTGGCTATTTTGTCTGGGTATTTTTTTGCACTAATTCTAGTTTCTCGTTCATCTTCTTTTACTTATGCACTTCCATGTCCTGAAATGCTGGTCACTTCCTTTCTTACATTGAGTTCAACATCGTGTGTTTATTTTTGAGATAATCATTGGCAGCCTTTTTAAGTGTTCTTTTCTTTCTTTTCTTGAGAAACTACTAATATCACTTCTTCTGTTTTTATGCTTGTTGAGCAGTCACCTGATGTTGGAATCTCTGAAAGTGGAGTGGGTTGGATAATTTTTGTTGTATTGGAATCTCTGTGTGAAAGGTTTGTATGAGATATGTGTTTGTGCACACAGAAGTTGACTGATGGTTATGTGTTTGTTAAAAAAATCTACTTATGAATTAATTAAAGTTGGGTTCAACTGCCATTCGCTTGAAGACAAAAGAAGGTGTAGTGCTTGCTGTGAAGAAGTGCATCACCTTGCCATTGCTGGTTTGTCCTCTACCAATTACATCCTCTAGATTTATATGAGATAACTAGAGTTCATATGTCAACACACGTGTAGTAATGGAACTAAAATTTTCATTGAATAAGGGTATGTAGTTATCACATTGTGGTAGTTAGATGTAGTTATCATATTACATGAGTTAGGTATAGTTTATTTATCTAAGTCCCCATATTGGTGATGGTATAGTTTGGTGAATTTTAGCATATGTAAAAGCTTTTGATTTCTTATTCATTTATATATCTTGAGTTGAAACTTTGGTAATACATGATATCTCTATATCTTTAGTTGGAATGCATGATATTTGAGCAAGAACCTATGGGTCATTCGTACGGAAAATTTCCTAGCTCACACCTTTTGCATCTAAAGCAAATAATAACAGTGGAGTAGAATCCATATACCATATAGCAGTTCAAATCACATGCCTTGAAAAAGTATTCAAGGTATGTGATTTGAACTTTGTACTCTATATGCCTCGACATGCCTCCAAATCTCCCATTTGAAATTCCACCACCACCATATACTCTATTAGCATTCACCAGTTGCCCCACCCATAATAGCTCCTGAAGATACTCTATCAGCATAGCTTCCTGCCACAGATTGGCATTGTGCATTCATTATACTAGGAAAATTTGCAGAGTTATTAATCTCTATTAGCATAGCTTCATGAATGTCTCTTCTTTTACTTTTAACTTAAAGATACATCTAGTATATAGGACTTGATGAATAATTTTTGAAAAGCTCTCATAATCTTACTTTTCAAATTTCATATAATGCAAAACTTTTGCAGAGACACCCATAATGTCCTCACCACACTCTTGAAATGCAGAGACACCTAAATTTTTGAAAAATTTTTCTTCTGAATATAACCATGAAGTGGGTGTGGTTCTAAAGCTGTTTAGGTGTTGCTCCAATCAATTTGAGATTGGTACCTGACACTTTCTAACTCTGTGAGCATGGAATTCTCTTCATTTGCAAAAAAGGACATGGGTTTTCAATGGCATGGACATAACCTTCACAATGATTACAGTTTTAACATCTAATCACTAGCTTCTCTAGCCACAATAAATTTATATATATATTAGATATATATATATATCTAGTAATGGAAACAGGAGAGTCCATATGTACGTGACACCAAAACAAATAGAGCTCCCTCCATAGTTAAGGGACTTCTTTATAGTATTAAAATCTGTTATAAAGCAAGCAGAGAACAGGAAAAAGAATCTCAGGGTATTGTAAAAAGAAGCAAAGAAAATTATTTAGAGAAAGTAAGAGGAGCAAAAACAGAAAAGGCAGATGAAGAACATTTAACTTTTAATGATAAAGTAGAGTATTAATAAGTAGGGCGATACTGTGGTTTGCAAGTTAGATTTGGAATATAAATATAGGAATATTAGTGGTTGTAGTCAAGGTGAAAATTGAAACTTTGAAAGGGATGGTAAGCACATAAGAGCGTGTGTTAGAAAATAATAGAAAAAGCAAATAGGCAAAGAACCAACAGAGTCTGATGGAGTTGCAGAACTTAGCAGGGGCTTTTGTCTACACTTTATCTGCTTTATAGGCCACTCCACTCCACACTGCTTTATTTATATTAGAATTATAGTTTAGTTTCTTATGAGAGCTTAGTTTTGTTACATGTAATTGATTTAAGATATAATGAATAGACTAGCTAAATCATAACAACAATCTATAAAAAATTGGCCTCTATGTAGAAACATCAAGAAGTCTAAATGATGGTTGTTCTTTTATTCCACTTTATGCCTTCAAATATTTTGAATTATTTGATTGTTGTTCTCTTACATGTACATTGTTTGAACAAATTTATGTAAATACATTAGATTTTTTTTTGCAGTCATGGCTTATTTCAGTTTGAGTGTACATAGAAATATGGAAAGAACAAAAAGGATTGTGGTTGTCTTGACTGTATGGTTGGAGTTGTGTAATATTGTTAGTTCGCTATTCAATTTGCTAACATTGGAGGCTTCTTTATATAGTTATAGGCCAAGGGTTAGAAGTTATTTTCTAAATTTTTATACAAATCGAGATTATGTGAGGTGAGTTATGCATGACAATGATGAGTCATGTATTTTAATGGTTAGGATGAATAGGCAAGCCTTTTTTTAAGCTATGTGAAATGCTAGAACGCATTGGTGGATTAAAGTCAATAAAAAACATGCTTATTGATGAACAACTAGCAATTTTCTTATATATTATTACTCATCATGTTAAAAATCGAGTTATTAGGAAAAATTTTAGAAGGTTGGGCGAGACAATTAGTCAGTGTTTTCTTAATGTCCTAAATGTAGTTATGCATTTGCAAGATCTTTTGTTTAAGAAACCTGAGCCGATACCAACAAACTCTTCAGACTATCGGTGGATGTGATTTAAGGTAGATAATCACCCTATTACTTTTATAAAAAAATAGTGAATATGATTAAGGTTTCTCATAATATTTTTTTCATTTCAATTTTAGAACTACCTAGGTGCCCTAGATGGGACATATATCAGGGTTAATGTTCCAATTAAAGATAAGGCTAGATTTCAAACTCATAAGGGTGACATTGCAACAAACGTGTTAGGTGTGCACACCTGACATACAATTTGTTTATGTTCTTCCTAGTTAGGAAGGGTCAGTAGCTAATGGTCGAGTTCTTCGTGATGCAATAACTAAGAGACATGGACTAAAAGTGCCTCATGGTAAGCTTTTCTATATGATAAAGGAAGGTTGTTTGGAATTTTGTATATGAGAAAATGTTATTTGTATAACTTATGTAATGTTTTTTATATAGGTTGCTATTACCTAGTTGACGCAGGTTATACAAATTATGAGGGATTCCTTGCACCTTTTAGGGGTCAAAGGTACCATTTGAATGAATAGTGCCGAGGTTATCAACCAAGAACTGCAGAGGAATTTTTTAATATGAAACATGTGAGTGCATGCAATATAATTGAGAGGTGTTTTGGGTTACTAAAAATTAGGTGGGCTATTATTAGGAGTCCATCATTTTATCCAATAAAAACACACAATTGAGTAATTTTAACTTGTTGTTTGCTTCATAATTTTATTAGGCAAGAGATGAGTTTTGATCCTATGGAGAGTTATTTAGGGGATTATTTTCATAGCAATCCAGTTATTGAGGAGGAGTCTATCACTGTTATTGACCTAACTAATGCTTAGATAAATTGGAGAATTGGATTGGCACGTGAAATGTTCAATGAAAAGCGAACATCTAGGCAAATTGAGAATTGACTATTTTTAGGTTTTGTAATTTGCTTTCAGTGTTAGGATGTTATTGTTTATGTAAGTTGTACTCTTTATTATTTATATTGAACGTTGTTATTGTATACTATATTGTTCTCGTTAGCTGTTGATGGTTAATGTTAATTGGTATGGAGAATTTTATTAATTTTCCTTTATTATGATGATTATTGTTAATTTATCTCTATTGCTTTAATTTGGTAGATAATTATGTCAATGAATTCCTTTTCAACTATTAACACTCAAAGTTTAAGACAAATAAAATGAAAGTGGACTTAAGATGAGGATGTTATCCTAGTTTCCTACATGGTTGATTTGCATAATGTGGGAATGTACAATACTGATACTAGATTTAGAGCTGGGTATTTTAATGAATTAGAAAGAATGGTAGGAACAAAGCTCCGTAATTCAAACTTAAGAGCCAAACCTCATATAGAGTCTAGGATTAAGACTTTAAAGAAAGAGTAAAGCATTGTTTATGATATGATAAGGAAAGACACTACTGGATTTGGATGGGATACGAAAAGGAAGATCATCATTGCTGAAGATCATGTATGGGATTCTTACTTAAGTGTAAGTATTCAATATTTTTTTTATCTTTTTTAAGTATTTTCTTTAACTACTTTCTTGTAATTTATATAAATTATTGACTTTTTTCCTCATTTGATTAAAGAGTTACAAAGATGCTGCTCAATTTTGACGGAGGAGCTTTCTTTTTTATCATGAACTAACTGGGATTTATGGAGAAGATTGTGCAACTGAAAATGACACACAGACTGCTGTAGATATTCTTGAGGAAATGAAAAGGCAAGAAGATGTAGGTGGGATAAATGAAGGTGATGAAGATCAATATGAGCATAATTTGCATGAGATAGATGAGTCCTTCACCCAACCTTAAACCTCAAATATTGAAAGACAAGTTGAAAATATTTCAGCACGAAGGAGAAAAAGGAGTAATGATACAGGATAAGCAAGCCGTACAGATTCAATTATTGTTGCTACCAGGATGTTGGGTGATACCATGAGTCAGATTGGAGATAATTGTGTAAGAGTATTGGGACTGAAACATATATTCAACAAAAAGTTGAACAGTTAGATAGTGCATTGAGTGAGATAGAGAGACTCATAGAGGATGAAAGGGATACTGCTTTATACAAAATTCCTGATCATCCTACATAAATGCTTATGTTTTTCACTCTTGCTTCTTCTCGAAGACTTGGGTGGGTGAGGAGGTTTCTTGCCACACACTAAAGATTATATTAATGTAGAAGTTATTTTGTTTAGTTATTTAAAATAGGGCTGAAACTTATTTTTTGTTCGACTAACTAACTTTTTAGTAAAGTCCTATGTTATATTTATTTTCAATATCATTCCATTATTATTTTATATTGCACTTGCGACTATATAATGAACGCTGGCATGAGTCGGACTAGAAAAATTAACCAATGCAAAATGTTGGAAAGGAAAATTAATACTAAAAATAGAATTTAATAAT
>JAOQMP010000003.1:23483239-23498546 GCA_027563575.1 Erythroxylum pedicellare | reverse complement strand
TGTCAAGCTATGAAATTTAGGAAGAGAATTAATGAGTAATCCCTTAACTTCAAAATTAACATCAAAATTAGGACAAGTAGTAGTAAATGGGTCATAATTCACATCAAAAGTTGTTGCTTCCCTAATAGTCCTTCTCCTTTGATTCCTATTATTTTCACCTACTCTCTCATGCTTCCCATTACCTCCATTATCACCATTCCTAGGTTGGTTAACATGAAAGTTATGGTTTTGGAGAAAAGCTGGGTTCTCGGCCATATTCACTCCTTCCACGGGGTTGCTCTCACTATCCTGCTCAATTGATTCTTCTTCAACAAAACCCTTACTTCTCTCTTTTGCTATTCTTTCTTTTTTGATTTTTCTCAAACGTCTCTCAATTTCAGGATAAAAGGTAGGAGTTTTGCTTTCTAGGGAATGTATAGGAAAAATTCAAAGGTAAATAAAAAGTAACAAAATTTACTCGCAAGCACACAAAGTCAAATAAAAGACTTTTTCTTTTTCTTTTTCTTTTTTTCAAAAATTAAGAGAAGCTCCATGAACATTGGAATTCTTTGATAAGAGATAAAATAACATTTTAAGACTTATAACCAACCCACATTTATGCACCACCAGACTTATACTTTTATGGATCCATAATCATTAACAATCAATAAATGTTCCACTAGCTTTAAGGTTTGGGTAGGACATTTGGTTAGGTTTAAAGAATTTAATGTGGTTAACACAAAAAGAAAAGGCAAATAAAGCTCAAGGAGGTTTAACAAAGGGAAAATTCATATCAAAAGGAAGGCTATTTGGATAATATAATTTGTGAAACAAAGAATGCCTATATCATTTTCATATTAATGCATGTGATAAAAATATAGTCTTGAATAGAAAATCAAACTAAAGTCAAGATGTACATATCATGAAGGTCACACATAAACCAAAGATAATGAGAATATATGGATGTCTTAGTCTATAAAAGCTCAAAATCTCACTAACTTGTGTCTAACACTAGTCACTACTCTTCTAAGCATAATGTATATTGACCAATCACAAGAATAAAAGTGCATGCTTAAGTTGCCATAGATTTTTCTAGTTAATTCACTCTCTAATTATGAATATATAATCTTAAGATCAATAGAAAAAGAGATTTTGTTTGTTTATTTGTTTAATTCTCTCTTTTTGTTTGAAAACATAAAAACACGTGAGAAACAAACAAAATGAAAACAACACATATGCATATAAGAAACAAACGCGAAAATGTAACAGAAAAGAAATGAACTTCCCTTGGGTTGTCTCCCAAGTAATGCCTTTAATTATTGTTACTGGCTCGACTCCTTGTTTTCCTTGTCACGTGACAAAATTATGATCTTTAGGTGTCATATGCACTTTCTCCACTTGAGGTTCTTTAGGATAGGGCCATAGTTGATGACCATTGATATTCAACATCTTCCTTTTCTTTAAACTTTTAATCTTTACTGAGTCCCTGTCCTTTTGGAATATCTCGGATATTTCTTTACCTTTTTCCTCCTCATTCAGTTTGTCCAACCTACTAGGTAAAGATGAGACAATAACTTATGACTAAAAAGGAAAAGGAAACTAGTTGATTTTAAGAATAAAGGGCCTTAAGGTGAACTAGGTTAATGAGAAGTGAAAGCTTCTAACACTAACACATATGTTGACCATTTGAAAGTCTTAAATCTTAAGGAACAACATTTTGTGTCTAACTGTAATTTTGAATTTTATCACTATTAGAACTTATAACAATCCATAAAATTTTACATCTTAGTGTAATTTTGAAGTTTATGAATATGCCTTGACTTGGTGGTATTACATTGTCCCTATAAGAGATAATTTCCCTTGTTCAGCTCCTTATTAACAAGTTTCCATATCCAATTGAATTTGTTAAAAAATTCTGAAGTTTCTTTCCGTCCAAATCATGTATATATAATATTTAAAATTTATTACAAATAGCTTTAAATTTCCTTTTAATTTGCAATTATTCATATTTTCTTATGTGATGATGTTGTCCCATATATTCTCTATGCTTCTTTGATTACATTAGAGCTTTACTTATCTCTATACGACTATTGAGAAGTTACAATTAAAGAATAAATGGTTTATATTTTCTTATTCCTGTAGGCATAGTCAAAATAAATTATTGGATTCAAGACCTCTTATACTACCTTGAGTTTAAAGTTTTTACTTCACTGCCATCCATAAGATAAATGTTACTCTAGGAATGCAATCTTGATCCCATACTAGCCTATTAATCACTTTTATAATTAGAGGTTTGAAAAATTTTAAGCAAGTTATATTTATGAAAATACCGAAATTATTATCACTCTAGATGATTCCATTGTTTGTTTCATTATTGGGGTGGTAGTCTAATTCAGGATAAGATATTTATGAAAATCATTAATTTAGAGCCTTAGTCCCTTCCTTTTACTATGTCCTTTACCTTAGTGATAAGAATCAAGTTTTTGAAAATTTGGTAGCATGGAATTTTATATAAGGGGTCATAGTTGTGTCAATTATCAAACTAGAAAGAAGTATTCTATCCATATTCACGGATGCTTTTAATGTTTTAGTTCATAATGTCTCCTAACTTTAACATTTGCATTAGGGCCTAAAAGGTTTTTTTAAGTTTGAAGCTCTAAAGTTTTTCTCTACATAGGAAATGGGTGTATATCTATATAACCCATAAAGATTCCTTGTTAATAAGAATTTTCCAAATCCTTTTAGCTAATAACAAATTATTAACTAATTCAATTGAGTTTGTCCTGTCTCTTTTTTTTGGAAAATAAAATTTTATCCCATTCATTTTGGCATGTGAAGAATAATTAGGTTCTCTTTTCATTAAAAATTTTTCATAGATGTCTCTATTACTTTGGTGATGCTTCAAGGTAGACAAAGGTAGGAGTCGTGATGCAGATGGTTATTATTTAAATATAAGTTATCAGTTGCAATCTTGCAGCATGTGAAATATTTTTATTATTCCAACGCCTTGTTCTTCTTTGGGCAACATAAAATATGTTTTATGGGTCTTATGGTTTTAATTGGAACTAAAAGATACATAAAAGTGGGTTTCTTCAAACCTATTATTGTTACCAAGGATTTAACCTAATTTAGGTTATTGCTTAAGACCAATATATAGCTCTTCTTTACATGGATTTTAAGGCTAGACATATTGGTGAATTATTGTATAGTTCCCATAAGCAATCTTATAAAATTTCCTTTAGCCACCAATGAATCCAAACATGATGAGTACATATTATATTTAAGATTGTAGAAATGGGTTCATACATAAATAATCTAGCGAGAATGAGAATAATGATCATCTATACATGAATACCCAAATCAATAAATGTAGAATAATATAAACAATATCTAGAGAGAGAATGATTCAACATTACACAATGAAGATATGCCTAAAAGTGTTCTTCAACTTTGATTTCACCTTGAAACTAGAATGGGGAAGTCTAGCCCTCTGTGGGTCTCTAAAGAGTGCGTGCTCTACCCCTCATTTTCTCCCAAAATCGATCCATGTTATGTTTAGCCACTCAAATGTCATTTTATATTAAAAGTTAGGATTTTAGGGAGTCACATGATTGGATACACGACCATGTATCCAACAATCTATATCATAAAGATGTGCCCAATTCATGTACTTACACAGCTGTGTAAGTAGAAAAACCACCGTGTATCTCCCAGATCATGTTGAATTGATGTTCTTCTTACAATTTCTTGTCCAATCCTCACCACAATCCATCTCCTTTTTATTCCACAAAGACAATTGAGTTTGGACATTAAGATGATGACTCAAAGAATGTGCTTTTAACTCACTTCAGCTCTTAAACTTCCAAATTGTACCTAAAACTAAATATGAACCAAAACATTTCATAGCATTAATCACTAAGTGATATAAAATAAATGTACAATTAATTAACCATATATCACTACTTCTTTCTCTGATGTTCTTGTTAATTATCCTTAAAAGGACCTCAATGTAGGTTGTTAATAGATACGTGGAGAGCAGGTCCCCTTTCCTTAATTCTTTTCCTCTTTTGAATGGATGAGTGATTTCTCTATTAAAAAGATGATGAAGGAGGTGGAAGTTATGGACATTTTGATCCATCTTATAAAAATTAGAGGAAACCCTATCACTTTTAATGCCTCTAGAATAAAGCTCCAAGACACTGAGTCAAATGCCTTATGAATATCATTTCTAATATAGAAACTATTGATAACATGACTTTTATGTTAGTCCTTGATCAGTTTATAAACTAGAAATATGTCTTACAATATACTTTTCCCTTGTACTTATGATAACTTAAAGGAAGCTTTTCAGTCTATAGGCCAACATCTTAGTAATTGTATTATAAATCACATTTCTACAGGAAATAAGTCCAAAGTTCTGTCAGTTGACAAGATTAGTTTTCTTAGGGATTAGGAATAAATCTAAACTATTAATTTTCTTAAGCATTTGAAATTTGAAAGAAGTTATAATATAGCTTTTGAGATCAGATACCCTACCAGATGCTAGGATTTCTAGAAAAAGTGATCATTTAGGTCATCGAGTCCCAGTGATTTCTTAGGATTCAAGATATATAGAGTTGTTATATTTTCCTTATTAAATTTGACTGTTAAACTTTTAGATTGATCCTCATTGACCTATTATGTGATAATGTAACTTTGATCCTAGAGAAAAGACCTTACTTTTGTTATTTCTCCAATTGTGTTTTTGAAATAATTAAAAACAAATTTATTTATATCATTTTGTGAAATAATTTCACTCTAGCATGTCCAGGTAAGGAAGTAATCTTGTTTATATTTTTCCTGATAAGAATGACATAATAGCAACTATATTTTCTATCTCTTTTTATCAACTAGAGTACTTTTGATCTTTATTTTGAAAAAGAGGAGTGGAACTCTATGGCCTAAATGTAGCTAAATAAAGCTTCTTTCTCCAAGATCTTAAGAGTTAATTTCTAGAATCTATATAAGATTTTCCTTAAGATTTGTTAAGTGTTTGTCCTTTATCCATTATGTTTTCTATAGTGTTATTGACTCTTCTTTTATTCAAATTCTTAAGCTCCTCTTTAAAAACTTTTAATATCCTTATGCATTAGTATGCTTCAAAGCTCTTTATTCTTACATTCATTCCCCTAATAACTACTTCATTAAATCCTTTAAACTCAGTTATAAAGCTACTGAGTTTGTACGGTTAATATCTTAAGCTTAACGGTTGATCATTCTGGACCTTAATTGGAGTTTTTTAAAGATATGGGATTATTAAAGTGAGCTTTGCTAGCTAAAAGTTGGCTTAACAAAGCATTCAACATAGCTCTATTTATCTTCTTCTTGATGAGCCATCTCATTATTTATTATTACTCTAGCTTAAATGATTGCCATCAAACTTTGGATCTATTATAAGAATTTTGTTGATATATTCTTTAACCCATGATAACAAAGATTAATGCCTATGTTTTTTCCTTCTTCTTCATGAAAATAGACAATTATTTTGAATTCTCCTAAGATTAGCTATATATTGGTCATTATAAAGTGAATTAACCAATTCCCTCTAAAGCGTAACTCTTTGAAAAGCAAATTTACATCATAGACATTTGTGATGCTAAGAGTTATGAACTTTCTAAAACTTCAATTACCCAGTGAATAAGTTGAACAATATATATGGAATCTATCACCTTCATTAAACAAGGATTGAATTCTATTATTAATCTCCCATTCGTAAAGTGTTGGTGATTTGTCAATGTGTCTAAATATTTCTAGAAAATCAAATACTAGTTTTGAGCTTGCTCTCCTTTATTTTTGTTTTTAGAAGTCTTACCAACATTTGTTTCTTTGTGTTTAAAAAGTCACCAACAACTTTTTTTTCTTTAAGGAGTTAATACCCTTTACATTCTAAGTAATAATGGATATAAATATTATTTTAAAGTCTATTTTAGACCTTGCCCTTAGCTTCCTTCTTAATCTTCTTTTACTACCTGGAGTAAATTCTTCATTTTTATTTTAACTTATTATACAGATGTTAGCTTTTAAACAATAAGGCTCCTTTGAGACATTTTTCTCATCCTAAGAGGTCTTCTGTATGTTTTCTACAACTATTTCATGATTTTCTTAAGGCTTTTCTTTCTTCATTGGGGTTACTTACTTTATGTTATATGAGAGTTCTCCTAGATAAGTAGGAAATAGTTTCTCGCTCACTTCCAATCGTAGATTAACTCAAGTGCCAATTACATTTGGTTGATCATTGACTATTACACTAACATCTTATTCATTGTACAAATCTTTGACTATTTCACTAACTTTCTATTCATTCTCCTAATGTTTGACCATTGTATCATCTTCTTGAAACCTATTTGGTTTTTGTCAATAAAGTTATCTTTCCCATTTAGTTCCTTAAGGTCCCCTCTTGAGAGAAATTTCCCAATTAGTATCTAGGTTCCTTTCACTTTTAGTTTGGGGGTTTTCAATTGATAAGATACTAAAATCTTATATTTAGTTAGAGCTCCAGCTTCATCTAATCTTTTTTAGCCTTACTATTTTAGGAAGCCCCTTATTTATTTCTGTTTCCACACAAATTCTTGCACAACTTATCCTACTTAATGAATCTATATTTCATCTATATAAAGTGGTTCTCTAATTAGATTTTATTGACAAATTAAACCAAGAGTGCTCCAATATTTAAGGGAAATATTATGAAAATGAGTTTAGATAGGGATCACTTTCAACCTATTTTTGTCAAGGATGATATCTAGTTTCCATTATTGTAAGAATCATTGACTTTCCCTTAACATGATAAAGGCTTTGTTTAAGTATTTTTTAAAGCACTTGTCAATTTACTTTAAGGAGATAGGGCAAAGGACTTGAAGTCCGTTTATTCCTTTAAGACTAGATCTTTCTTCCATTTATGCCTTCTTATGCACCTCTGGAAACTAATTAACATGCTTAATAATGTCCTAAAAATATAGATTATATTATCTACATCATTTAGACAATAATAGAAATTATCATAAGAAGGAGCATTTTTTTTTTCATTTGTAAAATTAAGGATGGCCTGGTTGTCCTATTTTTCTTCTCCTTAATAACAATCTCTTCACTTTTAGCTTCCTCCTTCTTGTTCTCAATTGATTCATTGCCACTCCTTAAAGTGATTTCAATTATTTGCACCTAAAGATTAGCCTTTTTCTCACTTAGCAAGAAACCTTGCCTATAAATGTTAATGGAGTTGGCTAACTATCCTAGTTGAAATTCTAAGTTATTATTTAAGGTTACCAACTGATCAAGCTTTAAGTCTACTATTTCAAATATCTCTGAAGTCACATTAGCTAATCTGTCAATTGCTAACTCCCAAGACGATTTGCCTTACTAATGAGATAGGGAAGTTTGAAATCTAAGGGGTTACTTGATTAAGATCCTTTTAGAGCTCTAATGATTGCTCTATCTTAGATCATAATAATTGTTATAGAATCGATTTTAAGGATATTATTAAATCCTATAATGATAAACTTGTTTATCTTTCTTGATAATTCCTAACTTGAGAATAATCAATTCTATATTTCTTTCGCACAAATTACACTATGATTTTTCTTCTAGTTGTTTTGTTCCACCTAGATTATCCATTTTCCTCATGAAATCCTCTAGCTAGGTTTCCAAAGCATTATTAGAATTCACATTATGTATATATAATGGGTTGATTTCCTTCCCTCGTTTAATTGCTGCTGGAAATAATTCATTGTCATCTACTCAATAAGCTCTAGGATAATATATAGATTTTTATAATACAAGGCTCCCCAAATTTCTATATTAATCATATACCTTCTTACAAAGTTCTAGCCATTGTAGAATGAATAAAACTGCAATTGAGTAGTTTAGATATGACCTATACACATCCTTAATAAACCTTATTGTTCTAACAAGTCTTATAGAGTATCATGCTAACAATATGAAGAGATATCATCTATTAGCCATGCATGAATCCTTATAATTCTATACTTTTTTACCATGTCAAAAAGTTGGCTAGATTTGTAATTAGCATAAAATCAAACATAGAAACACTTATTTAGAATGAGCATCCAAGAAAATAATATACATAAAGAAATTTAAAAATAGACACAATAATATCTTTTTAGAAAGAAAATTATTAGATTAATAATTTTTTTGTTTTATTCAATACCTCCTTACTCGTAGACAATGACACAAAAACTTAATGAGTTAAATTTATACCTTTTAGTCTAATACTTAACTAAGTCAAGTGTATATATATATCATTATATACTAGTAAAGTGATAGTAGGGGGTCGATCAAAGAGGAGCTATAAAATAATAGTTGATTCTTAGGCGGAATGGTCACCATAAATCTCATCATTGCAATTTGTAATAAAAGAAAGTTCGAGAATCATCCAACTATGCATGATAAACACATAACAAAAGAAAGTAGAACATAATATAATGATGGTAAATGCTTATAGGCTTTAAAGCTTACAATTTAGGCTTTTGTGTGAAAAATACTAAACACTTTCATCTAAATCGATAGTCAAAACACTCATTCATAATGTAGCAATTAAAAATCCATTTGATCATGCTTTCTTCCTTTTATAGTCTAGCTTAATTAAATAATTCATAACAAATCAAAATGTTTTAAGATAAGAATCAACTGATTAAAGATTTTCACAAAGAGGAATAAACAAATAAGAACTAAAATAGGCTTAAATTACCATTAAGTTCACATTAGAATTACAATACCCCTTCTTTACACTTAAAGATGTACATTTTCCCCTATGTACATAATAAAACATAAAAAATAATAATAGAAAACATTTCAACATAAAGAAAAGGTAAGGTGAACTAGTGCTTCCCCAGTTTACAAGTAAGATGTTTATATTAATGGCATAAATTCCATCCATTTCTAGCGATCTTAGCAAAAATAAAATAAAAAGAAATAAAATATCAAATAGAAGAAAAAAAACATATAACTAACTATATTTGTGAAAAATATATGTTTAATATATTAACAATAAATAAGAAAAAAAAAAGAAAAATAATATTAGTCTAGTAGGGTTAATTATTTGCTAACTATCAATACAAAATATAATAGAAATACATGCAAAATAAAACCAAAGAACAAAAGCAAAAGGTCATGTTAATTGCATTAAGAATCCTAGATGATCTCAGTAACCATATTAAACAAAAAAAATCAACATCCCCATTATGGATTCAATTTCACATGAATTTTTTCAAAACAACTTGAATAATCCCTAGAAAATTTGAATTCATCATGATAAATTGAATTCAAAATTCCATTAAAACTCTTGTAATCACAGTGGGTAATCCCAATCAACTTAACAAATCCTAGTGAATTAATTATCATACCTATTCTCTTAAAATTGATTCAATGACTAAAACATAACATGAATAGTATATGAAACTTACCTAATTCACTGTAACTTTAAGAAAAATAGGTTGAATATTGGGTTTCAGATAGGAGAAGACTGGGGAGTACCACCTATTGAAAGAAACATAAGAGAAACTAAATGTGGGGTTTCTTCATGACTACATGTGATCTTAGATAGATTTAGTGAAATATAGGTAGCATCACAGGCATCTAATGATCCTTGTTCTTAAAGTGCACAAGTTTCGTGGACTTTAATATGGGAGTGCTTGGCTAAATATGGGTGTGTTGGACAAAATGTGTTATGATAGACTAACATAGGCTAGAATATAGGTGCGTATCTAAGTCATGTTCTTCCCAATAATAAGATGACAAATTACATAGATGTGTGGGGACTTAACATGAAATGTTGAAATTGAAATTAAAATATCTGAAAATTTAACACTAACATTAACATGAGATTATTAGTGGGTATGTGTCCCCCTATAATTTTTTAGAAATTAAGGAACAAGATTCAGAAAGCAACACGGTCACTAATACAGATGCGTTGGTACTCTTGTATCTTTTTGTTTCTAAAAAAATTTACCTAGTTTGATAACGTGGACAAGCTGGTGGTTGTGTAGGTTACCTACAATGTTTTTTTAGCAATACAACCATTAACATGGACGTATTGGTACCTATGCATCTTTTGTAACTTTTTGACACTTCTCCTTCATATGGAACATGGTCGTGTTTATGCTTATATGTATGTGTAGAAGAACACGATCATTAATATGAGCATGTTGATAGGCGTCTAATTCTTTTTAACTATTATACTTAGCCAAATTTCTTAATACCTTTAAATACAAACCAACAAATATAGCCAAAAATAAAAGATGAAAAAAAGCATCCATATTATGATAAACTAAGTAAAATTTTATACTGAACCATAAGATTTTCAAAGATATAACTTGAATAACAAATATTAAAGCTTTAAAACCTAAATTAAAATTGAATGGAATAAAATTTATAATAAAAAATTAGGTTGCCTTTCAAGAAGCTCTTGTTTAATGTCAATAGCTTGACATTCCCACATCAACTCATCTTAGATCAATAATCAGCAACTTGCTTCCACCAATCTTCCCAAATAAGGGCTTATTAGCCTACACATTAGTTTTTTACTACAATATAATAAGGACATATAGTATTAAATTGATAAGAACCAGTAAATCCATAAATTTCATTTTTATTAACAAATTGTCAATATAACAAGGAATAATAAAACTCTTAGATCTTTGATAGATAATGACACTTTGTCCTGTGGGAAGTGGGAGTCCTCTGTATTTAATACAACCACCGTTAATTCCTCAATAACCTCTTTATTTAGCTCCTTCTCTTCATCTTCTTATTTCTTCTTTGTTTTCTCTTCTTGAACAACAACTTCCTCCTTTTCTTTAAGATCTATCTCCTCTTCACTCCTCTAAGTTTAGTCTCTCAAATTTGGCTCAGTGTATCAATATAAAACACCTAACTACTCCTTAGGAATAAGATCAATGAGTTGTCTAGTCATAAGTCATATTTTATAGAAAGAGGTGAGTAGCTCTTTATTTTCATAGACGGTAGCCTCGACTATAACAATGGCTTTCATAAGTAGCTCCTCAAGACATCAATCCTCCTCTTCTTATTGTTGTTGTTATTGCAAAAAATCCAAATGAAACTTAATCATTCCATGTAAGGTTAGGATAGTTGCTCCACCTTAAATTGTAAGTATCACTACAGGGTTGTTTTAAGGCTAGTTCCCCAATGCAAATTAGATTCTCCCATATATAGTTTGGTAGTTAGGTGCTTGATATTTATGATTGAGGTGGTCACCATCAAAAGTGTCACAACACATTATAGATATTAGTTGATCTTCCAAATATATGTTACCATGCGTCTCATTCCATACTTCTATTGCTACCATAAGCATTGGCATACCATAATCTCTAGAGAACAATGTCCTTGTCATCGTTCCATTGTTTTTAGTAACTATAACAATAAATAACCAAATCTAGAAAATAAGCCACAAACATCCAGTCAAAATGCTCTAGAATAAATAATAAACATAGAAAGAAAATAAAATAAATGTAAAAGAAAAAATAGAATAATATAAATTAAATGTTCCTAATATCTTAGTCCTCGAAAATGGTGTTTAAAACTTGATTTTGTTGTTTTTTAGCAAGTATATGGTATAGCTGTAGCTAGCACTGACGATTCCACAAGGACTAGAATTACTAGTAATAACCATCTCTATATTATCTAGTTTAAAAAATTATAGTGACGGATGTTGATCAAATTCAAAATTAAAATAATAATCTAAAACAAATCAACACAATTGATTAACTAGAACAACAATTAATTTTATATTTAATCAATAAAGACGATGATACTCGAATTTTGAATCTCCGTAAGACTCCTTATGTAATTATGACTTCATAAATCAATTTAATCTAAAGTTCATTAGACTATGAAGAATCCTAAATTATACTAATATATTTCTAAAAAATATTAACAACTAATCCTAGGTCGATTAATTGAAATCTCTTTCTAATTAAAACCTTTAGAATCACATTAATTGATTTATGAAATTCCCTAGTAGGATTCACCTAATCCATAAGATTTATGCCAACTTATTTCTAGTTTTGCATGCAATTCCTTTCAGTGATGCTAAATCTAGCCATACAAAGGATTTCTCAAATATCAATTACATGAAATCACACAGGAATCAACAAACTGATAAATATTAATTCAAGAATAACAAATAACATATAATTGAATGTCAAGGAAGCTAAATATAAAATAAACTAAAATAAAATCATTGTAAAGTTTAACTTGGAGTTTATCTAATTCAAATAGCATAAAGAGTTTAGTTCCTAATCATATCTAGCATAACTCAATGCTAAAGAGAAAAAAGATAATAGGATAACATCATGAAATCAGTTTAATCTCCAAAAAACTTCACTTTAGATCAATGAAAATCGACTCAAAAGGGATCTCCTTAGTTATTCTTCAAACTTTCTACCATCCTAAGGTTTTCAATTATTTTTTCCAAGCTTCCTCTTTACTTTTGCCACTCAATTTTTCCTTTCTAAATTCAAAATTTAGTTTATGGGTGATATATAGGCATCAACATCAGCGTGTTGATGGTTGTATATTTTAAACAAACGCGTAAACATTTTATAGAGCTATCACGTGCATGAACACGACTATGTACTATTATCACATCCTCCTCGTCACTCAACATGGGCGTATTATTAATCAACATGCCCCTAAACTCTTCAAGCAAAGCCATGTTGTTATCATGCACTCTATAATAAGATTGATAACCTATCTCTAAGAAAGCTAAAATCATAATATCAAGCTAACTAAGCCTAATTTAAAGCTAGATTTTGATACCAACTAATGTGAACCTACCTAAGAATAAAACTTAAAGAATACTCAAATAAGATTAAATGCTTACTAGAAAAACTAAATTAGATTTTAAGGAACTAATTTGTTAATTATGAAGAATTAAGAACTAAGTTCATAAAGTGTTTGAATCCTGCGGTTCTAAAGTTTAAGGAACCACAAAAGTTAAGCACTCATAACTCCTAATATTTTGTAACTTAAATATGCCGTTATTACTAGGCATCTTCTTTTATAGATGTTGAATATAAAGAATGTGATAGTCATCCTATTTACAATTGTAATAAGGATTCCTACTTAAATTGAAACATGGACCAATAATACTACTTGAATTGGAACTCTATTAGTCCTTATTCAATTAGATAAATAAGTACTAGCTCTACTTTAAACAGGACTTTAATAGAATAATTTGACTAAGCCTCTAAGAATCTATTTCAATATGGATTCTTAATATCATAAGGAAAGTACCACTTTTAGGGATTTTCCTAATCAAATTAAAATTTAACCTCATAATAGGTCCTAATCTAAATAGAAAACTGAAAATAATAATAAAATCATATAAAAACTTGTTTTAAACTTTATAATTAAGTGAAATACAAAACATTTACAATAAAACAAAGAGTTTGATAATGAATAGACCTTCAAAACAAAATTATCCCTGATTCTATAGACTTTTACTTTGAACTCAACTTTAACTCTTATAATTAATCTTCTAATTTGCCAGTCATGGTCGCAAGATTACTAATCCTATAAAGCATTAAAGATGTAAAGATTTAAGTGACATGGAACTTGCTATCACATAAGTTAAGTATAAATTGTTATCTCAATGTTATCTTGCATTTTTATTAAAAGATTATTACCGCCTGTGACCTGAGCAACTTTTATCAGTTAAGTTACTCCGGAGGGCTCAAAATGAGGACATTTAAACTAGTATACAAGAATCCAACCGATCGTTTGAGTTCGAATAAGAATTTTTAGTCTGACTTGAATTTGCAAACATTTCCCTTTTTTTACGTTAATGATCGTCAACCAAGCAAGCTAAATTGAATTCAGTCGTACTTCATTATTGAGAAAAAAAGAAAAGCTATAACTACCATATAATATTTTTTTGGGGTTACAAGTGAGAGAAAATTAAAATTATCTCATAAAAGAAACATCATAGGCATCAACCCAAATAATCAAGGAGAGGGCATCAGGAATCTCCTCCCAAACTTGAAAAGTTGACGAAATGTTATGACCTAATTTAGCCAGACAATCTGCTGCAAAATTACCTTCACGAAGCACATGCCTAATAGAACAAATCCAATTCCTAGCAAGTAAAGCTTGAATATCCATAACTAAAACAGAAAGGAGATGTGAAGAGATAACACCACAAATGACCATCCTTACCGCCTCTATGCTATCCGATACTACCACGACCTATCGAAAACCATGATCCCATGCAAAAAACAAACCATCTCGAATGGACCATACCTCCTCCACCAAGATAGTCAAAACACCAATTTGAAACGAATACCTCCTAACCAACGACCAAATGAATCACGCAATAACCCTCCACCACAAGTCAGCCCAAGATTAACAATAGAACTGCCATCACAATTCAACTTCAACCAATCAGTAAGTGGCGTAGTCCAACCAATTCAACGCCGCACACCTTGAAGCTTCGGTGTTGAAACAGAAGTCAATGATACATCCATTGCAACTTTAAAGAACACAACCAGTCAAATTTGTTAAGGAAAGAAACTCCTTTTGAAAGATCCATGAGTTCTTAGCCTTCTATAACCACTAAATACCTGCTAGAAACTAATGTTCCTAGTCAAAAACAAAAGGACCCACAGCACGAGCACGCAGATTCAAAGCTAGCTAATCAATCAAATCTGTCGTAATAAAAAAATCATCAGGAACATCCCACTGCTGCCACCATGCAACTGCACGATTATAATCACGCAACAAATGTGAAGGAAACTCGGCATATAAAGAGCATAATCCACACAAATTAGAGGTAGCCAAACCCCATAAGAACCGCAAAGAATTCGTTGGAAGACATGAGTGCCCGAGTAACCACAAGAAATTTTTCAATTTTAGTGGGCCAACCACCTTCCACAACTAAGAAAAAATAGACGAAACCAAAACATTAGATACCTCTTTCGAAAGAAGTGCTTTATAGGCTGCTCGAACCGAATATGCACCATTCGAAGAAAAACTCCAAGACATAGTATCCTGCACCGAAGGAAATAAAGGCAAAAGAATGGCCTGAATAACCTCCCTGAGATGATCCAAAATTACAAAACATAAGCCTGAAAAATCCCAAGAACCATCATTAATTATATCTGCTACCCAAAAATGTTCTTCTCCTACTATCAAACCATCCATATGATCCACTAAAGGACCTCCCAAGCACCAAGTATGTTGGGCTCGATTTCTTTTTCTTAGTAAATAAGCATGTTTAATTTATTTTGAGGTTTAGTTTGATTATTTTCTTTTGGTAGGA
>JAOQMP010000003.1:23457355-23483139 GCA_027563575.1 Erythroxylum pedicellare | reverse complement strand
TCAGCATGCTAGGTCTAATGTTGGAATGGAGGTTTGTAATATTATACTAGAAGATAGAGAATTTTGGTTTCAATGTTAATTTGTTATCTGAGCTTGTGAGCCTTTAGTGATGGTGCTTCACTTGGCTGATAGTGAAAAAAAGCCAACAATGAGTTATATTTTTGATGTCATGGAGAGAGCTACGGAAGCAATCAAGGCTAATCTAAAACATAGGCCTTTTTTATACACACCATATCTTTCAATCATTAATGAGAAAAGGGAAAGACAACTTTCTTCTCCATTATTTGCAGCTGAAACATTTTTGAATCCTAGTGTCTATTTTAGACTGGAACTTACTAAGTAAACTGAAGTTAATAGAGGAATGCTTTTAACTATTGCAACAATTGTTAGCATTGACGTGATGCAAGATCTTTTAAGCTCACAGATGGAGCTTTACAAGTTGTCTTATAAGAATTTTGGAATGTCGATTGCTATTCGACAAAGAGAAAAACTTTCTCCAGGTATTAGCTATTTCTTTTTTCTTACTTGTTGAAAATTAATTATCACATTGTTTTTTTGTAACACTACTTTTGTTATCTTATAACTTGCAATTTCTTAGGGAGTAATTCGGAAATGATGTCCCAGAATTGAAAAGGCTTGCAATTTGGATTTTAAGTCAATGTGTGAGTGTAATAGACTGTGAATGAAACTGGAGCACATTTGAATATATCCACTCAAAGAAAAGGAATAAATTGGAGCGTAAGAGGTTGAATGACTTGGTTTTTGTTCATTACAATTTCGAGAAAGGTATGTTATTTTTATTATTATCATTATTAATTTCGATATAATTTCTTATAATTTTCTAATAATTAAATTTAATTGTTTACTAGGAGTCTTAATAGTTCAAGTAGTTTAACCGATTCAATTGTCATTTATAATATTGATCTTTTGGCGGATTAAGTTTCTGAATGTGAATGATTTAGATTTAAAAGATAATCTTAGATGGGAAAGTATTGACGTGTCATTTGATGCATATTAATTGTCATTATTATTTATTATTATGATTTTTGAAAACATAGTTGATGTAAAAAGTAAAGTAGTAAAATATAATAGTATGCAGTACAACTGTACAATATACCAATGAACTATTTTGCAAATTTTAAAAATTTTAAGGACTATTTCATAAATTTAAAAAATTACTCGAAACGGTATCCGATATTAACCGATACTGGTACAATACCTTACTAGAACTCAATCCGATACCAAAGTATTCATAACATTAATCATTGGCATGACTAGATTTTACATTTTGAAATATACGACCAAATTGTTCAGTATGATAAGTACACCTGTAAACAGTGATACATCATATCACTCATAAACCAAGTATGAGTTTTCATTTATTGTTCATTTTCCACTTCAAGTATTTCTCCACATTATCCAGTCCACAGAGTTCCTTCACAACAGGCATTGTGGCTGGGACTTGCAACTGGAATGTTGAATTTAATCCGTTTGAGAAGCCCCATGAAGAGACCTGTTTTCGAGCTTCTTCAATAGCTGCTCTTGTAGCACAATAAACTGAGGCTGCTAAAAGCAGTGGTGGCTCTCCGGAAGCTGCAGTGGCAGGTAGAATCATCATCCTTACCAACCATATGAGACCCCAGTAAACATGTTACAGATGAGTGTAGCATTATGATGTAGGAAGGATGGAAGATATATCAAATTCGTAGCTAAAATCCATAAAACTTATAAAATTTGATTGCTGGAATTTGAGTTTTAGAGATTTCAACTTAAATTATTGGAATTTATTTTCTTTTCGATTTCTTAAACCCCACAACTTTGATTGCCAAAGTGTCAAGCAAATAGCTTTCACTTGATGCATTTATTGCTTTATCCTCAACTCCTGCTTGATGTTCAATACTGAAGTTAAATTGCTCCAAAAATTCACTTATACGTCGTGTATTTTGTTCAAATTCTCCTAGGACTTTTAAGTGTTCAAGAGATTCATGATCCAAAAATAAAATAAACTCTGAGAAATAATGACGCCAATAATAAGTCGAATGTATCACTACATAAAATTCTTTATCATATGTTGAATATCGTTGATTCTCTTCACTTGACTTCTCACTAAAATAAGCACTTAGTTGTTCTTGCTTGAGTAGGGCTCCAATTCCCAAATGAGATGCATCACAAGCAACTTTAAACACCTTAGAAAATTTTGAAAGTTGAAAAATAGGAGATTTGTTCATCTTTTTCTTGAACTTTTCAAAGGCTTTAGGTGATGTCTTTGCCCAAGTAATGTTGGTTTTTCATACAATCAGCTATGAGTGCCATTATGTTGCTGAAATCATGAATAAATATCTTAAGTGTGCTGCTAGGCCATGGAAACTCTGTATCTCACGTATATCCATTGGAATAGGCTAATCAAGTAATAAGGAACTAGGAATCACTCCTAGAAGAAAGTATCAAACCTTCCAACTAAAAACTCAAGTTTATAGGAAAAATTCAGGAGAAAGTTCTTAAAATCCTTACTCTAGCAGTAAAGGGAGTCCTAACTAAAGTATTCAAAATAAAATTGAATCCTATCCTACTAAAAATTCTTTATTCTTAAATAAGTTTAAGTCCTAAACAACTAATATAATAATTCTAATTTATTACTACTTCCTATCTAATAAGGAAACCTAGAATAAAGTAAATTTCAACACTTGTTATCTTTGCTATCACCTCAACTCTAACCTTTCATCCTACCAAACTAAAGCTTGAAGTTGACTGAATTGCCCTTTTTTATTTCTTCTATAAACTCTAATCTTTTACACCACACCCACATGTATCATCTTGTGGGACAGGAATACGTTGAAGATCAAATGCAAGAAAAAATATACAATGCGTTATTAGGATTTTTCTTGATTAGATTAACATTTTCAGCTCTAATCCAAAGTTACATTAACAACAATCACCATTCTCTTCTTTTGATCCATCAAAGTTCTATTACCTGCTACACAATCTTTCTCTAATAAGACATTATATTCATTGCACACATGGATAAGAAGACTAAATTTTCATGTTTCTAGTCCTGTAGTGTCTTAGAAGAAGAAAATAAAAGATATTCTAATGATCAAAATCACTCTGCACTAAAAGGGAGCCACCAAAAAGGAGAATAGAAACAAACAAAACGTTTCTCTTTCTACTTATTCTTCATACAAGAAAAAATGGACCAAATAATAATTGGCTATCATTATAGTGAGGTTTGAAGAGGTTTAGCATCACCATTGTACATATTAAGTCAATCACCAGCCCAAATGTTTTATAGGGAAGGCAAAATAGTGATCATGGACTTACAAGCATTCTAAAGGACAGGCAAAGTAGTGATTATAGACTTGTTATATTTCTTATGCACAATGCTTCTTTACCTTCACAAATGAATTTTGAACTTTTTTTTAGATTAGGCCATTAATTATCCATCAAACTAAAAATTAACTAGATTCATTTCTGTCACTAAGTTATTTATGACTTGGAGGAGACAAATTTTCTGTAGTCAAATAATGAGGAAGAAGATTAAGGACCTCTTGCGGTTAAGAAAATGGAGTCTAACCTTTTGAAGAGAGAACACGTTTTTTGTGCTGCCCGCTATTAAGCATTTCGACATTGAACTGCTTGGGTAAGGTGTCAATTGTAGGGATCTTATACGCCCATGTCCCTTCTGCAACCACCAACCCCTCTGAGTTCGTTGTGTATTCTTCAAGCATAAAAAATCCAATTCCTTGGACAAAAGCTCCTTCAATCTGCAAGCCAAAAACTCCTCATATGAATACTGCATATCGAGGAAGTGGAACTAAGAGTCCCATGTTGAAATATACATTTTTGAAGATGAAATAATCAACCACACTTTAAATGGTCGAGTTGAAAAGAACTAACAGACAAGGAACATCACGAGGTTCATTGTTCAGTATTAGGACTTTAGGAGGCTAACCTGTCCTAAATCCACAGCAGGATTGAGACTTTGTCCACAATCATATATGATATCTGATCTCAAAATTGTTATGGCCCCTGTTAGAAGGCTGACCTCCACCTGTGTAGACATAGTTTCATCCTTAGTTTAAAAAATTAGACTTGATTGAATCATAAACTACTTTTTTCATGATACAATTTTTAGATTAAATATATAATCAGCCCCATATTTTTATAAAGAAGCAAAAATATATAACTTGCCTCACTCACTGCTGCACCGTAATTTAGGTACTGCATTGAATTAGCATCAGGGACAAAGTACGAACTTGCTGATAAATTCACACCGGTCAAATATGCCTGTAATTGACTCCATTGTAGGTGTTAAATTGTGAGGAATCTCCGGCAAGAGCAAAAACATAAAAAGAAGACAAACATAAAAGGTATCCTCTCAACAGGCTGTTTACAAGAATCGTCATTAAGTATGTGGAAGCTTGGGCAAGAATCCTAATACTAATAAGCAATTGAAAATCATATGTTTGCGAGATAAAAATATAACAGTAACCACATAGTCAATAACTTTTTGCAACTACACCTAGTCTCCCAAAAGTCTGAACTACTTTAGATGCCACGTAAAAGTTTCAAAAGATCAGACAACTACCTGCCAAATTAGATTTTCCCATTTTACGGAGCCCATTTGCTCTTGCAATCTTTCCTTTAGAGGCATCAATCTTTCAACCAAGACTTCACAACAAAGTCTAACTGCTTCACAACTTGACTCAGATGTAGTACTCCCAGAAGTACAACCTCCTTGAATTAAACTTAACGTATCAGATTGTATGACCCGAACCCTCTCCAAGAGCTCTCCTTCATCACCTTTGATTAAACTGAGACAAAATGCAGCCATCTGTTTTACTTTTGTCCAGAGCCCCTGGCCAAGCTCTATTCCTCCAACTTCAACTACAACAGATCCATCTTTCAGAATGCTCACTCTTCCAGGAGTTGGTCGGACTAGTACTTCATGCACAATAGGTACTCGAGAAATACCTCTTTTCTGCCAAACATTACACTTATTGAACTGTTCAATCATCTCAACCCTATGGTTAAATTGTGAACACAAGGCTAGTTTGTCCCATATTGAAGGTAGAGTATACTCTGGCGGTTCACCTGAGCTATCTTCATAAAAAATTCTCAGGCTCTCATATGTATGCAGATTTATAGTTCGGACAGAATCTACATCCAACAAAAGGGTAGACGCAACATGTTCTATTATGGCCTCTGCAATAAATGATCCTTGTAACTCCCCAGGGGCCCGCATTGCAGATTTGCTAGAATGGTTTGTTTTGCATACCTTTATATCAAAAGATAAAGCACCCCAATCATACTTTTTGAGTGCACTCACAATGTTTTTTGGCAACATTGGACTTACATCTGTAGATATCCCAGCATTGATCAATATCTCAATCTTTAGGGCCGTAACTTTTCCATTGGATTTAAACCCCACAGTATACACTATTTTCATGGGATGCCTTCCTCCTGCCATTATCATATCAGCCTTTCTATTAAGATATATCTTCACAGGGCGGCCTAACTTGTGTGCTGCCAGAGCACATGCAGTAGCAACCTAAAACATTGTTATGTCTGATTGTAAGAGCTAGGACCAGCAATCAACTTACTAAAGAAAAGAAGAGAATGAAGAAGCAAGTAACACCAAAGTTGTAATAGAATGATATGCAAGATACATTCTTAGGAATGAAAATATGTAGGAAGACCAACTTGATTAGAAAGTCATTGCAGCAGTTATATTATTTAGGTGGTAGTCATCTTATTTAAGAAGTCAATTGTTTTTATAAGTCTATTTTTATTAAGAAATAAGTTAGCAGATTCCTATTCTATTTTACTTCCTAAAAACTCGATGTATTGAGCCTGTTTAAAGGGCATTATGATGAATAAGAAAGCAATTAGAATTTTTTTGTGAAAATAATTGACAAAAGATTATCCGAGGAAGAGTTTTCTCTACCACCATAGGGCCTAGAAAGGGGATGAACTCTAGCAAGAGAAAAGAGGATTTCTCTATGAGTAGTCTCGTGACTATATCCTACACAAAAACACGTTAATTTGGTATGAGAGGCCAGGGTCATGGATGACTCTTATGCTCTATCAACTAATGTAAATGTATTTATGAAACATGTGGAGCAATGATGAGAGAAGGTAGAAGAATGCTAGAATGCTCAGTTTAGGAAGCTTCTGTCGGCTATTCACAAACAAGACCAAAATGAAGAGGCTAGTAGCAATAACCACATCTACACAGAGAGAAGGGTGAACAAAAGTGTGGGGCCAACTGGTTTAGGCATTGTTCCCAAGTATTCTAAATTGGAATTCTCCACCTATGATGGTTCTGATGACCCTCTTGTTTGGATTTAGAGGGAAAAGAAATTCTTCGAGAACCAATGAACCCAAAAAGAAGAGAAAATGGGACTCGCAACATTCCCTCTTGATGGAGAGGCACAAATGTGATTTTTTAAGGTGGAGCAAAAGGAACGAGTATGGATTGGAAAATGAAGAATTTTATTGAAAGTTTTAATTGATAAAACTTAATCAAAACAACAACCATAGTCATGTATTTAAGCAACACGATTCCTCAATATCTAAAATAATAATAAATTGAATGCCCAACTCAAAGATTTTGTAGGATATTTGATATTATTGTGTTTTCCTATATAGGAATAGTACTACATTAGTTAGACGTTCAGTCTTGAAATATTACTGAGAATATGCACTGTCCTGCTATTACCAATGGAGGGCTTTAACCCTAATCACTAAGAAGTTATTCTAACCTTTTGTCTCTTTTATATATTCCTTAATGATACACTTAAAATTATTCGAGTACAAAAATTTAACATTTCTTTCATAAATTGCACACCCAAGCCAGAAAGCCAAATTTAACTCTGATGGGTTTTTGCTGTCAAAGTTAACTCTAATGACTTTGTGGCTCGACTTAAAGCATGAATTGTCGCAAAAAGGCTATGCTTAGACCTATAGTATCGATTATTCTGATACTTTCTCGCTTGTTGCTAAACTCACATCTATCTGTCTATCATTTCTATGGCAGCCACATTTAATTGGCCCCTACACTAGTTAGATATCAAAAATGCCTTCTTATATGGTGACCTCCAAGAGGCAGTGTATATAGAGCAACCACCTGGGTTTTTGCTTAGGGGGAGTATGGCAAAGTTTGTTTCTTCGCAAGTTGTTGTATGGTTTGAAACAGAGTCCACGTGCTTGGTTTGGAAATTTTAGTCAAGCCATAAAAACGTTTGGATTGAATAAGAGCATATCTGGTCACTCAGTATTTTATAAACAATCTAAATCTAGGATTATTCTCCTTGTTGTATATGTGGATAATATGTCATTATAGGAAGTGATTCTATGGGCATCTCATCATTAAAACCGTTCTTCATAGTCAATTTCACACAAAGGATTTAGGAGCTTTGAAATATTTTATGGGAGTGGAAGTAACGACAGGTAAAAAAGGAATTTTTCTGTCCTAAAGAAAATACGTACTTGATCTTTTAACTGAAATAGGAAAGTTAGGAGCTAAGCCATGTAATATTCTAATTCCCCCAATATACAGCTTACTAAAGACGGAGATTTGCTTGAAGATCCTGAAACATATAGAAGATTGATCGGAAAATTACAAAATCTTATAGAAACTCGCCCTAATATTGCATGTTTTGTCAGTGTTATAAGTCAATTCATGTCTTCTCCAATTGTTCATCATCGAGTGGCCTTAGAACAAATCTTATGCTACCCAAAGGGAGCTCTTGGACGAGGGGTACCATATGAAAATAATGGACACACTTACATTGAATGTTTTTCATATGTTGATTGGAAAAGTTCTAAGATCAATTATTATCTGAAATTAGTTTTAGGTTCTCGATACGAACAAATTTATGGTTGATAATTAGACTGCTCTATATATTGCTTCTACTCTAGTATTTCACAAAAGGTCAAAACATGCTGAAATTGACTCACTTGCTTCGTAAAAAATTTGAATAAAACTTGAGTTCTATAGAATATATCAAAACTGGAGAACAACTCGAAGATATTTTCACAAAAACCCTAAATGGTACTATAATCAATTATAATTGTAACAGGTTGGACATAATTAATATCTATGCTCTAACTTGAGGGGAGTGTTACAGATTAAGCATTTATCTCCATTGATTCTACTCTTTATTTCAAGGATTATAATCCCTTGATCTTAGGGATTAAATTCCCTAAATTAATCTTATAAATGTGTATATATACCCTTACGTCTATATGGTGTACATCAAGTAAAATATAACCTTTTCTCTCTTCCACAATCCTAAACACTCCTAGAAATTACATATTTTTATCTTGCTATACAAAATAAGTCCAATCAAAGCAGCAAAATGTATGTTCAACATGTCAATCAAATCACTTCAAACTTCAAGTTAATGGAATCAGATTGTTTCCTATTCCTTATCGTTTCAGTTTATTTTGGGCGACTGCCACAGTGAAGAAGAGAAGTAAGGAAGTGTTGATTGTCAAATAGTTGAGCTCTTGTTTCTAGAGCAAACTGGCTGATCTCTAATAGTTTATCCCTAAACCTTTAAATAAAACTAGTCAAAAAACTAAAATTAAACTACATAGTCTAGCCTTAAAACATATAAATTCATAACAGAATACTCACAGGCAAGGCTTTCATGGCCTTTCCACCAAAGCCTCCTCCAACCCTCCTTGTAATCACACGCACATTATTTTCAGGAACACCAAGACATCTTGCAATCACAGAATGGGCAAATTCAGGGCATTGAGTTGAGCTGTAAACCACTACACAGCTGTCTTCATCAGGCACAGCAAGAGCAGACTGATTCTCCATATAGAAATAATATTGTGAACCAAGTTTTAACTGTATGCCATAATTTAACAGAAAGTTGATGGTAAGACCAAATCAAAATAGACAGAAGAGTGTAAGGGTAAAAGGGCAAGTTTTATAATTATAACAATATATATATATAAATATATACTGTGATTTAAGTTTGAATTTATTAAAGATGTCTAATTTTTGTCATTTGGTTTAACACAGGAAAAGGAGGATCAGGATATGTGAAAAGCAAGTGAAAGGTACCTCAACAGAGATAATCTTGTGATCAGCTTCAACCATTCCTTTTGAAATATCGCCCACCTGCCTGGGCTGAAAGAAAGAAGGGACCTCAAAAAAACTAGAACTCTTCACAGCCTCTTCTACAGTTAATATTGGTGATTCGAGATTTTCCAAGTCATAATTAACCAGTGCAAGACTCGATGCTATATCTGCATGTTTCTGTGTGTCTGCAACCTAGAAAAAGATAATTGACATACTATATTAGGCAAATAAAGCAAACATGGTCAAACAGATGTATAATTCAATTATAATAGCATAATTAATGACCATTAAGCTAACTCAAAAGCAGCTAGAGAACACTATTTTGGAAAAGGAAATTACCACAAGAGCCAGACGCTCTCCAGCATACTCAGCAACCTCATCAGCAAACAAACGTTCAGTTCCAAAGATGGTCATAGAACCCACATTTTCTCCAGTTTTTGGAATATCCCTAAAAGAAATAAGCCCGTATACTCCCTCTAGCAGTGATGCATTCAACTCTATGCTTTTGACCCTTGCTAATGGCTTTGTACTACAGATAAATGCCCCATGCAGACAATTGGCAGGACAGGGAATGTCGTCCACATACACAGCCTCACCTACACATCGGTTGGATGAGCAAGGTAATTAATTTGCTTATTGAGATCTTGCACCTTTAAGCCAATGAAATACTTAAACATGCTACAAAGAAATATGATCCACATTCTCATATCAATGCAAGCTGCAAATACCACATATACATAAAGAAGATGAAAATAAGTCAAATTCAGGAATCACTCCATGGAAAAGACCAGCGAAAATTTCTTACCCCCTAAAGGGATACAGGAAGATATAAATGAGAACAGTCCAAAATTGTGAATAAAAAGACCGAGATGCCAACAATGTAGACAGAAGAATGCTGCCCTGAGATTGGAAGAGAATACATCATGACAGGGGATTTCAGGCTTGTGCTGCTATGACAAAATTATTCATTGTCAATATCCCAGAAGATAAGATATACAAACCAGATGCTTGAAGGGCAGCTCCAGATTTCATAACAGCCTCACCAACAGGATGATACTCCTTGTTTAACTGAAGCTCTTGTCGTGATGAAGATAGGAAAGTGGGGAATTTAAAATGACCACGGTGGTTACATTTCCCAATAAAACTGGACTGACTGGATAATGAGGTATTGCTACGCTCATTCAACAAACAGTTAGAAACATTAGGTCCAGTTAAGGGGAACAAAAATTCAAACAGAAAACCAACTGCCAAGCTTGACCTATAAGCAGGACTGAGGATACCATCTTCAGGTACCACAGTGGCTTTAACTAATTCAGCAGCTTCATGCAGAATATTCAAGGTTAACACTTTTCCATCTAAAAATTCCTCAACTTTCCTTGCTCTAATGGCATGTTTGGCTCCATAAGCACCAAAAGCCAACTGACATTTGTTCAGAACAACTCCACAAGAAGATTTCCAGCCAGAAACTTCAGCCAAGAAGGCAGCATTTAGATAAGGTAATGCATTTCCAAAAGGACGTGGTGCAGCCCTGTAAGTTTCATAAAACAACTTAGTTTCTTCTTCACTAGGTTCCTTCTTAATCTCTTCTGATTTTGGGATTAGTATTCTTAAAAGTACAGTTTTGGAGTCCAACGGGGATCTTTCTAGAAAGTCCTCCAAGCCAAGCTTTTCATGAATAGTATTGCTTAATATTTCAACGTATGAACCAGCTGCAAGAAGTATTGTCACAATGTCTGAAGGAAAACATTTCCTTTGTGCCATCACCAAATTGCCCCCAACAGTACCTGTATTTCTAATAAATTCAGTTGCAATTTTCTCCATATGGATAGCAATCTTGTTGAATACCATCTCACATTCGGGAAATAGTTCATATTTATTTCCTTCCTTCAAAGCTTCAATAGCTTTGGAAATAGTCACAGCTGCCCCAATTTCTAACCCATTGTGATTCCTTCTAATGGTAGAAAGCTCAGAAACATACCTGATGTCAATGTATTTTTCGTAGCATTCCAATTCCTTATAATAACCCATCCCAGTATTACCAGCCACTAGTTTTACCCCTTTTCCATTGTCATTGTTGATAGTCTTTAATAAGTTTTGAAGCTCCTCAAGGCAAGTAGGATTATACCAAGAGAATTTTGAAGAATTTAAAAGCACCGAGGATTTTATTTCCGTTTTCAGAATCTCAGGAAAAGTGCAGATCTCCTTATTGCAGTCATATGCAGGTAATCTACTTTTCTTCACATCATCACTGTCTCCCTTCTTCCAGAAATAATTGAAACCTAAATCCTCCAAATCAACATCTACTGCAAAGCTTTTGCATGCATCAGCAATAGGTCGATACCCGGTACAACGACAAAGATTCCCAGCAATTGCTTTTTCAGCTTCAGAAACTGTAAGCTTGGAAAATCCTGGAGGAGGTTGTGGCCGATGAGTCTTTTGGGCATTCAAAAGGGCCCCAAAAAGTGAAATGCACATTCCAGGAGTGCAAAAGCCACATTGAGAAGCATGGAAACCACTGAACCTTTGGTGAATTGGGTGGAATCCATCTTTGCTATTTCCTAAGCCATCACTAGTTGTAATTGAACATCCATTCACACTGCAGAGCAGTGTAAGACATGAACTTATCGTGTAATTCTCAACATGGCCAAGTGCATGATCATACTTGGAGAGTAGAACAACACAAGCACCACAACCACCTGAATCAAATGCAAAAGATGATAAACCACTCGGATATTAGTAGAAAGCATTAAAATTTCAGCACTTCTTATTTCTTTATATCAAGTAATTCACAATAATACAGACACAAAACACGAACCACCAAGTTTCATAACCAAGAAAACTCATGGCAAGCGACATAGCATAAGCTTATATAGAACATGAACAAAAAAACAGCAATACACTTAAGAGATAAGAGTAGGTGCACTGATAACTTCGAGGAGTGCAGAGATCCCTGTTAATTGTATTAGAGACCTCTTCTCACATAATAGAATCAATCAGAAGTCCCATCTTCATAAGTACTTACATCAATTACATGTCCATTGAAGTTGGGTAACTGAAGCTGCCTTAAGAGGCTGCTACCTAGCTTTCAGAAAAAAGACGATAACAAAATAAAAACTAGGACCTGCGGCTACTGTGTTTTTATTATCACCATAAAAGATGAGAGTGCGAACAAAATTGATGAGCTGAATAACTAGGAAACATATTGTTTACAGAAATGAAAGCATCCTAAAGCATATAAATCAACCAATTTCAAAAGGAAAATCGACAGAAGCAGAGAGGCCTTGATAAGACTGATCATCAAACACTTGGAACACAAGATATGACTGAACAAATACAGTAAAAGACCATGAAACAAATTAAACATTACAACATGACTCAACGTTCCAATCCAGAAAATGGAAAGTCCATAGCAGCGTTATCCAATGTACCAGCTTACATATATATATACATACATCACGAACCTTCAATTACTCCAAAATCCAAAGTAACCCCAAAACTTACTTATTACTCAAAGTTTCCCATATTAGCACGTGTATACGTCCATGCCATAAAGACACATACAGCTTTGGGAATATGTGGAGCAAGAAGAAAGAGTATATAACCTTCACCACAGCTGAGCTTGACACTCTTGAAACGGGTGTGAGAACGCAAGAACTCAAGCAAAGTGGTTGAAGGGTGGATACTAGAGAGTTCGAATCTCTCTCCATTGACGGCAAAAACAAGAGCTTTGCTCTCTGTTATTCTCTCCTGTTCCATCAGAGTTAGAAGAGAAGAGAGAGAAAGAAAGAACTGCGTCTTTTAAGTAAGCGAAGGAGTAAGGACAGCCCGATGAGCTCAGTGTCACAGTAGCCGCCACCTGTTTGTCCGGATATTCATTTTCCATTCTGCTTGGCGCTGTCGTCCAGTTTCAACTCTTTTACCTTATGCCAACTGATTATGACGTGACATTTAAACTGAAATTTTAAAAACCAAATCAATAGTTAAATTTGAAATGTAATAATAATATTAAAATTAACTTGTTAATTAATAAATTGGTATAAAAATTATTAAAATAAATAGAATTAAAAATCAAACTGAAAAATTGAATAATTTAAAATTTTTATGTTAAATCAATTGCAATAGTCGAATATTTTAAATTTTCACATTGAAAGTAAAATATCTTATTTTTATCATTTTGAAATCATTATAGGTTAAACGAATTTTTAATTTGATATGATACTTGAAAATAAATGTCGCAAATTTTAGCCTAGGCCACATATTATTTCTCATCTTTACAAATGGAATGTGGGCCTGCTTAGTTAAATTTGATTATGAATTAGAAAAGGGGAATTGAATATGGAGTTTCTTTTTAATTGTATGCATTTTCATCTCTTTTCTCATTTAAGTTATTCCAAAAAATGACGTGACTCTACAGTTCACAATACATGCAAATTGGAGGAGCATTAAGAAGTGTGAATGATGATGAGATATTTGGAAAGATGATAAATCTATGTTGCCAATTGAGGGAACAAGTGATCATATTTGAGTTGAGCATACAATAGATGATAAAGTATTTTAATAAAGGAAGATGATATGGAACTAAGTACTATACAAGATGATCTTGTTGAGCACGTTTTTAATAGAAATTTGATCAAAAATAAAATTAGTTTATTGAAACTTTATTTATTTAATTAAAAACAAGATAGGGAAAATTTTAAAAAATAAAAGAAAAGTTAATAAGGCCCTAACTTGAAAATTAAATTAAAGAAGGTGTTAGGCAACTTCTTTTGATTAAGATATTAGAAAATTTTCTTATCTACCTAAGCGGTTACTTAACTCTAAAAATTTTTTGAAATTTTCTATATTTTGAAAAAAATATATAAATTCTTAAAGCTTGTTAGTAGAGATAAATAAATATGAGTTCGAATGTTTAGGATTTTGTGGTTTTACTTATAGATTAAAATCAAACACTTAAAAAGATGACTAGGATTCAACGCAATTTAAAACATATGGCTAAATGTTTTAAGATTTTGTAGTTTTACCTAACAGTCTATAGTTTTATTTAAACTTTAAAACAAAATACCTAAAGATGCATAGAATGTGTCATCGGGCTTTAAATGCAAAATAGGTTTAGACTATTAAGGTTAAGGAGAAGGGAATTTTGGATATGAGTGCGAGGCTCCTCCATCTCTAAGTTTTTTCCTTTCCATTTTTATAGATTCTTCACTTTCTCTAGCTTCTCATCCTGTGTTTGTACCTCACCCTCCTTTTGCTCACTTCTTTCTCTGAACATCTTTGTTTCATCATAGAACCTTCACATTTGCTCTCTCCTTCCTATTATGCCTGGTTGCCATGACCAGGGGCACATCTATTTTTTTCCTTTTACTTTGTTTCTTGCCTTAGCTTTAATTACTGTTTTTAGTAAAAAATTTAATTTCAACTACCAGTCATAATCAGACTTCCATTTAAAGCTTAATGGAGTCTGGATCTCCCCCTTTACCCTCCTTTTCCCTTTCCTCTCCACCTCCATCTCATCCAGATCCAACAAAACCCCTCAACCTTCACTCTCTATCCCCTTTAACAACTCAATATACTTCAACCCCAAACCTCTCAACTTAAGTTGCGAGTGTGTATAAGAAGCCTGCTAAAACTCAAAAAACCTGGAAACAAGTTGTGGGGGATAACTCAAATACTTCTCTATTTTATAGCTCTCTTGTTGAACTTGAGGGAAAGCTAATGATGGCTCCAAGCATCAATAGTTTATAAACAGGAGCAAGGACATAGGAAGCTACGATTATAGGATTTTTCATGGATAAATGTCTTGCTTTCCCCATGATATATGCCTGGACTCAGAAAATTGGGAAGTAGAAGCATACAGGAGGTATTATTAACTGAGGATGATAATCTAATCTTTACCTTCAACTTAAAATCTTAAGCTCATAAGGTGATTAAAAAAATGTCCTTGGCATATCTCATAACTTCCTCTTTTTCTTCAAAATCAACAACTTGGTATGGAATTGGAGAAAATAAGATTGAAGAACATTCCTTTATGAGTGACCATACACAATATTCCCTAGAATATTGCATAAAAAAGGGTTTAAGTATGCTAGCAAGCTATTTGGGAAGGCCAATTTACATGGATGAAAATATTGCCTTAAGGAAAAGTGTTGGTTTTGGTAAATTATATATGAGCATGGATATTTTTTAAGGAATGAAAGATGGCTAAAATAACTTAAGGAAAAGGGTTGGTTTTGGTAAATTATACGTGAGCATGGATATTTTTAAGGAATGAAAGATGGCTAAAATAACATTTTAGCCCCCAATGTTTACACTAAAGTCTGAGTTGGACCCTAACATTTCAGTACGTTCAAAATAAACCCTAACGTTTGTAAAATGTTCAAAATGCACTCGAACATTTGGAAAACATTCCCTGTATGTCGTTACTGAGCTTCTTTCTCTAAAGCACTAACCTTCTCAAGAACCTGCTTGGCTTCACCAATCTAACCTTACATCATCAACCAACGAGGTGATTCAGGCATGGCTAACACGCCCAAAGTAATAAGCAATGAAGGGACTGTGTACCATACCACTCCCATAAAGCATAAGCCCAAACATATCAGAGGATATTCAAGAACATACTCTATGAAAATGGTACATTAGGATAATCAAACTAACTCATTAAAGACATCAAACATATCGTAAACATTCTAAATGCTCATTTCTTCCCATTTCATTCACAAACGTAAAAGTCACATGTCATTACAATTTAGAATCCACATATACATTACACAACATTTTGTTTTGAGTTTAATCTCAGTACCAAAAATATAACATGAAATGGGATGCTAATATAGAAGACTCTAACTAGACTCCTCAGATTTAGCTGGTCAGACTTTTGGGTCATTCTCGTCCCTAAAATGTAAGTACTAGACTTCTCAGTAGCTAGAACTCCCTTGAACATGAAAAATAATATTACAATTTTGATGAGTTTGTGTACTCAGTGAGTGAACCATCATTGATGTATTCACTTAAGTCAGATCACAAAAACAAGTATATCATACTTCCACATGCATATTGTGTAAGCTAGCATTGCATATCATAACACATCCTCCATTAATTACAAATGTAATTCACTATTCCAAAACAATTCAATAATTCATTACAATTCAATCATTTGATACATATAGGGATGTATATGCAAATGCATAGGTGTTTTCATTCTCATTTTGTTTTGTTGCGACCAAGTGCCTATCAACCCAATTTACTATCCCATATCCGTTATGAATACCGAGATCATTTCTCGTTCGTATCCATTATGGATACCAAGTCCATGTTATTTGAGCCTGAGGCTCTTTTTCACAATCCTAAGCTCAAAGCTCTTTTATGCACATCAGTCACTCTGATCACAACTCCTTTATTTGATCATGAGATGCATCGTTTCAATATGATGAAATGCATCATTTCATATGTTATGTTTTCATTTCCTTTCATTTCTCTATACTCATGCCACATATATCAAACTCCTTAGATCTAAGTCTGGTATTTATCAATCGGTTGTACACACGTTCCATATTAAACATACAATTCATACAAAAACATGTATACATGAGTTTACACATCTAAGTTAACTCACAGAACACTTCAGAAAAGCTATTACCTTATTGTTTTGACAATGTCTGGATGTTGATGATCACATTGCACGTCTATCTTCATGCAATATACACACACATAGTTCACAAATCATTAATTAATTTAATCATATGAATATGCAATCATGCACATGTATATGTGTCATGCTTCAATGCATGCTCAATTGACTTTCTAGGTATGTATTCTTATACAAATATCATGACCATTCAAACATGATAGCTTGTATACAACTAGTTTGCAATCAGGTTTATACCTTAAGTAAGCTTGATTTACTCAAAATTCATCAATCATACTTTCATCAAATTTTTCTAGCAATATATAATCATTCAATTACTTAATTCTCATTCACAATTACCTTATATTCTTCAATGCTCATTTATTCATACCTAATACACATTACTCATATCCTTAAGATCACGTTTGCATTCATAAGAACACCTTTATTCCTTTATCACATCATAATTCCATATTTGGATACATTAACATCAAAACAGTACATTCTTTAAGTTATGACATTAATTAACAACCTAAACTTATCAAGCTCTTAACCAATTAATCAAGCAATAATATAAGTTCATTCCAAGCGTTAATCAAGTCTAAATACACCAATTTAGAGTGACTTTTCCTCAGCTAGTTCGACAAGTACACAAGGATGAAATTAACATTTCAGAACTAGGCCTACCATCATGGGGGACCATGCCACGAAAATGACAAAAGCTTATGCAATAAGCCACAAGCGTGCACTGAGGGCCACGATCGTGCACTGTGTTTCTTCCCTCAATTTTGCATGAATTTCACATACTTAGAGACATCATTACCACTTGAATTTTTCTAGAATTCATGTCCTTTAAAGCTACTTCATTTCATACTAGTCTAGCTTCCATATTGGTTACATAAATCTGACAAAAATTTGCTCATTTGTTTCATTACCATTCACTTTATACCATCATACATGTAGTCCTAACTTTTCCATATTTGAAAACATTTCAATAACACCAATCTTTAGCATGAATTCATCATCAATTATACTTCAAATTCTAACTTAGATCATCCATATAATGGGCCATAAACTACTGTTGTCATGCATCCAAAAACAGAACAAAAGGTATTCCTTTAATTCATCATTTTCCAGCATAATTTCAACACCAATACCATATGTAATCTATCCCTAATCAGTCATCATAATTTCTGCTAACACATGCCACAAAGATTAGTATTTCAATTACTTGTTTAGCTCAAATGCCACCTCAATGTATCAAGCTTGCTTTACCTTACATGCATGCAAGATCATCTCAAGAACAATGAGGGAGTAAGATGAGTTTTCAGCAGAGACAAGAAGAAGACAACAGAATATAGCTATTTTCTAAAGAAATTAACAAAGGTTTTGAGGTGGTAATGGACAGAATTAGGGCAGAAACTTAAGATGTGGGAGAGATGTAGATTTCGACAGTGAGAGGAAGGAGGGGGAAAGAGTACAGCAAAAACATTACAATGGAGCTGAATGTGTTGGTCACGTAGTATAGGTGTAAAGTTAGTTTTAGGACACTTGTCATGAAAACAAGCAAGGCACATGTCCACTTTTTAGGCTGCCAAATGTCACTCAACTCCCTAGGCCATTTGTCACTCAAATTCCTAGGCCATTTGTCACTCAATTCCCTAGGCCATTTGTCACTCAAGTTTACTACCATATGTTACTCATTTTATAAGCTTCGTCATCCTAAATTTCTAAATATTATTATGCCTAGCTACTTGAAATTTTTCCTAGTCTAAATCTACATTTTAATTCATCAATCTCCCAATTGTGACAAATAAATTCCAAATTACTAATTGTAATTGATCAATTCTTTTATTGGTAAATCAAAATACAAGACAATAAAAATGCACAATCATGTCACAATTATTTTGAAACTTTCATATTCCCGGAACATGTCAATTAAGTGCAATTTTTTCTAAATCAAAATTCTTGTGTGTATATGCTCATATTATGTATGTGAATGAAATCATATCCTAAATGCACCAAATTCATTCTAATATGATGTAATTCATGTGACTAAGTACTCTAACACTCTATAGTGTGAAACATATCTAAGTAATCTAACACTCTATAGTGGGAAACATATCTGTTATGCTTGTGTAATTCACAACACTCTATAATATGATGTAATTCATGTAATTCTTGTATGTTCATCTATAGTGTGAAACATACCTATTATGCTTCAAATGAATACTTTTAATCTTCATTATACTTTGACTTTTGATTCTAGTACCTAATTACACTTGAACAAAGGTTGATAGTAGTTAAATATCTTATTATCATCAAAACAATACGTGTGATTCCACTTGGTTAAACAAACTCTTTTCTTTCAATTCTTTCTTTCTTTTAACCTTCTTTAATAAAAGGAAATTGAAACTTTACCTGCCTAACTTCCTATATTAATAACAAATAGTGTTAGTTTATATCTAACCTCTAACTTACCCTCCTTGAATTCTTTTTATTCTTTAATGCTTCTTCTTTTAGAATTTCTTGAACTTCCTGATGATTAGAGCAATATCATCCTCATAACTTTTATTTGTGGAGGTCTCCTCTTGATCACTTATCTCTTTCTTATAGACATTTAAAGGTATGTTTTTTTTTCCTTGAGTCCACTTCCTCCTCTAGAGTTTTCTTTATTTGCATTCATAAGTAAGTAGTGAACTACCAAGCTCCTCTAAAGGAGAGTGTTTTGGTCTTTAGATTCTTGAGATGTTGACACCTTTTCCTCCCAAGCTTTTGTAAGCTCCTAAATAATTTTCTCACTATTTCAATATTAGAATAAGTTTTGCCTAAGCCTACAATAAAATTAATGATACTAATGAAACGTATTCAAATTCTAATTTCATTATATTTCATAGGGATACACTCTTATTGATGTATTATAATGCTTATTACTCGCCTTCACTTAGTTGGTGCCTTATACATGACTTTTAATGTATGCCAAATCTGATGTGCTATTTCACATATAAACACTATAATGAACTCATTTCTACTAAAACACAAAACAAAATATGCACTATTTTGTAATTAAAAAATTAATCATTTAGTATTTGCGACTCAACCATCCTTCTTCTTTGGAACCTTAGTATTAATTTTATCTATTTCAATCTGCTTCATCAAGATGGGATGTCCACTTTTGACTACCTTCTAGAAGTTTATCTCTTCTGTTGATAGGAAGAACTTCATCTTTTTTTTCAAATATAAGTAGTTATTCCCATAAAAATAACGGGACTATAATTTTATTTTAGCCCTCTTGTTAGATCTATATGTTCCTAAATGTGACATAGATATACGCATTTGTTAACCTATATATAGCATCTAAAAGAAGAGGGAATTGGATGTATGCAAAACTTTACCTACCTAAAAATGGTCTAATGAGTATTTAAGAGACTAAATGAATTCTATAGTAATTTATGTGAATAACTCGATCTTTATATGTGAATAACTTGATCTCAATCAATCAAATGCATTAACAATTTAAAATTTTATTAAGTAAAGAAAATTAAGGAGAATTATACACAAAACGGTTCGACCAAAGAATTGACCAACATCTACTTCATATGCTCCTTTTGAGAATTTTTCATTATCATATTTATTTAATTGGTGAGAAGTAGTCTTTATATAAGTGTCTTTTTCTAGGTGAAAAGAAATTCTTACAAGCTTTTTCCTTTAATATTAAGTTAAGAGAAACCCAGTAATCAATTCCTAACGGTTTAACCATAATTTCCACATCACTAAATAATTTAGAGCTCAAACTAACCTTTATTTTTCTTAAAATAATGATTTAGGACTCATTAATCCTTGACAACTAAATGAGGACTATTTATACCTTATGAATTGAAGAATAGCCATTAAAACTAAAAATAAGTTATTACAATGATAACTTTCTAACAATTCAGTCGTCCTATCTATCCAGTCATTAACTTATACTCAATCGAATGTACACCACTGCTTTGAGGATAACTTTTTCAATTTGTTCATAAGTATTTGATTAACCTATTTCTTGCATTAGGTCAACCTAAATTTTTCTCTAATTAAGAATTGTTTGAAGAACCAATTACTCATTTGGTTGGCCTATCTCTAATTTAGGTCAACCTAATGCACTAAACTTGTTAGTTTTAAGAGTTTTAAAAAAATATAATGCATTAAACCTTAAAAATAAATGATCATGCAACTTTTAACTCTTGGAGATAATGACATAAGCAAAGTGAAAAAGAATTTTGCATTGATATGTTACATTTGAATAGCTTAATTCTTCCTTAATCTTTTCAATCTTAACTTAATCTTGACTTAATTTGCCTTAAAGCTTATATGATTTCTCTCGAATACTCAGTTTGACTTCTTTAACTCTTGATGCTTAATTTGGCTAAACTGAATTTCTCATATCACTTTGTCTCTTATTTGGTTTATTATCATATATTGATTTCTTGTGTCATTAAAAATAAAATGATTAATAGTAATATGTTTTATATCATTTAAATTATACATTAGGACATTCTTTAATTTAAAATTTTCTTATATCACAAATGTGACACTTTCAAGTCAATCTATCTTATGTTACTCACATAACACTTTTAAGTTTATTATACATCACTCCTGTGATGCTTTTAATGATCGAGTTTCTCTTGATTATTCTGTATAAAAAATCAAATTTATGTTGACCATAACACTCTATTTCACTAAATTTACCAAGGTTTAATGAATACACCGACAATTTAAATCAATCATAGGTTTTAGATATGTAGATTATATTAGTCTTCATATTAGAAATAATAAGTATTTTGTAATAAGAACAAAATAATCAGGTATACAAAGACCAAATGAAAACATGAAGGGGTATATGGAGTAAGCCCAGCAGCGACCAATTAATGGTCACACCAACTTAATAGCTTTTCCTTTCCTAGGATTAAGCCAACCTACTGATCTTCTTTTGGGGAGAACCTCATGATCTGTCGAAGATGAATACTAAGGTTCTATATATCATCCCCTACTTGGTTAAAGCTATTTGGCCTTATATGATCTTGTAAGCACCTTTTAGGTGCGTGTCTCCTTTAATTCATTATATTTTCACCTTTTAAAAAATAAAAAACATGTCTTAGCTAGGTAATAAAGATAGAAGCATTTAGAGAAAATAGAAAAAGTTTCTAATGCACACGAGACTAATTTTTTGATGTTTACTTCTATACTACACTTGCATTAAAACTATTAGTTAAAATAAAGCCTCAAATCTTAATGACAACCTGTAACATCTCGTTACCCATATTAAGGCTAAAATAGGAAATATAAGAGATTACTTAAAGATTAGAAATACATTTCATGCTCATGCATTATATGATATGCACATACACATAAGTATTGAATTTTTGCATATAAAAAATAATTGTACATGCATTTATTGACAATTTTCGGGTATAATTGTTTATAAATGTGATCATATTGGATTTGTGGTTTTTATATGTTGAAAAATTGATTTGGAAAGTGCATTTGCTGATTTAGAATTGTTGGAATTTTTGGAGGAATTTTTGGAAATTGTTGGATATGTTGGCTAGGAAAATTGCCAAGTGGCAAAATAATTGTTAAATGGTAGTAGAAATTACTATCAAATGGAAATGGAAATTTTAATAAATGACTATGAGATTTATTGACAAGTGTCAATGAAAAATTAAGAGACAATTGGAGTAGGAATTGGAGACAAATGGACTAGTTAAATAAAAGACCTAGGCGGGATCATTAAAAAGGGACATGTGGCAAATAACAAGTGTCACTTGCCACACCTTATGCCATAACCCACGAAATTATTCAAAATGAAAGACCATCTCATTTTAACTGTCTTTCATTTTATTCACTTACTCTCATCTCTTGTAAGTTTCTTTACTCATCTTCTTCATCTATGACATTCTCTTCTCACCTCACCCACATTGAACCTTGCTTCCATCTTTCAATTGCTACTTCCATCTTATTTTTTCTTCAATTTGCCACAAGAAAAACCTATCATTCTCTTCTCACCTCACCCACATTGAACCTTGCTTCCATCTTTCAATTGCTACTTCCATCTTATTGTTTCTTCAATTTTCCACAAGAAAAGCCTATCCTTACCTCCTTCAAGATGATGATCGTGTGATGCTTAGGAGCCAGGGTTAAGTGCTGTTTTTGAAGTATTGAAGCTAAACCAAGTAAGTTATGCTTTAAATGTCATGGGTATGGTTAAATTAAGCTAGAATGATGAGTAAATTGAGATTTGATAACTTTGTTATGCAATGTTTATGTATGTGTCGTGGGTGATGAAAAATCTATATACATGTCTTGTTTGTGAATATGTAGGATGGGTAATAATTCATGTAATGGTATAGAGATGTTTTGAGGTTGAATGATCATTAAAGTGGTGTTTGGATGAGTGTAGAAAATTGCTTATGAATGGGTAAATATATTTGCTCTATTTTTTTGTTAATGATCAATTATAAATCATGATTTGTTTGTGAGTGATTTATTGAGTTGAATTGGGTAGCGAATTATGAGGAAATGAAATGGAAGAGATAATCTTAGTATAAGATGAGTTAGATGTAAGTGTTGAAAGTTTGAAAATATAGGAAATCTTAGCAGAAAAAAATTTCCACTGATATGCTTCTGTGTTTTAGCCATAACTTCTTATATAGTTGTTCAATTAAGATGATTCTTAGTTTGTATTAAACTAGAAACACATGGCTACATTTCTTATGAAGACATCAAATTTGAATTCTATCTTTAAGAGTCCCAAATTTTGACATGAAATTAGGAACTGGATGCAGCCAAAATTGTGGATGAACATATATGTTTGTGTTATATCTTAGGTGTTTACGAACCAATAGGGAATATGAATTGGGTATGGATGATGCTGAGCTAAAATTGAGGTATACATGAAATAGTCATCAACTTGAAATGATGAATTTTGAATGTGAAGTGCTTGATACTTAGGAATAAGATATTCTATGGAAAAAGGATAGAAATTTTGAATGATGAGATGTAATTGAATGTGATGATTCATTTGAGTAGAGATTAGAAGATTTAATGAAACAAAGTTGGTGTTTTAATTGATATGAAGTGGTATTGCACTAGCAGAGGTGAATTTGAGAAGATTATGGGTGAATATGATGTTAGAATGGATGTAGGAACTATTTAAAAGGCTTTAGAGGGAGTTTTGTGTCATATATGTCCATTAAACGGACCTTCTCGGGTCCCCCAGACCAGTCCATATCCATGAAACAGACATTAGGTCCGTTAAACAGACCTTCTCAAGTCTGGAAAGTTCCCCCAAGCCCGTCAATGTCTGTTAGATGGATATGTATGTCTGATACACAGGACAGCTACAGTAAATTACGATTTTGACCATTTTTAGAGGCAAAATTTCACTTTGCGGTCTTCATAAAAGTTGTAGATATAGAAGTTATTTTTCAAACCGTCTAAGAATGACCTCAATTAGAGGTTTTTAGAGAAAGTTATGTGAATTATCCCAAGATAGGTACAATATGATTGAGGATATAAACATGTTTGATTCTTTTGGCCATAACTTCATCATCCGGTCTCCAAATGAAGTGATTATTGAAGTAATAGATTAATAACACATATTTATATCTCTTCATAAAAATTGGTAGCATTATGAATTGATTTGAAAAAGTTTGATTGAAGGAAAGTGAGGGAATCTGTTGGACTAGTATGAACTGGTATGATTTCACTGATCATGCTTGGGTATTTCAATTATATCTTGACCTATAGACATCCAAATGAGATGATTTTTAATTTGGAGTAAACTAGAGTAATAAGCTTACAAATTATCTGAAGAAGTCGAATTGTAATTCAATCTCTAAGATTTTCAAATTCTATATGGAAGTTGTGCAAAGTATATTATTTCAGTATAGGAACAGTCTGAAAATGTTTGAGGTATATCTTTCAAAATACTGAATCAAATTGAATGATTTTGGTGTCATTAGAAACATAAGACATAGGGAACACTTTTCTAGAATATAGCATGACCAAATTACATCTTTTTTCACCTTTTGATTGAATGTGAACAGTAGACCTGAAAGTGTGTCTTCGAAAAATCTGAAGTGATTCAATGAGAAATGAATTGTGAATTTAATGGTGTTAGTGAGGTATAAACCTAAGTATAAATTATACTTAGATGAGTTTTGATATGAGAATGATTTTGTGATGAAACTGATGGAAAGATATACGGGATTGTCATGAACATGCATTGTACATAATTCATTTCATACATGTGCATTATTAAATACTTATAATTGTATAAATTGTGATATACATGTATGCTATTTGATATAGAGGAGCAATTGGAACGTCAACCTCCAGACGTTGCCAGAACTTCCAGGCATTAGCTTCGAGAGCAGCCAGTGAGTAACTTAGACGGTTTCTCTCAATTATTGTTTGCTTAAATTATATGTTGAATGATAAATGAATGTGAATTGATTTGTCTGGATTTCCAGACAGAAGGTCCGATGATTGTAGAATGTGGAATATATATTGAAGTGCTGCTTAAATGTGAATGTAAAGAACTATGTGCTTCATAATATGTTTGATTGTGATATATGCATTCCATACATAAATGCACAATCAGATAATGGCAGTTGTGACCAGAGTAGCCACCGAAAAAGAGCTTAAAGCTCAAAGTGTAAAAAGAGCCTCGAGCTCAGAAAGTGATTAAGAGCCTAAGGCTCACTATGTAAAATGAGTCATGTATCCTCATCGGATAAGGGACAGTTATCAATGAGCCCGGTGTCTAAAATAGATACAGGACAGTTTATCAATGAGCCCAGTATCCAAATTAGATACAAGACAGTTAGGCACACCGTCACAACAATGTAACAATTGGAAAAGAGTCTCATGAACATTTCATATGCATTTTTTAACTATGTTTGATTTATTGAAATGCAAAATTGCCTATGCTTAAGTGAAAATGTGTTATATGATCAATTATGCGAAAATGTGATTGTATGTTATGTGAATTGTTGTGTTGCATGAATTGAGTGGACAATC
>JAOQMP010000003.1:23406745-23442758 GCA_027563575.1 Erythroxylum pedicellare | reverse complement strand
TTTGTCGAGTTTGCCTTTAAAGGTATTAGAAAGTTCCAATCCCAGTCCATGTTTGCCTTGGATAATAGTAATGTCACTCTCAGTGATTTCGATGGGGTCCTCCTCTGGCCATGCTATGACGTTTGCGTTACAGTTGGATGTAAGTTGACCAGAGACCATCGCGCTATAACTAATGGAGTTGGTTGGGGTGGCAGGTGTAAGAGGTGGGGGATCTTCCTCGCGTTCCCGTAAACGAACTTTCTTAGCAGCTTGGTGATCAACTTCAAGGGGATTAGGCGAAGGTTACGGTGAGGGCATTGCAGTGTCCATAATAGAGCTGAGTACTGTAGCAATGCCTTTGAGTTCTTTACAATGCTGTGAAAATCACTAATGAGGATTTTTAACAAATAGGTGGTAGGCAAAGATGAAAGGTAAGTAAGAGCAAATTTAAAAGTTAAGAAAGAAATAACTATAGAGAGACGTTAGAGCATCTCTCTCTAACGTCTTTCCAATAGTATGGACAAACCTTTAATTTCCTTGTTGAGCCTCCTCTTCCTTTCAACACTTTGGCGCTGTGGGGGGGGAGCCTATTCGTTAAATGAAACTCCAAATTTGTTAATAGTCAAAGATAATCTTTTTCTCTAATCCTATTTAAAGTTGTTCATCTAATATATTTTAAACCTCTTGAAATTATATTTAATCTAGTTCATTAGTTAAACAAAATCTTATACTCCATTAGATTTTAATATATTTGCATTAAAATATATTATTTTCTCATTAAGTATTTTAACATTTAAATTTAAATTGAATTAGTCCCCTTTGTTAATATAAGTAGGAATATTATCTTTCACTTGAATTTATCATAAAGTTAGGGTCAAGTTTAACGAGTGCGTAATGAATGAATAGGAAGTTACTGTTTAATAGGAAAGAAGAATTGACTTTTGCAGGGTTTTTCTCGAGGGGTCAAGCTCAAGGCCACTCGAGTTGGCATCATGTCTTTGACGCATTAACATGCTATTTTCTTCTAATTGTAATTGTAGGAGTCAACTCCTTTTGTTATTATTTGTATTTGCTCCTCCCTTCCCTTCCCTTCCCTTAATAGTTGAGGACATGCCAAAGTTAAGATCACTGTAGGTGAAAGGAGAAGACATAGAAACTCGAAGAGACGGTACCACTTTGGAGACTGTTGATAGCTACTTGCAGCCTATTGCTTGTCCACACTTGTGTTGTGAGTAAAGAAAAAACAAAAATTTGGGGGGGCTGTGACTGTGATTTCCACATCTGTCAGATTCTTGTTTTGGGAAGTCTTACGACAATAAAAAGTGTATGAAATTGAGCCACGCACGATCCTCAATTTGGTGTGCCTCTGATTATGCTCACTTACTTCTTCATTTTTGACGTTGTCCTATTTACACTTAGTAAGGTCTAAACTTTAAGTTGCATTTTCAGTGTTGGATTGACAACTGAAGTTTGTGATAGAAAAACATCAATATCTTTAGAATTTATTGTACTATACATACAAATTCAACATCAACAATAACAATAGGAGTGCTTCTTGAATTTGTTCTTTTTTCTGATTTAAGTATTCAAGTTGATCGATGAATTCCTATAGTTTAATGCTAGTCTTGGGTGTTAAACAAATTTAAGCACTAGGCTTTTTGCCCATAGAATTAATATACCTTTAACATAAAGATTCTATAATATCCCTTCAGACATCCTTTTAACGTACGTTTTCACCATATATCTTTGCGCATTAGGTAATAGAGATACCGCTTCTGACCTACAAATATGCTTCAACCTATCCATATTAATACGATCCTTCTACTCGTCTGATTCATACATGAGTTGGACTACTAGGCTTTTCATATGCATAGACTACAAAACTTGCTCCTTCTTTGTTTGCCAACGCCACCATCGGTGTAACAATAATCCTTCAAATTAAAATTTGTCTTCTTAATCTAATATCATTATAAACATAATAACTATTTTTCATATGTCAATAGTTGAAATGTGTAAACACATTTTTATTTTCAACACCATGGTCACATCACAATTAAGAAAATTAGAACAAGATTCAAGCACAAATTAAAATAAAATTTGTGATATACTAAAGGTGTTTGTGAGTTGGCAATTGGTGTGACCATTTAAATTCTTTTGCAATCTTGATGTCATGGCTTGTTAGTGATTAGACATTAATTTATATGTGTATGATTCATAAATTATAATGTGTTTATGGTTAATTTATGGTATGGTCATTGGAAGGATGTGACTACCGATTGTTATATTTAATGGGCCAACATTATGTACTTGTGTGGATGTGGTTATATACATGAATTGCAAGTTATATTGGTTGTTATTATTTATATGTGGGTTATATTTGCAGAGTTTGGATGTGAGTGTTAGTGGTACATGTTCTTATTGAATTCAATATCTAAGAATGTAATGTTAGTGAGGTGTACTATGTAACACTTCCATAGACGAAACCTACAACCAACTACACACATGACACCCAAACTCCTTTATATACATTCATGACATACAATTATATTCATTTATAGAGATTGTCATCACTCATTTATCTATTTAATGTTGTACATATACATATTACCAAATTTTATATCCCTTAACATTATCATTTAAGAGCATTATTACATCATTACATTTATATGGTAATCCAAAAGAGACATTATACACAACTTAAATTCTTAATTACAAATTGTTAAGAAACTACAATTTCCTTCATTACATATACAACCATTCTCTAATCAAAATACACATCCAAATGTACTTTTATTTCTAATGGTTGGCTTTGGTCCCTGCAAATGATCCCTGTGCCTTACTCCCATTACTTGGATCTGTACGAATTAACACTCGTGTGAAGTTTGAAAGCTTAACAGGGAAACACTTAGTTTGAATGACCCTTACAACAGTCATCTACCAAGCACACACACATTCATGAATATCATAATCTCATATAAACAGTGATGGCATAATTAAACAAAGTACATAATGCAAATATGCTCGAACTATACGTCATAAATTCACATTTATAAGCTAAATATTGATTTCTAAAGCTCATCAATACAACTTATTCATGTTATCATGTTGTATCTCTTATTTATAACTGTTTAATTTCCTTTTTATGTTAAGCCTGCACATTCCTATGAGTGTGGATAACGAAAGCTGTAGATATCCAAAGATATCAAATTGTAGATACCTGAAGGCGTCAAACTATTGATACTTGAAGGTATCTAACTATTGATACCTAGAGGCATCGAATTATGGATACCCAAAGGTATCGAATTGTAGAGACACTATGGTCTTGAAATGAAGACACCAGTGGTATCAAACTGTAACAGTTGCATTGTAACCCTATAAGCATGCCTATTTATCCATCACCAAGATAATGAAGTAAGCACAGTAACATTTTCTTTAATCATTTGCCAATTTCATAATTAATATATTGAAAAATTACATGATATTCATTTGAAAACATAAAATCTGTTTTTAAGTTCATATATGCAAGTCATAACTTATCACTATTAGGATAGTATTCAAATCATAAGTACTCATATGATTTTTTTTATATGTTTTGTTTAGTTGTGTTTCTTGAGGTACATTCACATAATTCCAGTATATAAATTCCTATACCTCATTTAAATACAAAGTATGTTAAATTGTACTTAATTATCTTTATAAAATTAGTATGTGAACTTGTATAGTCATACTACACTCATATAAGCAATAAATATGCATACAAATCATCTATGTACATATAAATTTTCTTTAGTATGCATTACAGTCAATCTTAAATTTTAATGTTTAATCACCCATTCGTTTATGGTAAGTCATATTTCATTTATGTCTAGGTTTTTTCAAATTTATATAAACATTAGAAAAGGTTCCAATATGATTCGATAAAAAAACGAAAGAAAAAAACTTAAAATAGTACCATTTGGGCTAAGCTCACGGTGAGTTTAAAAATAGGCAAACAAATCAGTCCATAAATAAATTACGCGACGATCTCCATTTGTTATGTAATTTTCACATAGCAAACATTCAATTTAGGCTTTGAGATCGTCTAAACATTTGTCTCCCTATATTTCTAGTTTCAATAGCACCAAAAATCAGATGATTTGGACTTCTAAACCATGAGATATGCACCAAACATCACAAGCTGGTCCAATACAAGGGTAACATCAAGTCACATTTTTTATCTCAATTTTTAATATCATAAATCCAGAATTAAGTCTGAGTTTCTTCTAGAAGTTTTATTTATATGTCTTAAGTTTCATCTACAATTAGAATCACCTAATTTGGAGGTCTATAGGCCGAGTTATGACAAAAACAATGGGGCTGGTTCAAGTGCACTCATAACCTAAGACATAATTTCACTAAACGTTACTCTCTTATCATATTCAACCAATTCCATGCAAAATAACACAAAAAATCATTCCAGCAACCATTCTATGTCCAAATCAATCTTTGTTCACAATCAAATATGCACACATAGAATTTAACTAAGTGTAGTCCCAAATCTTGAAAGTTGTCAATTAGCTCTTCTTCTAGTACTCTTCCTTCTCTTCCCCTTTAGCTTTGCTTTATTCACTAACTAGAAATACCACAAATACATATCTCAATCCCAATTCTAACCTTATAATTCCAACTCTTCATGAGCAAAGCAAGAAAAGATAAATATGAGAAGAAAGTCACTAACTTTTCCCTTGATTTTTCACCTAGGATTAGCTTGATTCCTTATGTAAAATGATGTGATTAAGGAGATGAAATGGAAAGGAGAGGAGAAGAGAAAATTCTAAAGTTAAAACCCTATATGCATGTCCCTTTCCCCTCTTTTCTACTCCCCTTTTCATGAAGTTTCTAGTTTTAGACATATGTTTCAATCTCATTAGACCATATGTTGATTTTTTTGGCAAAATTGCACATTTGGTCCTTCTTCTTCCTTAATTCCCACATTGGCATATAAAATTCTAGTCCACCTTTCACATATAATTATTCATGTTCATGCCTTAATAAAGAAATTGCCAATTTACCCATGTCTTTTAAATTAATTATCGTAATGTCTCTTACTATGCTTAAATACACTTAATTATTTATGTTCACTTCTTAATACATCCTAGACATACTATAATGCTTCTATGGTATATATTAGGGCCTTACATTTCTTTCCCTCTTAAAATGAATTTCATCATCGAAATTTATACCTGTATTGAATAGCTGTAGGTATTGAATTCACATTATCGATTTAGGTTTTTAAGTTTGCCTCTTCAACTTCATGATGTTACTAGAGCACCTTTACAAGAGAAATTTGCTTATTTCTTAACTGTCTCGTTTCTCTAGTTAAGATTTCCTCCGGCTCTTCATCATATGAGAAGTTTGGCTGGACTTTTATTTCTTCTTGAGCAATTTGGCAACTTGTTGGGTTATTTACCTTTCACTCCCTAAAGACATACGAAAGGAGATAGACAGAAAATTAAGGGAGTTCCTATGGGATGAAATTCACTATAATGCCAAAGGCCTTTAACTCAAAAGCATGCAGAAACTTTCTTTAAAAGCAACTGACCAAACAGTCTAAAGTGGAGAGACCTAGTCAGGGATAGTCAATCCCTCACATGTAATCTTCCTCTGGCTAGGAATAGTTGGAAGACCGTCAACAAAGGAAATAATCAAGTTTACAATCCCCTCAAAACATTGTGAACTTTGCAACAACCACCTTAAATGAATTGACAATATAATGGTCAAATGTAGTTTATACTCAGAGCATTTGGAGAAGGATACAAGAAATTCTCAACACCAAAAAGATAGTCCCCACATAAAGTTGTAAAAATCAGTTGGCTACAGTGGTTTACAACATCTTGCAAGAGAGGAATAATAGACTCTTCAAGAAGGAAGGAAAAAGCAAGGAACAGATTTATCAGAACGTCATTCTCCACTGCAAATTTAACCTGATAGCTAAAGGAACAGCAGCTAAACTCCCCACAAACGTGAAGAAAAGATGGTTACTAGAGTAAAACCGTAGCTCCAGCTTGTAATTAGGAACCTTTGATCCTTCATATTTTATTCCTATTGTACTCTTGTCCCTTGAAAAGGTTGCACATATCTCTTATTTAATAAATTACATTATTTTTCGCGAAAAACAAATTCCGTTTGTAGTTTACCAGAACTCTATGCCTCTTACGCACATCTAAATTTCACAAGTTATGCATTGGTAACTGAATCTATGCACATCCTTTTCATGAATAAGGGTAAACTTATCCATCTATTTACATTAAAAGGTTCTCTTCTTCAGATATTTGACTTGGGTGGCAAATATTCTGAGAAGTCCGACAAAAAGAGTATTACAATCTAACCCATAACCAACTCGGTTCTTTTAAGTAGGACGAATGAACAACCTGCAAGTTTTTAAAATCAGAAAATGTTTGGTATAAACGTCGAAAGAAAAAAGAAATGTAACAAATACTCGGAAATTTTAGTTTTGGCACAGAACATTATTTCAAGCAGAATCATTAAAACCATTGACATTGGCAGAACCTGTGCGCTAACACAATATTCCTTCTAAGGAATCAAACAGGCACATACCAATAGCAAACAATCTATATACAACAAAAGCCAAAGAGGTCTTCACGACAAATCAAACAACTCAGACCAGAACATGATGGAATTTCAAAGTCTGAGTTCCAGAGAAGTAGATCACCCAGACCAACTGATAATTGCATAGGGAGGACATAGACGGGTGTTCTACCAGGTAGACCTGTCACATGGAGCCAATCCTCTTGAATTACACCTCAGCTCAGGGAAGGATCAACAGCGAAAGATGCTATAAAATCAACACTTGCTCTTCTTGACACAGTGAAGCACTCTACGAAGGTGGAAAACTTCACCTTGGTCCCCATTCAAGGACCTTCTCTCCAAGCAGCAAACTGTAAGCTGCCTGAGCAACCTCTCAAGACAAGATCTGAAGCAGCCTTGTGAATCCTTCAAATTAGGATTTGTTGACAATATCATAGCATTTACAATGTCAGCAACCAGCTCACGCTGTGATTCATCCAGAAGATATCCAACTGACGACTCTTGTGGGTGTTCATATGCCAGCAAAGCAACACAGTCCTACAGTAGCAAGAAATTCCAGTAAGTTTCAACTTCATTCCATTTGGAGAAATTTTTATCTTCAAAATGGAACCTCTTTGTCCAGACCCTAGAGTCTACAATGCCATCCCTAACAGGGATCTACCTAATGTTACAATCCCAAAGGACAAAATTACATGAAAAATGGAAAGAAAATCTTCTTGCATTTGGTAAAGCATTCTGACTGGACATAATTTTGGCTATTGAAAATCTTAGCATCATTAAAATTTCTTCTTGTTTGGACAGGCTTAAAGGTGATTACAACAACAGTATACTTAGTCCTCATGAACACAACAGCAGACTTAAAGTTGCCTGCTCCGTATATATTTTTACCTTTGTAAAGATATGCAAGAAGCAATATAAGATGCAATAGCTTGTTGACCGCCCATTGTTTGTTTGCTGAGGGTCTCCCCATCACCATAAAAACAACAAAAAATACTGACAACTCTCCTTAAAATACTAAACTTCTAAAATCTGTCCAAGGCATTGACTAGTCACATGATTTTTAACAATCTCCGGGTTGTTGAGCAACAGACAAGTTAAAAAAACAAAGAAAGAAAAGAGATCTCTGAATTAAACCCATTCTTTGCCAACAAGCTGAGCTTTCAAATCTAGGCACTATACACATATGACTAGGTCTATTGAGTTCAGGCATTTTCAGAACAAACACAAAAGTGAAATGAGGAATATTAATAGAAAACTGGAAAACACCAAAATACTCATACATTTTTCAGTACCTGAACTAGACTATCAGAATCAGGCAATCCAAAGAACTTTGCCAATTCATTCCTACCATACTTCACAGCCTCAATCAATTCTCCAACCTATCAATGAACATCCAAGATCAATCATTTGGCAATTTTTCTATCAGTTAACATGTAAAGCATCACAAACATGTGGAGATCAATAAAAATAGTAACAGAGTTAGAATATATGAGATGACTATCAGCTTCCTGGGCAACACTGAAGTTTTAAGGCACATGAGAATTTGTAATTGACGGAATAACATCGTTTCGTTGCAGTCTGACATTTGTGATCACCGTCAAAGCCACATGTATTTATTTGCACAGAAAAGATTTAAGACAACATTGCAACATTGTGTCAGAATTTAACTTTCCTCAAGACATCATATCAATTAGTAATAGATAATAGAAGACTGCTTAAAGAAAACTAAAACAACATATCAGATAATGAGGAAAAAAAATTACCCGTACTAATTCAATAAATTTTTGACAATGAAGCAGAAAACAAGTGGCAGATTTTTCATCCTGCAAATAGAACAAAGCTGAATGTCGTAATTCAAGAAAATTGACCATTTAGGAAAGATATTATGACAATAAACTTCATCAATCCCTGGAAGAAAAAATTAGAGATTTGTAGTTCAACTGCATTCTGATAGAACTTCTAAAGTCAATAAGAACACAAGAAATACCATTAAAAATGCAAGCTCAGTTTCAAAGTAACAAAGAATTAAGAAAGAGTGTTCAGATAAATTTGTTTCTTAGAAGTTTTGATAAGCACATATATAAGCTTAAGTAATACTAGTCAATTGTAAAATGGAGATATGTTCAGATTTACATAATAACAAATGTTACTTCAAAGTTGAATGACATTATTAGGATATATTAAGAAACAGAAGAAATGCTAACAAACTAGAAGTATATTCACCTGCACAATTTGGGGATACCAATCATGTAATTGACTGATTGCAGTATCAATGTCACCTCTCCTTATCAGCTTCATTCATAACAAATTAAATTAGGGAAACCAAACTTGCAATTGAAAGGCTTGAATAAAGGGCAACATAGTAGTACATCTAGGACATTTGAAGATAAGAACACCAATAAGCAAAACTATCAAACTAAAAAATGAACAATGTTACAACGAAACCACAAGAAATTATTCATCAGACAAGATTTCTTTAAACTCAACCATTTAACCACATTGCAATACATCAACGAACTATCTTTTGTTTATTTTGCATGCTGACCCAACCATCAAAATCATTTTGATCAAAGAAACTTCAAAAATAATATGAACACTCGGTTATGATTAAAAGGATATCTTGTATTGATTTCACAATTATTGGTAGGGATCAACAAAATGATGAGTGAGAGAATAACATCTGAACCATTGCCTAGACCTTGCCCAATAGCTTAAACTTTTGGGTTAAATGAAAATTTCACATTGTATTAGAACCTTCGTGATTGACATAACTTTAGTTCAAATGATGTGTCCCTCATTTATGATGAATTTATGCCATGTTTTAGTTGTCTAAATTTCATATGAGACATATGTTAACATAGTTGAAGTGTCAGACAAAAATAAAGAAAAAACAAACTGCAGAAAATAAAAGTCAATCAATTAAGTTTGTTAATTCTCACTACATATATTCCACTATTTTGTGATTGTACTCCCTAAACATTTTGATCGTTCATTGCACTTATTACACTTGGCTTTCACATGTCTACATGATCATGATATTCAAAACCTCTAAATCCCAATTGATTTCTTGCCACAACGTGCTTTGACGTACACTTGAAACACCTATTTTTTTTCTTGGATGTTACTAAATGCATGAAATGTCACTCAATCAGCAAGACAGTATCACCGAGACTAACCATTATAGACACCACAAACAGCTATACAGACAAATAATTCCAGCTAACACAAACTACAAACAAAATATTACTCAACAGCAAACAATTTCATACCTCTCTAAGAGTTCTCCTCTGGTTTAAAGCATACTGAATGTCTTCCTCGTCAGATTGATTCTCTTGTGCTAAATATATAGGAGGAACAGTAGTTTTACCAGCCAAGTCAAAGGACTTCAGGGTCTCTTCATAGCCATAATGAAGTAAGTAGGAGCGAACAAGTCTACCCACATAATAAGAATGAGTGAAGACAATATTGCGAGAAACAATAACAAGAATAAGTTTCAGTTTTAGAAAGGCATTGCTGGGATTTGATTTAGTTTTGTCAGCTAGAGCTAGCATCACTGAACACAATGTGCAAGAACATGTGTTACCACTAATAATAACAAATCCATAGCTTAAACTTTTCTACCTTTACATATAATGGCATCTTACATGGGAGGCGCAAGGAATTAAATTTCTGGCACCTAAACTTCATACGTGTTGAAGGTTTGAATGTAACCACAATTCAGTTGGCTTGGACCAGAATATAACTTAATCATCAGTAGCATCAGCTAAATGGATAGCAAATCTCATAAAACTTTTGTGGTTCACATGAAATATTGAAAGGGAACTTCAGAAGCACTCATTATTTTAATTAGACATAGCTCATTGACTAAGACTTTTCTTCAAGCGTAAACAAGAATACATGAAAACATACAATCAGGTTAGTGTATAATTCGTGCAAAGACAAATATAGATCTTACAATGCACTTATCCAGACTTTCACCCCATTCCATAGCATACTGACAACTAAATATCATCAAATTATTGCATGCAAATGTGTATGTACATGCATTTGTTCATCTGTGTGACTTCAAACTGTATAGATACACAAAATGAACAAATAGTAAGCATGAAACCTCTTAAAGATTTATAAGCATATTTAAACAGACTATTACTAAGTTTGGTTTCTTCAACCACAAAATACTCTTGGTCATCAAAGGCATGCCTCTAAGAACAAGTAGTCATCATTTTTCTAATATAATGTTTCCAGAAGTCATGCTTCAATCTTCCTCTAGAACTGGCCTCACTTCAACTCTCAACCTCCTTCCACTTTAACCTTTCTCTATTTGTTGATTTCAGTGACAAAGAAAGATGAAGTGATTGCTTCGATCAAAGAAAGCTTCAATTTTATTCAAAATTTCTAGGAGTGTCCTCAGAGAGAATATCACTTGCGAACCAGACAACTGCTAGCACTAGCAAGTTATATATACCAAAAGCAGTAACAATTAATTTTCATCTATTGTACTCCAATCCAAACTCACCCATAACTGATATTTGATGGCAAAGAGATTTTCTCAATTATTGTTGCCTGTTGTTTCGTCCTTTCCTGTGCTTCATATCCCTAATCATAGGATAAATGCAAAAGGTGATGTTAATACTCATAAAAGTTGACTTCATCTCTAAGATGGTGATTTTCTGACTACATTACAGGGCCAGGAATTGCTACAGGATACTGAAATGATTAATTATTGACAATCAGTAAGCAAAGTAACAATTAGAAGCAAAAAGCCCCAAATTAACATCATACGGAGGCCTAAATTTAATTGAATAAAGTTATAGAAAGCATCAACCTTGAATCATAACTGCAGCCAAATAATAGCAAGACTGATCTTTAAAGTTATTCAATTACCATAATGTCACTGCATAATTACAAATAATAAAATCCCATATTCTCCAATAGAACACTTCTTATTCAGTCATCTTTAACTACGTACCTAAGCCCTATCTAAAGCTAGCAGATTCTATCCTTTATACAGTTCTAGATTTGATTATTTCCTTGCGTAAGGAAAGATCTGCATATGGTCATTTGGTTAATTTAAGGGCTGAAAGCCAATGTTATGATACATAATCAAAGTTTTATATTCACCAAGAGAATACAGATATTTTGCCAAAATTTCTCTAAATTATCATGGTATTAGAGCCCTAATCTAGGAATTGTAAACAGTATCTTGCCTATTGTTTATGCCAACCCTGTGATATTGGTTCTTCTTGATTAAATTCTCACAACCTCATGTCTCCAGACAAGTACGTTGCTTTCTTGATTTGTTTTATTGGGAAAAAAAAACTAAGCTCGGGCATTCCACTTTAGGCTATTTGTTAAAGGAAAGTCTTATGAACTGAGATGTAATCCCCTCCTTAGATATATGCCTCATTGATTTGATTTGTGATGATCAACATCTTATCACTCAAACCACAATGGAACAATATTCCCATGATTAAGTAGCATAAGTCAAGCTATGAGAAAGGGACACAAGCATTGTTCAAATTTTTTGTTAGAAAGAATGCAGCAATTACACTTTAAACTACCTCAGAAAGATTGTCATATCATCAAGAAGATTCTCATATCATCAAGAAGACCGCAACCCTTGAAGAGATTTGTAACACCACATTTGGCCTCAATTAACTCTTCTAGTACTAGTTTTTCCATGAATACAACTCACCTAACACAAAATGCTCCTCCTGTTGAATCTATGACTCAAGAAATGGTTCAAAGATCATTTTTGAACCCTTCTCTTAAGCTTCATCATCTCCTAGGTACTTTGATTCCAATTTTTCTAATCATAAAATAAATAGTTTCATTCCCTTACCAATGTAAATAAACATTTTGGAAATCTTAACATTCATATTGCCAGCAGAAACAATTGACCTATCATGGCTGTGGAAATATGAGCAAGATTAGCCGGATTGTTATCCCACGATTTTAGGAATGAGCAAGATCTGTGGAAGTCCATAATTTAAGGAATTAGACAAATTAGACTAAAGCTGTGGTTGATTCACGGCCAGCCGTTAAGATTGTTTCCTTGATTTAGGTAATCTGTTTTAATTCTGTGATTAGGGCCGCTGTTTATTTAGGTTATATATATGCCTTTGCTGGTTGTAGTTGTAAGTCAAGAAATGGAATAAATCAGAAAGCATTCCAAATTCTTCATGGTATCAGAGCACTCGATCTGAACCATTTTCTTTCCCAAATCAAATCAAATTCATGACGAAATACCCCTGGGCCACCATGGCTGGAAACACCAAGAGCCCATCTGAAACCATTATCATTTATAAACCTTCAGAATTCTACAACCCAACTGATTAGCCAACCCGAACATTTTAACATCCCCATAACAGTTCACAAATTGAATGGAAACAATTTCATTCAATGTTCTCAATCAGTGATGATATTTTTGTGCGGGAAAGGCAAAGAAGATTATCTAACCAGAGCAGCAACGGCACCAAAGGAGAATAAACCAACATATTGAGTATGGAAAGTGAAGAATAGCATGGTAATCTCCTGGCTATTAAACTCGATGACAAATGAAACTGGGGAGAATTTTATGTACTACAAAACAGTGGCAGAAATCTAGGAAGTTGTTCGTGAAACCTACTCCAACAAAGACAACACCTCAGCCGCGTTTGAATAAATGGCTTTCTCCAAGATCTGAAACAAGGAGAAATGTCAACAACAGAGTACTACAACACTCTTACCAAATTTTGGCAGCAACTGGATATTCTGGAAGAGAACGAATGGGACTGTCCAAATGAAGCGAAAAGGTACAAAGGTATACTCGAGAAGGTACGCATCTACAGATTTAAAGATTTGGATGAAGTGAGAGGGGGAGTTCTAGGAAACGAGCTGTTGCCAAGCATTCGAGAAGTTTTCTCAGAAATGCGGCGGGAAGAAAGTAGGCAGAAAGTCATGTTGCGAGTAGCAAACACTAATCAAACTAGCAAAGGATTGGCTCTTGCAGGGCGGAATCAATCACATGGTCAGCCACACAATGGCCCAACCGCATGCCCAGCAAAGGCAACACACCCGTCCATGGTGCAATCACCGCCAAAAACCAGGGCATACGAAAGAGACCTGCTGGAAAATCCATGGCAAGTCTGTAGATTGGAAGCCACGTTCCTTTCAAGACAGGGGGCCCAAAGGCCACATAGCAACCGTGGAACAAGGGGCATCGCATGAATCTAGTCCCTTCAGCAAAGATCAAATGGAGACACTCCAGAAACTCCTACAAGAAACTTTGCAAAATATTTCGTCTTCAGTTAATACTGCACCTAGTACAGCTACTGCCTCTATAGCACAGCAACAAGGTAATGATACTTTGGCTTTACAATGTTAAGAAACTGACTCTCAGTCATGGATTATAGACTCTGGAGCATCAGATCACAAGACAGGAGATCCCACAGTCTTCGAAACCTACTCTCCATGTAATGGTAATAATACAGTGAGAATTGCAGATGGCACTCTAACCAAAATTGCTGGTATTGGATCTGTTTGTTTGACCAAAGATATCATCCTGAAAAATGTCCTATTTGTGCCAAAGCTTGATTGTAATCCACTTTCCATCAGCCAAATCACAAAGGATCTCAACTGTGTTGCTAAATTCTTGCCTAATATGTGTGTTTTTCGGGTTTTAGGTTCGGAGAAGATGATTGGCAGTTCTGAATTGTGTGCAGGCGTCTATCTCCTACAGGCTGACACCTCTAGGGAGGGAAGTCAGAAAAGTTCATTTGCTGTGTCTGTCCTTGATAAAAATAAGTGCGGTGCCAAAATGTTGTGGCATTACTGCCTAGGTCATCCAAATTTCTTCTACTTGAGGAAACTTTTTCCTAATCTTATCAATAAAAATACAAATTTTCCAAACTGTGAGATTTGTCAATATGCGAAGCACACCCAAATTCTTATCCTCTTCATACTCATAAACCAACCCATTCTTTTTCCATGATACACAGTGATGTTTGGGGTCCATCCAAATCAAGGCAGTTACTGGCCACAGGTAGTTTGTTACCTTTATTGATGACCACACCAGAATGACATGGTTATTCCTGATGAAGGAGAAATCAAAGGTTCAACAGAACTTCTACAACATGGTAGAAACACAATTCCAAACACGGATTCAGGCACTTGAGATAGACAATGCGAGAGAATACTTTGAGGCACAATTGGGTTCTTTCCTAAGTGAAAAAGGGATCGTACATCCGAGTTCCTATGCCACAACAGAATGGAGTTGCTGAAAGGAAGAACAAACACCTATTGGAAGTGGCTCGATTCCTAATGATGACCATGAACGTGCCAAAACTATTTTGGGGAGAAACAGTGATGACCGCCATCTTCCTTGTCAATTGAATGCCATCTCAGGTACTTCAAGTTCAGAACCCACATAACAACCTCCTTGAGTTATACCCTCACTTTAAAATCCTCACAGATATACCTTTAAAGATCATTGGTTGCACCTCATTTGTCCATATTTCCCCTCACCTATGCAGCAAACTTGACCTTCGAGCCACCAAGGGCATTTTCCTCGGATATTCCTCTGCACAAAAGGGGCATCGATGCTATTCTCTGATCACCAAAACATTCTATCACTCCATGGATGTCACATTTTTTGAAAATCAAAGCTTTTATCCCAACTCGGATGCTCAGGGGGAGAATCCAATACCTAAGGAATGGGAAAATGATCTTACAGTTCTTTCTTCACCATCTCCAATCTCATTGGACCTTTACCACAACCTTTACTAGTGTCTAATACCACCATAGAACCCAATCTTTCTAATACAACTACCACAGAGAAAGAGCTACGTGTTTACTGTAAGAGACAGAAGCCTCAAGAGATAGAGACCCACACACATTCTGCAAGGCCATGACTCTGAACTGAATACTGAAACTCTGGATGATAACATAAGTATGCACTCGAATTCCCCTATTGTACATAATGATGATCTTCCTATTGCTTTAAGGAAGGGTACTCAATCCTGCACACAACACCCAATCAGCCACTATGTTTCAGCAAAGGGACTAGCCCCAAACTACAAGACATTGCTAGCCACTCTTTATGATACCCAAATTCGCAGAGACGGTTATGAGGCCCTTGCACAACCAAAATAGAAGAGTGTTGTCCTTGATGAGGTGCAAACATTGGAGAAAAATCCAACGTGGGAATTGACACATCTCCCCACAAGAAAAATAATAGTTGGATGTAAGTGGGTGTTTTCAGTAAAGCAGAATTCAGATGAAAGTATAAGCATATTTAAAGCACAACTTGTGGCCAAAGGATTCACACAATCCTATGGTGTTGACTATGAGGAGACATTTGCTCCAGTTGCAAAGCTTAGTTCAATCAGAATCTTGCTATCTCTTGCAGCAAACCTAGAATGGCCTCTTTACCAACTTGATGTAAAAAATACCTTCCTTAATGGAGATCTTGAGGAGGAAGTGTTTATGGATATTCCATAGGGATTAGAGACAGAGGAAACTTTCAGACGGGTATGTAGACTCAAGAAGTCCTTGTATGGACTTAAACAATCTCCATGTGCATGGTTTGAAAGATTTATCCAAGTTGTTAAGAGTCACGGATTTATGCAACGTCAGACAAATCATACTGTGTTCATCAAAAGAAACTCCAAAGGTAAGAGAGCCATACTTTAGTTTATGTTGATGACATTGTCTTGACGGGTGATCACTTAGAGGAGATTGCTGGAATTAAGAAGTTTTTGGCAAGGGAGTTCGAAATCAAGGACTTGGGTCAACTTAGATATTTCCTAGGCATGGAAGTTGCTTGTTCAAAACAAGGAATTTCTGTCTCTCAGAGAAAATATACCTTGGACCGCTTATGAGAAACAGGAATGTTGGGGTGTAAGCCTGCTAACACATCTCTTGATGTGGCCAGTAAAGTAGAATTGGAGGAAGACAGTCCTTTAACAGACAAAGGAAGATACCAAAGACTAGTGGGTAAGTTAATTTACCTAGCTCATAAACACCCTAATATCAGCTTTGCAATTAGACTTGTCAGTAGATATATGAATAAGCCAGCTAAGAGATGTCTAGAAGATGTTCTATGTATCCTATGTTATCTCAAGAAGAGTCCAGGACGTGGATTGTTCTTCGGGAAGACAACCAACCAAGGGTTAAGGTAATGACAAATGATGATTGGGCTGGATCTTTGGAAGATCAAAGGTCTACTACTGGTTATTACACATTCCTCTGCGGGAATCTAATCACATGGTGCAGCAAAAAGCTACAAGTAGTAGCAAGAAGCAGTGCAGAGGCTGAGTTCAGAGCAATATGCCATGGTATCTGCGAGGGAATATGGCTGGAGAGAATGGTAAAAGAACTGGGGGTCAAAATGGAAGCATGTATTGTCTTGTATTGAGATAACAAGGTAGCAATCAATATTGCAAAAAGTCCTGCTCATCATGATCGAACTAAGCATGTGCAGATTGATCGTCATTTAGGAGAAGCTAGAGGGAGGAAGATTCAAGTTTGGGTATACATATCCTCGAGTCAGCAGACTGCAGACATTCTCACTAAAGCTCAACCTAAAGCAAGCTTTGAGAGTTTGAAGTCCAAGTTGGGTATGCTTAACATACATCACCCAGCTTGAGGGGGAGGGTGTAAATATGAGCAAGATTAGTGGGATTGTTATCCCACGATTTTAGGAATGAGCAAGATCTGTGGAAGTCCATAATTTAAGGAATTAGTCAAATTATAATAAAGTTGTGATTGATTCATGGCTAGCTGTTAAGATTGTCTCCTTGATTTAGGTAATTTGTTTAATTCTAAGATTAGGGTCGCTATTTATTTAGGTTATATATATGCCTTTGCTGGTTGTAGTTGTAAGTTAAGAAGTTATGGAAAAAATCATAAAGCATTCCAAATTCTTCAACAGCCATTGATGATATTTGTTCCTCTCAAACCGATGTCTCAGTCTCTCCTAATCATATGATAAGTAGTCTCATTTCCTTAACACTGTTAACATTTTGGAAATCTCAAGATTCATATTGCCGATAGAAACAAACCTACCTACCATGGTCATTGATGATATTTGTTCCCCTCCAAATGATGTCTTAGTCTGTCCTAGTATTCCCACTATGTTGTTATTGTTCAGTTAGTTGACACTAATTTATAAGAATAATTTTCTAAATCTAGTTGTGTTGTGTAGGACAACTCCTTTACTTCTGAAAGCTACAATGCCTTGTATCCCTATTCCATTTTCTTATAACCAAAAAACTCATGCTCCATCCCCCATCCATGCAACAGTAAGTTTATGTTTCCTATGATGCTTCATTCTGATGTGTCCGTTACAAAGCTTGAATAGTTATTCTTGGATAAAACAAGAGTGTGGCCTTGATTACAATAAGGCCTTTGTAGTAGCAAAAATGATCATGCGAAAAAAAAAATCCTATCCCCCATTGCATCTTAATTATGGTGGTTATGATAAATGATCATCAAGAATGAAATCACCCACAAAGATATTACAAAAGAAATTTATGTCAAATTACTTTCTAAGCATGCGCACTTCCACCAATGCTTTATGCAAATTCAAAAGCTCGATAATTTGAAAAGTTTCAATCCACTTTCCTCTCTCATTTACTCCGAGTTATATGACTGATAATCTCTTTTATTAAAGGGGTAACTAAGGGTGTATTCGTCTACCTATTTATGTTAATCTCATTGCTGTCATAGGTCCTAATATATAGCCGTCTTTAAGATTCAAAATGCTAGTTTACAATCAAATCTAATCTATAATCCTATTTGCTCAATCCTTCCTTACAAATTGGCCAATGTCGATAAGAGGATTTAAGGCTCGGCCAGCTTGGGTTAACATCCTTAGATTGTTACATTCCACTTTTCATATTAAAAACCTTAGGAAGTTCACCTATTTCTAGGAGTTGCAGGTATATAGGCATGGAACTGGGTCAAGTTAGGTGCGACAAGAGGCAACCCATGCCCAGTTCAAAGTCTTGTTAGGCTAAAGCAGCACAACCCAAGCCCGAGGACACTCTTGCGCCCAAAACGATATCATTTTCGTTTTACTTTCCAAAACATCATTTGGTTTTGAGTTTCTTAACTTAAAGACCAGAACAATGTCATTTTAGGGAGAGAGTATGAACCGTTCATATTGGGCTTGATTTAGCCCACCAAGTCCGAACTGACGTAAAACCATACCGGGCTTAAAATGACATCCCCATAAGTAAAAACTCAATCTCAAGTTTTATTTTGGCAAGTGATCTCAAGGTATCTTTTCAACTAGTACAAATATACAATAGATTTGGTTTAGTTGAATGAACACTAGCACCACTTTTAACTCAAATACATGCTACCAACAATAGTGTCATTAAAAGTTGCTACAAATCTTAGCTACCATGAAAACATGAAGCACATAGAAGTCATTTGTTCCTCTATTCGCAAATATTTCACCAATATAAAAGGGTGTCAATAAGTTTATATCATTAGAGGAATACAAGGTAATACCAACATTTTAAATTAAGAGATCTGGAGTATTCCAAGAAAGAATATTCAATTAATTATTCAGTACAAAATGCACATAATCAAGGTTTCAAATTGTGATTGCAATTGTGATCGTTGCTACATTATGCATTCTGCAATAATGATTATTGGGCAAGTTATATTGTGGATTATGTGGGTGACATTGCAAAATTTTTGAAGTATATAACTTATCGTTATAAACTAAAATACGTTCTTAGTGTTTATTGTTTAACCTTATTTTAACAGTAATTTAAATGCCATTATCATTAATATAATTATGATATACTTAAATATTCAAATTAATTGTTATCTAACTAAAATAAAATATTAACTATAAGTGTTGTATGAAAACTCACTATTGCAAATATTAACAAATTAATAGAATTAGCTATTAATAATAAATAGTTACTTAAGTATAACAATTAATAAAAGTGAAAATATAATCCTTAAAAAATAGAGGCAAACTCATTCTCTACAAATGGAAATAATTCAGTGTGATTAATCCACATTAATTTTCTAGGAGCAATAACATTATAATGATGTGGTTTTCCTTCCTATCCAAAAGTAGACTTTCCTTCCCAATCTTCTCCACATCTCTCTCTATTTTGTCAAAATCAAAACTCTGGAATTCCCAATATCTTCATTTTTGAATGTTACCCTTCTTCATCTCCTCACTTCTCTCTTCCCTATATTATCTCAAAATTTAAACCACAAAATCCCCCAAATCTTACTTCCATCTCAAAATCTCCAATTCTTGCTTCCATAGTTATCAACTTGCCTTTTAGTTTGTTATGGCAATTTCAACCCTCAATTCACAAGTTAGTTTCTTTTCTTCAAATCCTTTTCTTTTTTTTGTTTATTCCTTCAATTCCTTCTCTTTTTCTTCTTTCCAAATTGTAGCTATGCAATTAAATAGATGGTGCAGATCGTTTTCAACACAAAAGTTGCAACAAAGCATCGTTCGTTGCTACAACCAAATGTGAAACTGTATCGCATCATTTATGCAAAAACAACTAGGACCATAACCACATTGTTGCGATTGCAAATGCAGCTGCAGTCTGCATTTAAAACAATGCACATAATATTCCTATACAAGTTGTGTATAATAATACTAAATAATAATAGAACTCTACAATACTCTTTAATGTCTTCAAAATCCCTCAATATGGTAAGTGGGTTTCCCATTTTGCACGTGAATTCTTTAACTCGTGCAACAAATAGCCATATCACAACCAAGATACTCCAAAATTGCAATAGCAATTTACTTATAAAAATCTTACTTTTATTATTAATCGTTATACTAAACTAATTATTAATAGCTAATTCTACAACCTTATTAACATTTGTAACAGTGAGTGAGTTAGGCAAATACTTTTGAGTCACTCCAATTTCCAACAATTACCCAATTGACACAACTTAGCAATTTTTAGATGAACAACAAGGACCATCGTTCGTAGGTCAAATCACTTAAATAAGCTTTTCTGTAATAGGGCTTGATGGTATTCAAATATATTGTTTGAAAGTTTCTATAATAAATTTTCCAAATCAAACCAACAAGTAGTCCAAGCAACCAAAAAAAAAAAAAGGTGTTGCAAGTTGTTACAATTAGAACATTTGCAACCGTGAGACTCAATTTGGCTCAAATATAACTCAAACCATTGAGTTTGTTAATACATGTTAGTGGTGCTAATTTTGATGGCCATGTAAGCTTAACCCACTCTTTTTAATCACCCATATGCAATAAAAATTCAAATTGTTAAACAAATAAGAAAATTAAATAAGAGAAGAATAAGCATATTACTCATGAATCTAACATCAAAAACGTCAACACTCCCACTCAACACTCAACACTCAAATCCCTAAAACCCTAAAAGCTTTCACTTCCCATTTGTCAGTTGATTTAATTCTTCCTTGACGCTCTTCTTCTTCTTGTTGTCCTTTTTTTGGAAATTTCCATGATAAGTCATAGGAATTAGGACTAGGATATGGTCATTCTAGGTCGACAAAAGAATTCGGTTCATGCAAAAAGAAGATGATTATGAAGGGGATAAAGGTTGGAAGGGTGTGTGATTTGAATTTGAAATAACGTGAATCTATTAGGTTTAAGTTTGTTACTGTGGGCAAAGACAATAGAATCACATGGGAACATGGTGGTAATAGAATTATGAAAACTATCAAATAGAGGGAGTTTTGCATGGTATGTCAATGAAATACAACTGGTTAAGTTATTGATTTGTTTCCTTTGGTTTTACTAGAGAATAGGGAGTTAAAGGATGATGGTGACAACGATTCTACTAAAGTTTGGACGTGGGATTAAGTCCTTTAATTGGATAATGGCAAAGGATGGATGAGTCTTTCTTGCAGTCGAATGAGCTTCATGCTTGAGAAACTAAATAAACAATTTGAAGATGAAAATTTGCAAAAGCCAACAATTTGAGAAGAGGAAGTTTATGGGTTTTGGGGCTTTGGATATCGAGATGAATTTTTGGTGCTTTTTATTTTTAGGGTCATAAGTAATATGTTTATTCTTCTTATCTTATTGAAAATTCTTTTACATATTTAACAATTTTATTTTATTTCCATGTACTCAAATGGAATGCGGTGAACTTACATGGTGCTTCACATCAACACCAATAATGGCATGTTATTTACCATCTAAGCTATAAAAATTTATACATTTAATTTCTTTTTTTCCATAAGCTCAAACTAGTATTGAAATATTGAGGAAGCTTTTGGATTTAGTAACAAGATAACCTTAAAGGTAAAGGTTTCGACTAATATTTGAGTAAAAAGTATAGTAGAAAGCTGATCTAAGAACAATTGCTTTGATCACTATGGAAATAAAATAATTGTGAAAGCGTAAAGAGAGAAGGAACAAGTTATATTTGGCTCAGCCTTAAGGCCTACATCAATGGACATATAAAACAAAGGTACAAAAGTGTTATTGATTAGGTTTGTCTCATCTGTATACTTGGGCTATACATGCTAACACTAACATCTAAAAAATAAGAGACCTAAGTTATTCCAACATATGAATATTTAAGTAATGTTCCTATATAAAGATAGGAATATCATTCCTGTATAAGGATAAAATAATATTCAATCATATTAGATAAAAACATAAATTCCATCAACAACGAAAGTGTTCCATGATTTATGGTTAAGACCTTTCCAGACGCCGCTTCATTGCGAGACGTCGGACTGGGTGTGATGGTGATGATGATGATGATTTATGGTTAAGAAACTAGTAAAATCATTCTTTTGATATGACACTCAACGAATATAATCATTGCCAACCTACTACTTATCATATTTATCCTTGTCATCTAACTTGAATTTAATTGTTTTTGGAAACCGTCTTGCCATTAAGAATATGTCCATAAGGTCTTCCCTCCAATGATAAAATGTGGGCTTTAGGGGAGTATAATGGCCTTATTTAGATAGTTTTTGTGATAAAATTTAGATAAGATTAAAAAAAAAAAGAGACAAAAAATAGATCTCTTGGTCAAGAATTTCTATTATATATAGAGTACAAGTTAATTTTGTCCTTAAATTGGCCAAGCTACCATATAGAGCTATGTTTCAAGAATTTCTATTATATATAGACAGACTACAAGTCAATTTTGTCCTTAAATTGGCCAAGCTACCATATAGAGATATGTCCTCCAACTAGTATATCCTAATCAAGAAAAAGCACAAGAATAGAGCTATAAATTGCACAAACTTTGTTGGCTCTGGATGACCATTTAACTCCTTTCATTCAGAGTTCTCTAAATTGTAAAATATGTTGTCTTCACATAACCAGCTAATTCTTTTGTCATGCTCCCTTAACTTTTTGTTACTAAATCTACAAGCATCAATTTGTTGACAAGGAATTATGCGCTATTTTTCATAATTTGGTGAATATTAGGAATATATAGAGTGGTTGAGATATGTGTTGAAGTGATGAATTGGCACTTATAACCAAGCAAATATTGTGTTTTCTTTCTTTCCCCTATTTATCATTTATTTTATTTCTAAAATTCATAATTAAAGATAGACCACAACAATACAAGCAAATAGACAGGCAAACGTTACTATATGTTCATGAAAGAAACTAGATTCTATTCAGCTAAGCAGTTAAGTTCACAAAAAAAATGGAATTACTAACGAATGAAAAACAAGGTAAAACATGAATCATAAAGTTTATCTTACCTTGAGATCAAAAACAAATTGTTTGTTCCCAAAGTTGACTTCAACCCTGCCAGATTGAAATGAAATAAGCGTGAACACTAATTGCACTATATGACAACATAAAAAGTGAACATTATTAAACATCACATTAACATAAAGCTATGGTACTAATCATGTTCATTTAAGACAACACAACTTTGGGAGACACTGAAATGTGATTTCTTTGCAAATAACATAAGGGTAGACAACAAGTTCAAGGAAGAAAAGATTTATAAGTGGTTGGCCAGCTTAATCCTATAAGAAAGATATCATAATGCCAACATAACATACAACTTCTCGTAAATGTCAAAGACATAACAAACACATAGAACAAGGAAACTAGATTTGTCACTGCACTGCAATAATATTCCAATAGCATTATTAGTTTTCTGCAAATTACAAGACATCAAAAAGAATGAAATGTGAAAACTCAAAAGTATTTAAGAAAAGAGGTTGTAATGTGAACTGTTTATCTAGGAAAGCATCCCTAATGAAGACATTCATGTCAAAAGATTCAATTACAAAATTCACTCAACTACCATTCTATATATATATATATACATCTCACCAATGTGTATGATAACTTGCTAAAAAGAAATCAACACATAAACATTGATTAGTAGGACAAAAATTGATAAAGGAAATAGGACTAGTCAAATAGCACGAAAAGAAATTGCACGAGATGATAACATGGGTTTATATTATTTTTGAAATTCCAATGAGCCAAAAAAATTTAAGAAAATGATATTGACTAAGGAGCCCCTGAACTTGTGTAATATGCGCTTGCATGTCCCTAAACTTAGAAAATGTTCAATCAAACATTTGAAATTGTTTGTCATGCAAATATCCTTATATTTCTTAAAATCGAGAAAAAATATAATTAATAGAAACAATCAATAGTGTTTTCTAAAAGGCCATGTAAATAAATTTAGAATTCAGTTACAACAATTATCAATTATTATCTCTCTGGAGCTCAAATGAATTGAATTTTCAATGTCAAAAGGTCAATATTATTTAATTCAAGGGGCTTAGTTATTGTAAAGTTGCTAAAAATTTCACGGGTTCCAAAATGCTCTATCCAACAAAAAGTCATTACTTTATAATTCACCAAGAAATGTATTGAATCACAAAAAGCTAAGGGCTTAATCAAATAATCTAAAGCACGACCGATTGCTCGATTGAGTGTGAGTGCTCTTCTATTTGTTTTACACCTTCTTTCCCCAGTTGGCCTTTTAAGTGTCCAAATCCCCCACTAGAAATGAATGAAGGATATGATAAAAACAAAAGGATAATACTTACGAAGAAGCAATCTAAGAGGATTTCCTTCTGCATGACAACCTTATTTATCACCTACACTACTATCAACAAATTGTTGCAAGCTACCAGATGCTAAATCCAAAATGTTAAAAACTCTTTCACTAAATTTGAGAAGCGTTGTACCATGAGTTACAGAAAACATCAAATAAATATTTAAAAGCACAAGCACATACTCCTCATTTTGGCTGTGAACAGCAACTGTTGGAAACAAGGGACTCTTCATGTTCTTTGAGATTGCCCCAACTATCGTCCCATTTTTACTGAACTCAATGTAAAGCATGAAAAGTAACATGTAAAAGTAAGGATTATGTTTGAAGAAATTGCAAGTTACAATTGAAATAAGGTTATAATCCTTCAGCAACACCACCATATACTAACTAGAGTAGGCAGCTGTCTTACGTGAAAAAGAATTCCTGAGAAGCATAGTTTATACCAGCACCAACTGTATCTTTCACAGTAAATGTTGGACCAAATGGCTCACCCTTCCCTTGCCCTCGATAGATATGTCCATCATCCCCGTGATATCCGCAGCTATTTGCTTCCCAACTGCCAGATATAATAAATAGAATGAAAGGCTCAAGAACAAACAAATGGCAAGAAAGAAAAACTTAATAGTAACAATGATGTGTTAGAGCTACAATCTAAGCATTGAAGCAATACAATTGAATGTTAAAAAAACATTCACTAGAATTTTCAAAAAGGTCAATGTGGCAACCTGAAAATAATGACAGCAACCTCACCAAATTTTAGCATTGAAAAACACTCAATATGAGAAACTATAACAGAACATTACTGACCAAGTACTTCAAAGAGTTAGATCATGTCCTTTGGCAATCACATATAAAATCACACTAAATAGATCAATATCAGACATGAGATAAAGAATTTGAGCATTTCAATCTCCTCTTTTGTTATTGATTGAAATAGTTTATTACACATCACAATCTTCCCCGTTAGATATCGATATTAAGCACTCAATAGCTTTGACTTTTTACTACCCCCTGGCATAGAATAATTAGAATCTAATTCAATTTGTTGCGTATATTATCAAACAAAAAAAAACAGCAAGAAAATGTAATATGCGAGGACAATAGGAATTTAGTTCAAGGAAAAATGCTAAGCAGATGGTTAATTTTCGTGAATTAGTTATTCAATTGCACACACTTGAAAGTAGAAAGCAATGACAAGCGCAAACAACTAACTTTCTAGAAAGCTCATCCTCATTCTCCTTTCATATACTAATCTAAGGGAGTAAATCATTGAAAACTTAGCAACTTTCTTTTGAAATCAAAAATTGACTTTCTCCACAATTAAACCAGAGTCGTATTGTAAAACTCAGTTGGATTTTGTTTTGCTTTCCTTCAATATTCAATTGCCAATAGCCCACCACAAACCTTCTCCCAAGAAATATTTTTTTTTCATACTAACCAAACACTGGAATTTGACTTGAGTTCCCCTCTATTTTCTTGCTCAATTAAAGAAAGACAAAAAAATCAAATCAAAATCTAAATGTAACAGTAACAAAAATTTACCCAGGCTGCCTTCGCATCTTAAAGGTGTCATTAGTGAAGCCAATGGCAATCTGGCCTTTGGCACCAGCATTCTTTACATAAATCTCGAAGTAATAAACGAGTCTCTTGACCGGCGCAGGCTTATTGGCTTGGACAACGCCAACATCGTGGCCGTGAAGGTTGACAGTGGTGTACTTGATGGAAAGCTTATCGGTAGAAACCACTAAAAACCCTCCGGAACTGTTAATTGTGTTAAGCTCTGTCGGCTCCTCCTCATGTTCATCCTCCATCACGCACCGCGAGCGGCGTCTCGCCAGCTCAAGAAAATACCTGCCGGGATCTTGCTGTTGAACGGAAGTGTTATCTGTAGAATTGATGTTGATGTTGTTGACGTTGTTGCTGTTGTTGTTATCGTTGGTGATCATTTTGTAAACCCTAAGAGAGAATAGAGAGGTTGCTTAATGAATCATCTACTTAGGATTGGGCTTGATTACCGGTTTTTCACTTCTTGAAGGAAAAATAAAGGTTTACAAAGTGCAGTATTTCTTTTCACGCCTCCCGTTCTGCATTTACGGTTCGATGACGGTTGATTGCGTGTCACGTGACTGACTCTAGTCAACTTGTACCAAATCCTCATTTCCGCGTTATGCTTCCTGTTTACACGCATGGCATTCTTCTAATCATCTGTAGAAACATTTCCTGCACCTACACATTTTTTGAAAACAATTCCTCTCGTCCCTTGGAGTTATTTCAAGTTCTCCTGATTTGTCGTGGGTTTAAACTGTTTTTATTTATGAACTATTTAAAATTTAGGCCAGATACTTGCTTCATGTAAGGGACCTGTTTAGTTCAAATAAGGATTAGTCTGAATATGAATAATTTAAAGGTGTCTTTTTATAGTTGAGACTTTTCTAAAACACCTTGTGAACAATTAAAAAAATACTTATTATTTTGACATATCTCATCTCATCCATATATTTAAATAAAACAGAAAATATGTAAATAAAATAATATAAAATAAAGTAAGAACTGGTTAAAAAACAAAGAACTTTATTTTTATATTATAAAATTGATTAAAGAGAACAGAGGACCTCATCTTCGTATTATCTATTCTTTCTTTTTCAGTTTAATCGGATTATATTTGAAGCCTTCAAATTATAAGTAACTAATATTTAAATATTATCTATACCATTAAATCAATAGATCCTTAAATTTACACAATAAAACTTAATTCATCATCATCATCACCATCATTACACCCAGTCTGAAGTCTCGCAATAAAGCAGAGTTTGGGAAGGTCTGATAGTACACAGCCTTACCCCAATAGAGAGGCTGTTTCTGGTAGACGCACATGCAGATGTGACAATAAACGAGTGATGCAGGTTAAAAGAGTAAATAAGTAAAATTGACACGCTAAATCATTATGTAAATAAAATTACAATAAATACATAAAAATAATATATAACTCGAGTTTTTAAAAAATATTTTAAAACTAAAATATAACGAAATATAACATCTCTTTTTCTTTAGAAAAGTACCAATATCCAGATGATAAGAGAGTAATAAAGCATCAAAGAACTCAACTTTGAATCATACAAAACACGAAAACCCAGAAAAAATGAACATGTAGAAACACAAAACGTCTTAAATCGTAAGATCATGAAGCATAAAAATTTAATCTTGACATAAACCCAACAATATCATATGCAAAGAGATCAACATACTAAAACCCAGAAAGCATTAAATACCAAATCAAACAAAGAAGCTAATATCAAAAGCAAAAAATCGTAAAGAACATAAATTTCAGAAAACTCAATATAACCCAGAAAATACCAAAGTAGAAGAGACTGATTAATCAAGAACTATACCCGAAATGAGGAGTCTGCAGAGAAGGAAAAGAGAGTGAGAGCACCAAGAAAGAGGGAAAGCAACACAGAGAAACTTACGTGTTGAATACTAATATTAATATCAAAACAATAAAAACTGCAACCAGCCATTACTTTGCGATCTAAAATTTTATAATCAACGACAACAAAGAAAGTTTTCATTTTTTTTTCCACCAAAAGAGGAAAAGAAAAACTAATCTGTTTGTTGTAGATATTGAAGTAGATATTGAAAAGGTACCAGAGTCCAAACAACAATCTAAGCACCGAAGTCCTCCAAAGCTTGTTGTGAAAAACTAACCTCTGGTACAGGTCGTAAAGGAGTAAAGCGGTGTCGTTTTGGACCTAGATATATATATAGTATCTATAATATGCATGACCTTGCATTGAATTGTATAAGGTTCTATATACATACATACATATATATGTATATATGTACATATATGTATGTATATATATGTACATATATATATGTATATACAGCTTCACAAAGACGCAACCATCCACTACTTTAAAGAAAAATCTCTTATTGAACAATGTTAACTAGTTAAAACGACTACAATTATCATGCGAAAGGTTTATCAAAATCATAACAACTCATTGAAAAGTCATGTGCAGCAAAGAAGCTAAGTCTATACTCCATCAAAAAGTCCAAACTAAAAAGCAAACTGATCAATCAAAAGCATAAAGAGTAGACTACTGAATTGATCGATCTACATACAGATTCAAAAACTGCAAAATCCAGGGAACATGGTAAAGATATGATCATACCACATGCTTCCAAATTTGTTTAATGCAATCATGAAAACAACAACAGACCTAGTAAGCAAAACCTATTAAAGCAGATGGTAGTATTATTGTCTTAACCGAAATAGAAGGATGGAAATATAACATAGATGGGTGCAAAAGAGAAAATAATATTAATAATTTATTGTTATGATTCAAAAATAAGAATATGAATTTATTCAATTTCCATGAAGTCATTTTAGTAAAAAAAAATGCATTGTGTCTTTATTGAGTATGATGGAATATCAAATGATAAATAACACCAAAATGCATTATTAAAGTTAATCTTTGAATTTCAACATGATCTAAGTGAAAATATCAGGAAATTGAGTCAAGAACAAAGAAAATCCAAGACAAATCACAAATTCAATGTAATTAAGTAAATATAATCCTTCTTTTAATCTTTTCTTTATTTTAATATTTTAGGAGCTTAAAATGTATTGTCATATTATTTAATGCATATAGTTTTTCTCTATCAAGAAAAATTTTGTTTTTAATATTAAAAAAACTCTTGATCAACAAATTAGTTTTATGGAAGGCTAAAAGTATATTTTGAACCTCAACATTACAATATAATACAACTTAAATCTTAACATTTTAGAGCATTCAAATTAAACCCTAACTTTTTCAAAACATTTAAAATAAACCTTGAATGGATAGAAAATTTAACAGAATTAACTCCCTGATAGTTAAATGACATGTCGATGCTGATATGACATTATTTTTATATTTTTAAATAGAAAGTGAGCCTTACTGCTACATAAATAATTTTTTAAATTAATCAGAAAGTGGGCCTCACATCTACATAGCAATGTGGTCACTGTCTAAAATATCCCACTGTCTAAAATAAAATGAATGTGAGCCTCATTGCCATGTGACAATTGAGACATTTTAGACTAAAGCCCACTTTTATTTAAAAATAAAAATAATGTCAAATCAACATTGATGTGATGTTTAACTGACAAGGAATTAACCCATTAATTTTTCAATCACTTAAGGTTTGTTTTGAATGTTTTAAAAACTTTAGGGTTTAATTTGAATACTTCGAAATATTAAGGTCTATTCTATATTCTATTTTAAAAGTTGAGCTTCAAAATATACTTTTAGCCTTTTACGGAACTTAGGTTAATCTATATTAGTGATAGTCAATATTTGTAATGGTTTTAGGCTTTAGGTTATTTCTGAAAGGCATATTGCTTAACCTATAAGAAGATAGGTTGATCGATCAAGTATTTGCATATCGATCGATTAAACATGGTTTAGATTGACTAAATGCCTCGAGTACAAGTTAGATTTTTTATATGGTATTTACATGCCTTGATTTTCTATGACATAGATCAACTAATGTAGTATCTAGGGGTGTTATTATAGGTCAACTGAAAATAATGATCGATCAAACTAACAATTAATAACCATTGAGTTTTTTTGCATTTTTAGTTGTAATCTTCATTTGAGCTATTTTTAGTGCAATTGAATCAAAATTAAATGTTATGCTTGCTTTTCACTATCAAGGAAGACATGTCATAGGTTACTCTACATCTAAGGAAGGAAAGATGTAGTTGCAAGGTTTATCTTCACCTTCATAAAAAAGAGGAAAACCCAAGTGAAATTTTGGAAGTAGATGTAGGATGATAAGCATTCTAAATTTCATGCTTTCCTCCTATAATATTTAGTATTTTCCACATATTAGGTTTAATATACTCATTAGTCTTATATTTTGATTTAGGATACAAATGAAGATATTAAGGGAAGTTAATGATAATTAAGCAATCTTGGATAACTTTGACAATGCTCTTTAAAAAAATTTTAAATAAAAAATATATTAAATTACTAAGGATAAGTACATAATTCCAAGTTTTCTATCAATACAAGGTATTGCTACTTTTTACAGAAACTATAAAGAAAAAATATCAAGCCAACTGATATGAGAGCTATAAATATTTTAGCCAATGATCTCGTATACGCTAGAAGAAAAAATTATTAAGCTATAAGATCTTCAATGAGGAGTATTATAGAATCCTAATGCTAATGTGAGTGACATTTCTTTTAGGGTGTATTCCTATAGTTACATCTTTGTGTTATCATCATCACACCCAATCCGAAGTCCTACAATAAAGCGGGATTTGAGGAGGTTTGATAGTACGCAACCTTACCCCTATATAGTAGAGAGGTTGCTTCCAGTCGACCCACATACAGATGTGACAATAAAAAAGTGATGTAGGATGAAGAATAAATAAGTAAAACTAGCATGTTAAAATATTATGTAAATAAAATTACAATAAATACATAAATAAATAAAATAAAATAAAACTCGATTTTTAAAAATATTTTAAAACTAAAGTATAACGAAATATATCTTCTCTTTATCTTTAGAAAAGTACCAATACTTAGATGCTAAGGGAGCAATAAAACATCAAAGAACTCGACATTGAATCATACAAAACACGAAAACCCAGAAGAAAAAAAACATGTAGAAACACAAAATGTCTGAAACTATAAGATCATTAAGCATAAAAATTCAATCTTGATATAAACCCAACAATATCAGATGGAAAGAGATCAACATAATAAAACCCAAAAAGCTTTAAAAACTAAATCAAATAAAGAAGCTAATATCAAAAGCAAAAGAAAAACCATAAAGAACAGAAATATCAAAAAACCCAACAAAACATAGAAAAGACTAAAGCAGAAGAGATTGATTAATCAAGAACTATACCCGAAAAGAGGAGGCTGCGAAGAACGAAGAGAAAGTGAGAGCGCCAAGAAAAAAGGAGAGCAATACAGAGAAACTTACGTGTTGAATACTAATATTAATATCAAAATAATAAAAACTACAACCAGTCGTCACTTTACGACCTAACATTTTATAATCAATGACAACAAAGAAAGTTTCCTTTTTTCACCAAAAGAGGAAAAGAAAAAACAACCTATTTGTTATAGATATTGAAAAGGTACCAGAGTCTAAACAACAATCCAAACACCAAAGTCCTTCTAAAGCTCGTTGTGAAAAACTAATCTTAAGCTAGAGTACTAAAAGAGGTTGCCAGTTGCAGAAAACAGTATAAGGGCAATTTTAACATCGCGGAGCGTTGAGAGCTCAGAAGGATTGAGGAGCACAAACATGGACATTGTAGAGGTCTTCACGAACTAAAGCTTCAACAAGAAAGACTAAACCAGGGGACTCAATCCCATCACAGTTGGTGACAAAAACAATAGGCTTTGATGAATCTTTTATGTCCACAGAGTTTTCAACACAGGTAGGCAATGTAGCATATTCAAACAAACCAAAAAATTCACTAGCAATACATCATCCTAATATCTCTCTTCAACTGAAGCCATTTAGCACTTGACTTCAAACCAGTAAAAATAAGAAATATAAAGATGAAAGACAACACCTTTTTTCTAACTTCCATGTTACTTAAAATTCATCAGAGAATTTATAACTGAGATCAAGACTAAGAGCATGCTAATGATCACAAAAGAACAAACCTAAAAAGATCACAACCTAATAACCAACCAAGAACTGAAAACCTATGAGAAAAGATCTTCAAAAAGATAAACAAAGCAAAAACTCATCAAATAGCTCGATTATATCTGCAGCAGTGAAAGCAATTTACTACAAGCCTAAATGTTAATAAATAGGACTGTCATCATTAGATCTAGTCCAAAGACGGTTAATCGGTAAGTGAACATTACCCTTTGAGACGTCAAATTGACCACACATTATCATGTTCAATACAAAAGTATGAAGCACAATCTTTTGCAACCAAACAAAGTATATGCAAGTCTAAACTTTATCACCTACCACATTAGCTTCAAATCTACCCAGTAAGCCATAATATTCAAACAGAAATGGATTGAAAAATCCAATCAAATAGCAAAATCTAGAAAATAGCCACTAACATGGACTTTAACTATAAAAAAACTGAAGAAAGCAACACTATAAGACCCACAAACACAAGATCTGAGAGTAAGTAAGCAGAACACAAGATCTGAGAGTAAGTAAGCAGATTTGCAAAACACTAAGCATATCACTTGCAGGACCTATAACCGAATGAAGTATGACAAAAGATTGAACCCAGAAATACTCGATCTTTTAGATTGCAAAGCAGGCATAAGATAAAAGATAAAAAAAGAAAGCTTTGTACCTATGGAGATGAGAGAGAAAAAAAGAAAGAAAATATGAACTAGACTAAAGCAGTGATCAGTTACCAACAAAAAATCAACTCAAGAAGCTAGTTGTAACTACATATTCGAATCCATTGCTATGCATTGGTTAAAATGTAAAAAATTAGCCTAGCTATTATGATTTCCCTTATCTAGCTCCTTAGTCCCAATATTAGCTCCTTAGTCCCAATATTAACTCATGGCCTATCTCCAAATAGCTGTAAAGAACTCATAATTGAAGGAAAGATGGCTTATGGATTCTTATTTTAGATTAGAGAGGCATTAGAAGCTATTGAGTCCAATTCCCTTTATCCTATCTTCAGTCTAGAGTTTATTATTAACTGCCAACCATAGTATAAATGTTGCTTTAGGACTACAATCATGATCCTATACTAACATATATCAAGTCACTTTAGTAAAGGGAGGTTTGAATATCTTTATGTAAGTTTTGTTTGAGAAAACACTTGAAGCATGGTCACTCTAAGTAATTCTCTCTTTATTATCCATATTGGGCCTATAATTTGATCCATTAGGTAAGATATTTGTGAAGCCCCTCAACTAACAGCTCTAATTCCTTCCTCTCACTATTTATTTAACCTTGTTTAGATAAGAATCAAAAGCTTAGGTTATTGGAAGCAAGGGAGTTTATATAAGGGGGCATGCTTTTGCTAATTATTAAACTAAAAGGAAGTATCCTTGTCATCACCTATAGTATTTTATGATATTTCAGTGTATAATGTTTCTCAATTTTAACATTTACATTAAAGTCTAAGAGGAATTAACTTAAGGTTTAAAGCCCCCAAGGTTTTCCCCATCTAGGTAGTAACTATCTATCCATTAGAACTAAAGGGATTCCCTGCACACTAGAATTTTCTGGATCCTCTTGGCTAGTAGCATGTTATTGAATAATTGATAGAGTTTATCCCCAACCCTCCTTTTTCTGAACAACCTCAAATAAAGGTTGACAATCTTCATCTGAAGTCTAGTAGTAGTAATTCGAACTTCAAGATATTTAAAGGGGGCTTCTCAAAATTTCAAGCCTACAATGGATGTCAAATTTCAACTTGGATGGGGTTATTGCCTGAAACAAAAATGTATCTCTTTTTTTAAAGTTAATTTTAAGGTCTAACATGTCATTAATTTTTTTATAGCTTCTATTAGTAATCTAAAAACCTTCATCAGTTGTACTTAATAAAACAAGATCATCAGTAAAAGAAAAGTGAATGATCTTATCTTTTTTTTTTCATTTATAGTTATAGTTAAAGATGCTTCTTTCTATGGTGTTTTTGTTAATCATCCTTAAGAGCACCTCCATGCAAATTATGAATAGGTAGGAGGATAAGAGATCCCCTTGGCTTAATCCTTTTCATCATTTGAATGATTATGTGGTTTCTCCATTGATAAAGATGTTAAATATAGTGGATGTAATGCATATTTTGATCTATTTGATGAATAGGTGAGGGAATTGTTGGAAAATCGATGGAAGATCTAATCCTACGAGCAACATAATAAATAACAAAACTTTTTCATATTTAATTTTTTGAAACCAAGATCATTTAAAATTCTATAAATTGATTAATATATAAATCATAATAAAGCAAGAATCATAATTTATACCTTACTTTAAAGCTTGATCATAATCTTGTTGTATCCCTCAAATTGTTTATAAAACTGGATTATCTCAACCACCATAGTCCTACAAGTGTTTGGCCTTATATGTTAAAAGAACTCGACAATTGTTACAAAGAGGGTTAGGTAAGGAGTGTTAGCTCACTTTGAGCTTAAGTCTATTTATAATATGTTTTGGACATTTTAGTAATTTAATTGAAATTAAATTTCAATTTAAATTTCAATTTTAATTTCAATTTCAATTTAATTATAATTATAATTATAAATAATTCTAATTAAATACCAATTGTGCTCAAATAAGATCCAATATTTCATATTAATCCTTATTTATTAAATATTTTATAGTTAATCATAAAGTTTTCGAACTTTACAGTCAAGTCCGACTTAATTAAAATATCTTTTCTCTCTTTAATTCATTCTTTATGTGTGACCCATTAGGTTCCTAAATATGTTAGGAATGGATATAAATTATGACCTAAATCATATTTAAGATTAGATGAATTAAACTCCTTTAATTTATGTTTAATTCTCTAATTAAACAATTTATATCCATGGATCAAGATTGACATCTAATAAACATCATGACCACCTAAATATTTAGGAATGTCAAAATAGTTTTAACTAACCTTTTCTTGTATGATTTTTTGGTATAATTCAATCATTTCATCAGACAATGTTTCAATTAGACATATGACATAAAATTAATGTTTATTCTATTTGAGTCTAATCATGTTAGTTCTCCGCAATGGAACATTTTTCCTAATTATTTTAGGGTGATGAATTCTATATTGATCACTCAACTATCTTCATATAGTTCATACTATATCTAATGACTCCTAGTGTTAGCCCCCATATTTTTTCTTTAGTTAAGCATGATTTAAATAAATTATGAGGTCTTGATAAATTATATTATTTTTGGAGTTTAATTATTATGCCTATGTTAGTAGGATTTATTTCATTGGATTGTTGAATAAAAAGTGGTCAGAATACATGAGGGCATTTTTGGCATAAAACTTAAGTATTTAAGTTATAAGGTATTAAAGGAAGGGTAAAAGGGACTTTTAACACTCATTAAAGGTAGAATTAGAAGAGGAAAATGTTTGTCTTGCATTTGAAAAGAGAAAAACGTTAATTGAAGATAGAAAGAAGAAGAGAATATCGAAAATAAGAAGAGAGGAAGAGAGGCTTCGGTGTTTGAAAGAAAAAAAGGAAGTTTATGCTAGGTTCACCATTTCTTAGTTTTCAAGAGAGAATTTGAGGTTACTCAAGAAGAGAGAAAGAAATAGGAAGAGAAGAGCTTTCTTTTGAGCTAATAATCTTATTATTTAGTGAAGATTCAAGGTAAGTATGATTTTTAATCTTTTGAATTTTTGGAAGGGTTTTGGTTCATAAAGCTTAGGAAATGCATGAGTTTAAGTATTCTAGGAT
>JAOQMP010000003.1:23382243-23401192 GCA_027563575.1 Erythroxylum pedicellare | reverse complement strand
TGTGGTCACACACTTACGAGTGTAATATTTTCCGTTTATGATTATTTAATTTATTATGAGATAATTTATTAAATAATTTATATAGCGTATTATTATATTTTTTGCTAGCACAGAAAATATAATTAATATTGGAAATTCTCTTGTTCAAAATAAATGAATAAAATAAAATAGTTCTATTTTATTTCATTTTAGAAACAATAATAAAATAAAATAGTTTTATTTTATTTCACTTATAAATAATAATTATTATTTATTAAAAAAGGCGTTAGATGGTTTCGTCTTGGTGGTTGTGTTTTTGCTATTAACTTTTAAAACCAAAACAAAATGAAACGTTATTTAAGAAAACGTTAGGACTTAAAAGAGTAACGATATAATATTACTTGCAAAGATAAAGTGGTTAACGATATAGTCTTTCATTCTTCCATATTGACTAGAAGTGAAAAGAGTGAAGAGAAGAGAAACTCTTTGCTCTTCTTTCAGTTTTTTTCGTAAAGCGTACGTGAACAAAATAGTAAATAGTGAAATATAGATTTCTTTGTTTTTGTACGTTGATAGAAAAACAATGACATAAATATTCTCAGTTTTTTACGGAAAAATAAACAAGAGAAAAGTTTGAGGAATTTGTTTTCTCTATTATTGAAGAAAGGGTTCTTCAAATTTATCCATGGTCATATCAAGTGTAGAAAGCGGGACATATTGCTTAGTGTGGAGTACATAGAGGCTTCATGTTTTCAAAGTTCCATATCGAGTAATCGTCACATTCTAGGTATTTATTCTGCCTGTTCTGATTATGAATATGATTATTCAACGCAATAGATAAATATGTAATTGCATTTTTTATTTCCACTGTGTATTACAATCTTTCAGGGGATCCACCTTTCCCATATCAAGAAGTGCATGAGGAGCAATGTCAAAAGGTTCAACTTCATATTTACCAATTAACATGCGTAATTATAGAAAAGAAATATACAGTTAACACATAGCTAATTTTTATCCAAATAGTAAATTGACCTTCCAAGAACTCAATTAAAATCCCCATAAACCAACATGAGAATATCTACACTGGTAGCTATTTTCTCCAATCCTTTCAAGAGTGTAATAACCTAGTTTTAAAATCAAGAAAGATAGATCAAGCCCACATTTTTCACCCATTAAGTAAAGAAAGCTTAAAAAGTAACATGAATACTTATCAAAGTTTGACATCCTTCAAATCTACTTGGGCATTTACACGTGTATTAGCCTATATTCATGTCAACAAACTAACCATTGATTGGATTTAATATCCATAGGAGAGGAAAAAAGAAGAAAAAGGAAAAGAAACTTGAGAATTGTAAAGGAAAAAAAAACAAAATCAGAAAAGAAACATGAAAGGCTATAACCTTAACATGCAAGATAGAAGCAACATTAATTAAGTAAAAAGAAAATAGTACAATGATTAAATCATCAGTCATGTAGTTTGATCATAATAAAATAACTCACAACACAGAGAAGCTGTCTTTGTCCAGGGTTATCAACTCCTTGATTACTAAATTTGGCTTTTAAAAGAACAATGAGTGCAACGTTGTCTTGCAAGCAGAAGAAAATATCCATGAGACTACTTGGATGATGAAAATCATATAACTTCTACATGCAAATACACATTTGTAACAAACTCAACAGCAAGAATCCAACCTTAACCAATCTACTTAAAACAATTTTACTCTAGGTGCTTGGAACCACAACATCAGTCAAAGACTGTGAAACTTTATTAAATTCAACCTAAATACAAATAGTATCGGCTCTATAAAACATTAGAGAAAGTATATGCAAATGTCCAATTAAAGGAGGAAACCAATATAACCTCATTTTTTTGACATGTGAGAGTTTATCCCTGCAAAAAAAGGTAGCACAACCATCAATTGTATGGGTTTTCCCATTGTAAACCTACAATTACCAACATGAGTTAGTAGAATATGTATCTGATATGTATAGCTACCAATTAATAAATGTTATCAAATAGCCTCATTGGTTTTTCTTTTATATAGAGCTTGATAACCATGTTTGTCCAGTAGCATCTATAGCATCTTTTCCTTCCTCTTTCTTTCCTTAATCTTCAACTACTCCCTGAATCGTCTCCCTGAAGGTTTTACAATCTAAAAGAAAGTAACAAATGAACCTTATGATGAGAAACATTAGAAAAAAGTTATATGAGATATAGAGGCAGAAAACATGTGACTGAGCAAAATCCTTAGCGCAAGGTTCAGTACTATAGATGATAAGACTTTAATCTCATTTCAGAAAATGATTTGACAAATTCAGGTCGATAAAACAAATAAACACAAAAGAAATCTATGACATTTGTTGCGGTTCCTATAAGCCGCGCATAAGTCCCAAGCAAACAAGTTTTAATGAATGTTCCCCCTCAGGAAATTCTCCACAGAATTTCATTAGTTGGGAAACGTATGACCTATCCACTAGGATAGCTACTTTGAATAGGAGTAACATGCACTCCTGCTACTTTCTCTCATTTCCTTAATGCATGACAAGTGATGCCACCATTTTTGTTAAAATTATTACACCTTACATACATTAGAGGAAGTATATCCTTGAAAAACCGAAGGGGGATTAGTTTCGTCAACCTTTCGATTCGTTTCTAACAAACAAAATAATCAGAAAATTAAGAGAACTAAAAAATAAATTAACATCGAAAATTTAGTAACGTAGTTCGGCATACCTTGCCTACGTCTACGGAGCTCTAACCCAGCTTAATACTTTCATTGAAGTACAATAGATTTACCAAAGGCTTTACTGAGCCGACACCACTCAACCCTTGACACTATTTCTTAACCTCACTTTTCATGAAAGATTTTCACACCCACGAACACAACCAACTCGTGTTAACCTCGTCAAAAGATTTTTCTAACTACTTACACTCAAACAACAATTAATAAAAAATAACTCAAGTACTGAATCAACTAAGAACTGAAAAACAATACGCTTGAGATAAAAGAAAAACTTCCCTATGGTTTAACTTCTTGAAATAATCCTTCAATTGAAACAATCCATCCCAACTTCAATAGCTTCAATTAAACCATATGAAAGTATAGACAATAGATTAAGACGTCTGAACAAAATCACTCACAAAGCTACTGCATCGTAGCACACATTAACTCACTGCAACGTGGCTCACTCTTCACCATAACATCTATCACATACCCAACGTTATTCAGTTGTCTACCAAAACATTACACCCAACACAGTATATTTGTTCATTAACAATTAATGCACACTCCTTCTATAACACACATGCACGCCAACTTGGTTTTTGCACACTGACATATTTGATAGACTTCGACCGTAATTAAGAGATGTGACAATTCCCTGACACACTAAAAATTCCACTTCAACCAAATAACCACCACATTTATTCCACCACGCAACAACAACTTCATTATCTTTTCCCTTGTAATGTTGCAGCCGTGTATCTTTCTCTGTTAACCATTAACGCACAGCACTACAATTATTGTTTCACTAGACACATCATTCACTTTAACACATTATATTATTCATTGAAATTAACACACCACATACTATGCCACACATGCACACCCACTGTATTGCCACACAATAACTTCAACTCTATAATAGTACACTTACGTTGGAGATGGATATCTGCTGTAGATTTAAGATGTGCACAAATCACTCACCTAATAAGAGTTTCACTTTGACCACACAACAGCAACGTCCCAAATACCAAAACGCAACAACCTCATCCTTTTACTTTTATCAATCCACAAAATCTGGAAATCTGGTAGTAATAAAATTTCAATATCAACATGATAATAGACTCCAATGTAATGTAGGATTCTTTTTCTACTAGAAGATTATCCATATAGCTTTTGAATCCAAGTCATTATCCAATTAATATCTTATATGTCCAATTAATAAATAATGCCAAAATAATTACTTAGACATATAACATATATCTTAACAATCCCACAACAGCTTGCGGATGAATAAAGTTCTACAAAATTTCATTGAATAAAAGTTGAAGAAGTTATAGGGAAAAGTGAAAAAGAACTTTATACGGCATGAAAATGTAGAGATACTACTAGATATAGAAATTATGAAAGTGAAAGACGTACTCTCAATCGAAGCAAATTTGATGTAGAAAAGCTCATCCTTCAATCCCCCATCAACAAAATCAGTAGCATACCATACGCATGATTTATCATTTGCATGATGCTCTTGCACATTAATTGATGGTATAACTAAAATATCCGCAGACAGACATTAAGTCCATAATACAATGAAGTATGAAATAAAAATTGAAAAAAAAGAAAAAGAATTGGTCACACTGATTTGTAACTTGAACCATCACAATAGTTTCGATTATCTTGAGGCACAAGATTAAGCATTAAAAAAAATACAAAAACGAATGAGATCAAATATAGCATAGTTAAACATTTCTAGGAGTAACACCCAAAAAAAAGTTAAACCAATTATTACCATGATAAATTAATGGAAAACAAATTACTCACTCGTGAGTGCCGTAAACACAAAAGCACATACATAGAGAGAAGAGAGGGAGAGACATACAGAGATGGTGAGTGTAGATCTTGAGTTTTAGATTGAGCCATGACAAATCAGACTTTCCCAGACTCCTTGTACTTCAACAGCTTCACATTGCCAACACATCTCTCTTTCTACTAATTTCCTTCCTTATCAAATCGATACAGTTTCACCTTCTCTTAAAATTTTGAAGAAGATAAACATTAAGAACTTGAAAACAAATTTTAAAAAATCACATAGACATTAAATGAGAACTAAATGAAAATTTGTTGTATGAGACAGAAAACGTGCATCAAAAACCTAGAAAATAAAGTTTAAAGAATGACTATACAGATACTACTCATAGATCTTGAGTCTTAGATTGACCCATGACAAGTTAGACTTTCCTAGACTCCTTGTTCTTTAACAGCTTCACATTGCCAACGCAACTCTCTTTCTACCGATTTCCTTCCTTATCAAATCGATATAGTTTCGCCTTCCTTTAAATTTTTGAAGAAGAGAAACGTTAAGAACTCAAAAACAAATTTAAAAAAACAATCACATAGACATTAATCGAGAACTAAATGAAAACTTATTATATGCGACATAAAACGTGAATCAAAAACCTAGAAAATAAAGTTTAGAGAACGAATATACATATACTCCTCACAGATCTTAAGTGTTAGATTGACCCATGACAAGTCGGACTTTCCTAGACTCTTTGTGCTTCAATAGCTTCACATTACCAACGCTTCTCTCTTGCTACTAATTTCCTTCCTTATCAAATCAATACAGTTTCGCCTTCCTTTAAATTTTTTAATAAAAGAAACGTTAAGAACTTGAAAACAAATTAACAAAGACCAATCATATAGACATTATCCGAGAACTAAATGAAAACTTGTTGTATGCAATAGAAATCGTGAACCAAAAACCTAAAAAACAGAGTTTAGAGAACGATTATGCAGATACTACTCACAGATCAAGAATCAAATCTTTTTCTTCTTTGCCTATGGTTACAACGACCTCTTCTAGCTTGATGATCGAAGCGACTTGAACACCACTGGCCTCGTCATCGACGGTTGGTTTGTTCTCTTCCTCTTCCTGCTCTTTGCTCTGTTGCTCTGGATCGTTAGCTGTAGTAGTAGTTGTAATGCTCACCATTTTTGCAGTTATTGGTTCTTTTTCACTGTAGAGATCGAACAATTGAGAAACAGAGAGAAAATTGAGATAAAGGATCTCGGTGTCTCTTTTCCCAATTGTAAGATTCTGTTAAAGGATAATATCAGTATACATCATTTTCTCTGTAATGATTTTGTTGGTCTGTAACAACTTACGGTTAACCTATAACAAACTCTATTATGTATTGATAGTTTAGCTGTTGTACATAATTCTTTGTATATAATACTATGTGATGAGAATGAATAACACAAGTATTTCTTCTTCATTTCATTATCTTTAATTACTCTCTTTATGGTATCAGAGCAGCTTGAAGCCTAACGACAAGTTTTTTTTTTGTCACCCTGGTTGAGTGTATCTTCCTTCCTCTCTATTTGATTTCCAAGGTTTCCTCTATTCTACATCATGCCTAATCCAGACGATGCCTTTGGCACCACCAGTCCTGCAAATATGATTCCCTTTAATAACTCTCCTCTCATTGTTTTGAATATTACCTCCATTAAACTTAATGGTGCAAACTATCCAGCCTGGCGAGTGCAGAGGACTGCACTCCTTATTGGCTACGGACTTTAGGGTTACACGGATGGATCTTTCCCGTGTCCACCAGTGACTGATCCTGGATATACTCACTGGCTTCAATAGGATCAACTCCTTATTGCAGCCATTCTTTCCTCTGTTGCTAAGAATATTGTCACGTTATGTGGCTCGGTTACCACTTCTAAATAGGCATGGGACATCTTTGGTAAGACCTATGCAAGTTGGTCTCGCTCTCGCATTTTTTCTTTAAAGGAGAAACTCACTTGCATGGTGAAAAGTGATCAATCAGTAGTTGTTTTCTTACGTCAGATTAAAACTATTGCTGATGAATTAGCCATTATTGGCAGTCCTCTAGATGCTATTGACCTCCTTATACATGTGCTCAATGGCATTGGCTCCGACTTCAAGGAGATTGTTGCAGCTATTCAAGTAAGAGAATCTTCCATTTCTTTTGAGGAACTTCACGAGAAGCTCTTAATCATGAGGCCTATCTAACACGGACAGTTAGGTCCGATTCTACACCTGCTACGGCGTTGCTTGGGTATTGCACTAACTGGCCAACACAATGTCATCGCAACCAAACACAGGAATCACCATCCCACCAACGGTGTCAACCTCGACCTTCCGGCATATCCTCTGGTTTTGATGTCTCTAAGCCATTGGTATAGGCTCCAACTAGCCATGATTCTCATTATTCTATTGTTTGTCAATATTGTGAGAAACCAGGTCATACAACATATCGTTGTTTCAAACTTCATGGTCATCCTCACAACCAGCAACCTGTGACACATCACACCTACAAGACAAGAGTGCTTCCTTCTGATAAATGGATCGTTGATTCTGGCACCACCCATCACATCACCAATGACCTTAATAATCTTTCTCTTGCCTCACCATACGATGGTTCTGATCAACTGGTAGTCGATAATGGTAATGAATTACCGATTACACATATTGGTATCACCACTCTCCCCACTCCCATTACCTCATTATCCTTGCCTAATGTTTTATATGTTCCCAACCTTACCCATAATTTACTTTCCATATCTAAGCTCTGCGATACTAACAGAGTCTTGGTTGAATTTTTCTCCACTCATTTTCAAGTCAAGGATGTCCGGACTAAGGAAGTACTGATGCAAAGGCCCTATGCTGATGACTTATACCTTACCTGTCCGAAAAAGCTCCATACGGCCCATGTTGCTACCCCTGTCTACACTCGAGACTGGCATCATATTTTAGGTCATCCGGCTAAACCTATCCTTCAGCATCTTACTAAACGTTTTCTTCTTCGTAGTAGCAATACTTCTCAGAGTCCCTGTGTGTCCTATGCATGTTTTAAAAGCCATAAGTTGTCTTTTTCCAATACCCATCTTACCAGTAGTCGTCCCCTTCAACTGCTATTTAGTGATGTTTGGGGTCCAGCACCCATTACATCTGTCGATGGGTTTCGTTATTATGTTGTGTTTGTTGATCATTTTTCTAAATATACTTGGCTGTATGCCATTCGTAAGAAATTTGAAGTATTATCCATCTTTATATGTTTTACATCTCTTGTTGAAGCATTCTTTAACACTAAAATTATATCTCTGTATAGTGACAATGGTGGTGAATTTGTTGTGATTAAAACTTTCTTGGGACAACATGGGATTACACATTTCACTACTCCTCCTCATACGCCTGAGTTAAGCGGCACAACTAAGAGACGTTGTCGTCACATTGTTGAGACTGGTAGAGCTCTCCTACATCAATCCACCCTACCTTCCAACTTTTGGACTTATGCTTTTCAAACTGCAGTGTATCTTATAAATAGGTTGCCCACACCAATCCTTTACATGAACTCTCTTTATGAGTTGCTCCACAAATCTCCTACTAACTATTGCCATCTGCACTTTTTTGGCTACCTCTGCTTTCTATGGTTTTGACCTTACACCGATAACAAATTACAAACCCGATCTACCCCTTGCATCTTTCTCGGACATTCCACCTCGCAATATGGGTATCTGTGTCACAAACCTCTCACTAGTAAGACCTACATCTTTAGACACGTTATCTTCTATGATAACATATTTCCTTATGATATGCTACTCCAACTCTCTAAACCCCTTACCGTCTATTTCCTCATTATCTCACGTAGTATCTTTCCTTGATGAGAGTCTCTCTGTGCCCACTTCTGTTTCTTGTAAGGACAAGTCTCTAACTCCCCAACCGAATCCGTCCAATCCTGTTCGGTCTAGCTCACTTCCCCACAATCCTGTCCCAGTGACCTCATTTTCAAACACCCATGATCACCTACCCTCTGACAATGTGGACAGGGAAGGTAATATCACTCATTCTATACCAGAGGATGTTGTCTCAGTGCCGCCGTTGCCTACGGACTCCTTGCCTGCACCGCCAGCCCTTACTAATACTCATCCGATGCAGACTCATTCCAAGAACCACATTTACAAACCCAAAAAGCTATATCAGGTCAATAAATATCCATTACTAGCTACTCTTGAACCATCGTATCTCTCGCTGGCCATGCAAAATCCATTATGGCGCACTTTGATGAATACAGAATTTGATGCTCTAATCAACAACCACACTTGGGATCTCGTTCCTGCACCTTAAGGATGTAATATTGTTGGCAACAAATGGCTGTATAGGATCAAACGCCACCCCGATGGTTCTGTTGCTTGGTACAAATCTCGGCTGGTTGCTAAGGGATTTACGCAAACTCCAAGTTTGGACTTCCATGAAACCTTTGTGCCAATTCTTAAACCTCAAACACTTAAGATTATATTCACAATTGCCATTGCTCATAATTGGTCCATCGATGTTAACAATGCCTTTTTACAAGGTGCATTAACTGAAGCTATCTATATGGAACAGCCTCCAAGCATTATACATCTAAATCATCCAGACTACATTTGTAAGTTATGCAAGGCCATCTATAGCCTTCGACAGGCACCTAGAGCTTGGTATGAATCACTGAAACGCTTCTTACTCACCTATGGTTTTCGGAATAGCGTCAATGATCCCTCTCTTTTCATTTATAATTGCAATGGGGTTGTAGCGTACTTCCTGGTCTATGTTGATAACTTACTCTTGACAAGAAACTCATCAGTATTCTTGTCCAAATTTACTACTGCTTTGTCCACAACCTTCTCACTCAAGCAATTAGGTTTCCCATCTTATTTCATGGGGATTGAAATTATTCCCACTGCTGATGGCTTATTCCTCTCTCAACACAAGTATATCGGGGATATTTTGGATCGGTTTGGTTTGTCTGATGCCAAACTAGTGTCTACACCCTTATGTCTCTCCACCCCATTATCCCTTAATGATGACATGGCCTCGACTGATGTTTCCATCTATAAACAAATGGTCGGATGTCTTCAATACCTAGCTCATACCAGACCGGACGTAGTGTTTGCAGTCAATAAGCTTGCTTAATTCATACATGCTCCCACTGTTACCCATTTTCAACAAGTTAAAAGAGTTTACCGTTATCTCAAGGGGACCATTCATTTTGGGTTACAGCTTCGTAAACTCGAAAAGCTTGCTCTTTAGCTCTTTACTATTTTGTAGTCACGCCTCAAGGCCTACAGTGATGTCAATTGAGCAGGAAATAGTGACGACAAAATATCTACTTCAGCTTACCTTGTCTACTTTGACGGTAATCACTGCTTTTGGCAATCCAAATACCAACACACCGTTGCCCGTTCATCCACCGAAGCTGAATATCGATCTTTGGCAACAACCGTGGCAAAACTTCAGTGGTTGCAAAACTTATTATCAGAACTTCATCTCCCTTTCAAAGGCTCACCTATTTTATATTGTGACAATATTGGTGCTACTTACTTATGTAAGAATTGAGTGTTCCATACTCGCATGGAATATATTGCTCTAGATTATCATTATGTACGTCAACTTGTTCAAGCTGGCAATTTACATGTTGCCCATATCTCTACTACTAGCGGATGCCCTTATCAAACCTTTTTCTTCACGCTGCCACGCTGACTTACGACCCAAGATGCATATTCTCGATTAAGACATGCTTTTGCGGGGGCATGTTAAGGGATAATATCAGTATACGTCATTTTCTCTATAATGATTCTGTTGGTCTGTAACAACTTACGATTAACCTATAATAAACTCTGTTATGTATTGATAATTTACCTGCTGTACATAATTCTTTGTATATCTTTGTAACAGAGAATGAATAACATGAGTATTTCTCCTTCATTTCGTTATCTTCATTTCGTGTGTGAATTATGACCTACTTTTTTCAAAGTGACGAGACCATTTGATCGGAAGAACATTTGATGTTAAATATTGCCAATTTCCAAGACCTGAAGTGAACGGATACTTAAATTCTTAATGAGACTCAAGTCAGTTATGTTCTAATTTCAACCACAAGTTTAACCAACATCCAATACCTCACGAGTCGTGCATGCTGAGAAAAGATTGGTTTCAATTTATTGAGAGCAGAAGAACATTTATAAGATTGGATTTTAGAATGAACAATAATTGGACTTGGACCGGAGCTTTTAGTCTGTTGGGTCTATTTTTGTGCTTTACAAACTGCACTAGCTCGCTATTCGCCACCAAACCTACTTCGCTGGAGCTCTCCCCTCACGGTTCTATTCTATGGCCACCCAAGGCAGGCCTAAATCCACAACCACCGCCGGGAACAAGAAGAGAAAGCAGCGCTATCTCGCGAACAATGTATCTATTTTTGCATCCAATGCCCTTTGCTTGTTTTTGTTGCCTTTGATTGACATGTTGCTTGTTATTCGTTTTGCAGAAACCAGTGAAGAAGAAAGGGTCATACCCTTTAAGACCAGGAGTTCAAGGATTCTTTATCACTTGTGATGGTGGAAGGGAGCGTCAGGCCTCTTTTGAAGCCATTAACGTTATTGACTCTGTCCGTATTTTCCTATTAACTTTCTCTTCTACTTGTAATGTTTTTTCTATCATATATTTCCATTTTATTGCTAGTTTCTCATTTGGGTATTTGTGTTCCTTGCCAAATTGAAATTTGTTTACTTTGGTTTCTTGCTCTATGGCACGAGTAGTGTAATAATTATTCCTGTACATCGATGGAGATGATTTTGAAAAGGGAAACAGTATGACGTTTTATTGGTTTTCATGACATATATCGGAAAAGATTGAGATGAGGTTGGAAACTGGAAATTAATTTAGTTGGCAAAACCTTCGCTAAGCATGAGAATGACAACGTTATAGTTTACTCTAAGTTCTCTTTTACCATTGAGTTCTGATTAAGAAATCCATTATCAGCATCCTATAGGCCAAAGACTGCATGGAATTGATTAATTTAAACTGTAAATTAGACAACTAAATAACTTATCAGCATCCTATAGGCCAAAGACTGCATGGAATTGATTAATTTAAACTGTAAATTAGACAACTAAATAACTTCTGTTTCTGATATGTGGGAGGATACTGCTATATTCTTTTAATTTTTCTGCAGTTTTATGAGGAGCTTGTGAGTAGTATGGGCACAAATGTGAAGATTTCACAGGTGTCTAATAAACCTTTAAACAAAAAGATTACATTCACCTATTCTGATGATGAAGAGGAAGAGGAGGAGGGGAAGGAGGGGCTGGCAGAAGAAGTAAGTAGTGACAAGGAGGAAGAGAAGGGAGGGTCGAAATGTGAAAATAAACCAGATGGGGCAGAGAATGCATGCCCTGAAAAAAATACAGGAAAAATCACACAAGATGAAGAGCATGGTAGAAGTCATGGAAATCTACCAAATGAATCAGAACCACCAATAAAGAAACAATGCATCGATTATTCTGCTACAAAAAGTGGAGCATTTGACCAAGGGGAGGAGAAATCCATTGATAAGCTCATTGAAGAAGAACTCAGAGATCTGGGAGATAAGAACAAGGTAAATAATAATCACCAGACTGTAATAATGACCTTCACATAGAAAATAAAGGGAATTTGTATTAGTGACCTTGTGTTCTCCAGCTTATGCACCTTTCTTCTTGTGTTTTCTTGCCTGGTTCCTTATTTTTCTTGGTTGGTTCCATGATTTCGCCTTATTGTTGTCTTCAAACAGAGGCGCTTTGTGAACATTGATTCAGGTTGTAATGGGGTTGTCTTTGTTCAAATGCGCAAGAGAGATGGTGACCCTTCCCCTAAAGACATTGTACAGTACATGATGACATCTGCTGCTTCAACAAGGAAACACATGTCGAGGTTCATGGTTTCTGAGTTTCTTTATTTGAAATTTGTGAAACTATGCTAATAATAGATGTTCTTCTTGCCACGTTTTCATTTGCTTCACTAATCATTCATTCCTTGTTCCAAGATTGTAGACTTGTATTTGATACATGGTGTTTAAAACTGTGTTTGTTTTGGAGAAAGTGAGGAGGATACATTCCTTTCTGGCATTGTAAAGTTACTTTGTTGTGGCATGTAGGTTCATCTTAAGGGTTTTACCAGTTGAAATTTCATGCTATGCTTCTGATGAGGAAATTACAAGAGCAATTGCACCTATAGTGGAGAAGTATTTTCCTGTGGATGCCAGGGACTCACAGAAGGTACTGTATTTATCTATTCTAATCATATTGAGATCAAGCAAAGACATAGACATACCAGGCTTCAAATCCATGCGACCTAGACAGGAAAGCCATCGTCCAAATTAACTTCAGATTAAGAGGAAAATGTCTCAATAAAATTCTCTCTTTAAGTTCTCAAAATTAATAGGTGTTTGCTAGTTTTCAGTGTTGCATGTTTCAATCAAGCTTGAGATTAAAGGAAAGTTGGGCGATATAATTTTAGCAAAATCTGTCCATCCCTTATGTTGCAGTTTGCAGTTCTATATGAGGCCCGTGCAAACACTGGTATTGACAGGATGAAAATCATAAATGCTGTTGCAAAATCTGTTCCTGCACCTCATAAAGTCGATCTTAACAATCCGGACAAAACGATTGTGGTTGAAATTGTCAAGGTAAGAAAGCATATTGTATTAAGTTTGAAACTGAAAGTAGCTACAATTGTGAGATTAATTATAATTGTTTACTTGTCAGACTGTGTGTTTGGTCGGGGTTGTTGAGAAGCACAAGGAATTGGCCAAGTACAACCTGAGGCAACTCACTTCATCTAAACAACAGTAGCTGCTACCCTCTTTTTCTCCTGAATTTTGTTTGTTCTCTCGGTGCTCTATGTTTTGTAGAATGCCCATATCAACCGTTGGTTAAATTTTTCGTCTTTTAGGTGCCATTTTTACTATGGTTATGATTTCTGTTTAGTAAAACCTAAATACATTCATCCAGATAGGTAAAGAGAACGCTGTTGTATACGAACTCAGGCACACCAAAGTGAGCGAAAGAAAAAAAGGAAAAAGAATCAAAGAAGACTCATTCTCCTCCACTTTTTCAAAGAATGTAAACCAAAAAACTTTCGGCACCCAAGACCATTGCTTCTTGTCTCTAAACTATGCACTTGAAGGCTTGCACAATTTCAGCACCATCTTCCTGTATTCTGTAATACGAAAAGGTAGATAATGGTTCAGAAGTTTTACATCGCGAAACAAAAAATTGTTTTAACTATACTGAAAATGAAGTGCTTACCTTCTTGATTGCTCCAGAGTTGTGCTGCCTGAGTATTTAAAGGAGAGCTGATGTTTGGCTCTGAAACATCACAAAATAGTTAAACTAAACCTTAGTGAATTGAGATGTTTATTAACGTCAAACCCCAAGTAGCATTTTACCTCCAAGCAAACTCTGGATAGACAGTAATATTGTTCTAACGTCATAGGCAGACGACCATTTGTCCTGTAAAAGAAAGGAAAGTGATGTTGGAGATGCATTTGTATAACAAAAAATGACAAGTTTAAGGCATGTTCATAAAAATATCAAGACAATTATTTACCTGAAGGATGTCCAAGCAAATGTTGCCATATACGTCAACATTAGGGTGGAAGCAGCTGGTTTCAAACTTCACCTTGGGAGCCTTGAAAGGATAGTCATTAGGGAAAGATAGAGATAGCTTGTATTCAGTGCCTTCGAAGACCGTCTCTTTGCTTCCAACAATTGTTCCTTTCCAGCAGAATATGTTATCCTCCTCAGGGAATGCAGATATACCAGATTCTCCACTCATCTGCATGTCCAAAATCAACAATCACCAAAAAGTCGTGATTCAAGTACGCAGGTTTTTAACTTTAGTTTATGAATCCAAAATCAGATACTTGAAAAACAAAAAGAGAGGATGATCTTTATATAAATAAGAAAGAAAAAGCTGAGGATCTACTGCCCTTACCATTAATGCCATCAACTCTGATTGCAGTCTGTTCCACAGAAAAAAATAGAAAAGAAAAAAACAAAGTTAGACTAATATTAACAGATATGAATGGGAGATCAATCTTGAAAGCCAATCTATTAGCTAATCAGGAGCCAACTTATGACACAACCCATTTGAAGATCAATCGAAACCCCAACTTGTAAGACAAACAAAGAAATTGAAAGAAAGGCGGTAAATTGGTTAATGGTGAAGATAATGAGCCCCCTCAAAATAACAAAATCTAACGCTTCAAAAAATCAAGAAATCTTGAGAAACAAAAACGAACAAAGCATGCCATCAAAAATAAATTCCAGCACAGAATACAAGTCTGAAAAGCCGACATAACAAATTAGGCAGACTTTAAAAAGATGCACTATGACCCAGATAAGCATAATCCGAAAGGAGGAAAAAGAACATTTTGGAATAGGAAAATACCGTTTGAGCACAGATTGAGAGTCAACAGTTTTCGACGGAGCCACGCTCTGCTTCGACGACGTCCCTCCAGTAGCGGACATTCCGTTGTTTGCTTGATACCCATTAACAGTTGCCATATTACCCTTTTTTTCAGTTTCAGAAATAGAAAGGTGGTATACTGAAAGAGAACCCAAGAAAACTGAGGAGAAGAAGAGATAAAAGAGGGTGCAGAGTTGTCCTTCTTTGTCTCTTCTTCTTAGGTTTTCAGAGAGAAGGAGTGAAGAGAGACAGAGATGGGAGTTTGGTTAATGATGGGGTTTAGGCGTTTTTATAAGAAAGGCGAACGTTTCCGAACGTTGCAAGTGAATCATATTGTCTGTTTTGCCATTTAGTCTCCAACGGCTAGTTTTATGCCTTACGATTTTGAAATCAGGCCCATGGCAATTAAAGGATAGTTTAAATGAGATGCATATTATATATAATTAGACTAGTGAACTAGCTTGTGAAGTTTACCATTATATGTTGTTGTACCAAAGCTTCGATAAATACGGTCATATACTTACAATATATCAAGTTTCAAAGCCTTTCTGTTTTCATTATCCACAACTACAATCACACTCATTATAAATCTGCAAAGTTTGAGTCTATTTTCATTATCTCTCCCTAAATTAAGGAGATAATGCTATATTATTTATTCAATAAGAAAATTTTTCACACTGAGGATAAAAGCATATTGAAACTTAAAATTTTACTTTACTGAAATCTATTTCAACAAATTGGAACAATTTCAAAAGGTGTACCAACGCTTGTCTTTTTGACCCTTCTCAATAAATAATCATTAATTAAAGCTATTTTGTTAAGAGTACAACTTTTAATTTTATGCATCGTTAAAAAAAAAAGGGCTCAACTACTTGATACTTTGAAAACATTTAGATCTTGCAAAAACATTAAGTAAAATATTGCAAACAACAAAAGGTAAACAACTTTTGGACTTAATTTAGACACTCAAACTGCCATAACAACCAATGAAATATCAATTAGCTCCATTCAAAATATTAACACTAAGATCATTCTTTCAAAAAAAAATCTTAAGTTACCCCTTTGTTATATAATATCCATAAAACAACATCTTAAAAATTAATCCTTTTATTTTTTTTCTAATTTCATAGCATTCAATTTAGTTTTATAGAAAACACACAAGTTCAAGACTTTCTACAAATCTAACAAAGATCATGAACTATAACATAATTTTTATTTTTTATGCAAATCCAACATAATACTCACAACGATAGACATGGTTAGACTTCTATCTTGCCTTTCTGTTCTATAATTAGAAGAATTATGACTACTCACCCTATTGTAACCCAATTTTAGGATATCCTTCACCTTAAATTTGTGCTTTTTATTAGAAAATATAAATATTCACTAAAGCTAATTCATTTTTCTCTATTCTTATAAAAAATTAGTAGAAGAAATAGAAGTACTTGTACCAAAATTTCTCTTACTTATAGTACATTTTATCCCTTTTATGAGTTACTATTAAGTTTTGTCCAAGATAAACATTGTCAATGTTTTAGTGTCACACATTAAAGAAGGCCAAAACATAATAAGTAATATCAATAAGACTTTTTCCCTTTATAACTAACTCCAACAACCACTTAGAACTAAGTAGCTTGCACCTACTTTCCAACTACTACCTCCCTTTTCTTCAAAAAATGCTACACAGTGTAATAAACAATGACACTTGATCATCTCCATAGTAGTATTTAAATCATGTAATATTCGATTAATCATAACCTCGAACTCTCGAAGAGAAGAAGAAAAACATATAATTTTTATGCTTATGCATTACTACAAAAGAAGAAAAAAGCATGCTTTAGTGTCATGTGATGGTTGGTGATCTCCTATAATTCAAATTTACACAGTTTTACCTTTGTCATCCAAATTAAGAGAGCACCATTTCTTCAAAGGTTTATTAATATCTAGGACAAAAGAGCAATTTAGACCCTAGAGTTTATACCAATTGGACTCTAACATTTTGAAGCATTTAAGTTGAATCCTAATGTTTGCAAAAACTTCAAATCAGACCCTGATTGGACGAAAACTGACAACATTTAGCCTCTGTCAATTAAATGTCATGTGGAAAAATTTTCCAATGTGTAATTTTAAAAAAATAATAAAAAGGGATCCACATTAATGATGTGGATTTTTTTATTTTAAACAGAAATAGGTCCCACTTTCATTTAAACGTAATGCATAGAAGTGAATATTTAAATGAAAGTGGATCCCACATCCATTTAAACATAAGTCATGGAAGCCTGAGTTTAAATGGAAGTGGGACCCATTTCTATTTTCCCAATATGCACCATTTTGACTTAACAAGCATCATTTTGAAGCAGTGAATAACAATTTGCACCATTGTTTCTTCTTCCTCAATCCCTAATTCTCTTCTTCCTCTTCAGACAATTTCAGTTTGGTCAGTTTCAATCCAACTAATTATTCTTCATACATGCTTAAATCCCTAATTATTTCTTCTTCTCCCACTCATTATTTCTAATGATAGAAGCAACTCACACGCTCTTCAGATTTCTAGGAAACAAGAAGTTGACAATTCATCATAGTAGGTCCATTGTTGTCTTGTTTTTTATGTTTTTATATATATGGTCCCCAAATCTGCTTGTTTGTACTTCTTTGTTTATGATTATATATTATGGTCCCATATACATCGATTTATTTATGAATACTAGATGTTGGTAGTGAATGTGTTGGTAACAAAGTTGTCCAAATTTAAAAAGATCATACTTGGCATTGAAGTTGTGAGATGTTCTTTTTTGGGGACACATGATCTTGTTTAAACTATTGTTCATTTTTGTCGACTCTATTTATCAAGTCCAAAACATTGTTTAAACTATGTTTGTCTCTCTTGAACATTTATGCTTCATTTTTTTCTCTAGTCTTAGCCAATACATGTAAATATACACTTCAATGTTATGTATATATTTTTTCAATGAAAATAATTTCACTTCAAGGAAGAAAATGTGCTTCTTTGTACTTAAAGTTTTAAGAAATGGATGTGGACAAATAGTCCTATTAGAGTTCCAATTTTTTTCACTATGAAATGGTTAGAAGGCTTAATGGAATAGTATCATGTTACGTGTATTTTCAAATTTTCAAATAGACTAAAAAATGAAAAAACATAGAATTCACTCTACTAATATCATGTAACAAACAACCAATCATAGAGTTGATTATATTTTTACTACAAAATTAGGATAGCTAAGTACTACTTTCTCCCACTAATAAGTACATAGCTGCCAACTAGCCATTATAAGAACTAAATAACCCAAACCGTCAAATTTGAATCAAATCAAGTAACAGGACATTAAAAATGGATTGGATAAATCAAAATGCTAAGTTGACCATTTGAAACACCAAAACAACAGCTATCTCATTGCTCTTGTTTATATAAAGTTTCAATTTTTTGTTTTGAGTTGATTTGAGTTACATCTTCTTCTGATTTCTATCTGAATGAATAATAAATAAGATAATTCAACTTTTTGAAAATTAGAACACCTTGAATTCCTCAACATTCTCTAAATCATTGTTGATGCAACAAGTTTAGTTACTATTTTATTGGTGGAATAGCTTCTGCCCAATATGTCCATCATCAGTAGAAATTTAACTTCTAAAATCTTAAAGCGTACTATTAACTTGAAACAAATCATAGTCATGAAATGGTATCAATGTTTTAATTTATGATGCATGATTATTAGTTTAAGTTTATATGGATTATTTTATCAATTTAAAAATCTTTAAACATTTATTTTATCCTCTGATTGCAAGTTGTCACTCCTAGCTATCATACTTAGGCGTGTAGTATCCATTATAAATTTGATAATATCATTTAAATTTATGCTTTTTGGTGTTTCACTTGCCTTCATATATTTGTTAGCAATCTTTAATGTATGAAATATTATAATTTTCATTTTTAATC
>JAOQMP010000003.1:23328401-23341211 GCA_027563575.1 Erythroxylum pedicellare | reverse complement strand
TAAAGCAGGTGAAGTTTCCAGATGGTTACGCATCTAATATATCTAGATGTGTTAATGTTGATGAAAGGAAGATTACTAGACTTAAGTTTTATGATTGTCATATACTGTTACAAAGCATTCCTCCATTAGGCATGCATGCTATCTTGAATAAAGATGTGACAGGTGTTTTAATGGAGTTGGGGGACATCTTTTGCCGAATTTGTCATTGAAGTTTGAATAAGGATGACGTATAGAAGATGTGTCATGAGATAACTTTAATCTTATGTAAACTTGAAATTATATACCCACTGGGATTATTTGATGTTATGGTACATTTGGCTATTCATTTGCCAAATGAAGCCTTACTTGGTAGACCAGTTGCGTATAGATGGATGTATCCAATTAAGAGGTATTATTTAAATTTATCCTATCACTCTTCAAAGTTAACTAAATAGTGTCCTATCTAATTATAGTTAATCATTTGTTAAGATTCCTAGGTACATTAAAGGGATTTGTTAGAAATAAAGACGTCCAGAAGGGTCAATTGCTGAAACATTTATTGTTAAAGAGTGCATGACATTCTGTTCAATGTATCTAAAAGGAATTGAAACCAACTTCAACTTGCCAAAGCGAATCAATGATATGGTTAATGGTAGTGACAAATCAGTGTTCTTCCAACAATGTAAGCTAATTGGTGATGGCAAAACAATTGCTCTTCCTACAAATGAGCTAGAGATTGCATATTAGTATGTGCTTATGAATTGTCATAAGATTAGGCCCTTTATTGAGTAAGTAATTCTAACCTATTGTGAAATTAAGATATGTAACAAGTAGAGATATTTTATATAATCTTGATTGAATTTTTTTTCATCCATAGTGAGAACATGGATGAGTTAAGGCAACAAAGTCCATTATATGTTGACAGGAGACATAGAGAACAATTTTTTCATAGTTAAGGCATCGGGTAAGAAGAAGGTTTGTATGCGGTCTACACTAGTAATTATATATTATTAACTAATTTTCATTTCTAGTTATAGATGACGACATTAAATAGCTCTCATGAAGGTAATATCTTCGATTCTTTGTATGCATTAGCATGTGGACCTCATAGTTTGGTGCAGAAGTACATTGTATGCAATACAAATGGCATGCGATTTCGCATTGAAGCCTGTGATTTGCGTAGGATTACACAAAATAGTGGTGTTGCAATGTTACGAAATTATGGGGAAGATAATATTACATTTTATGGGCTGCTGACAGATATTATCAGGCTTGAAAATGCAGTTGTTGGAATTGTACTATGGTTCATGAGGAAAATAATGGTGACAATAGGAAAGGACAAGAATTTGAGAACATATTTTACAAGAACACTTATTTTTGCATTATAGTATGGTTCATGTTTTCCCTCTTTCACAATCACACTGTTTCACACTTTATTGTTCATTTAAATAACTAAGAAAGTAAAAAAGAAACAATTTCACATCTCTCCTTTCTTCTAAATCTTTCTTAGTTTAGCTCATTGCAGTTTTTCTTTCCAAGTTAATATAAGGATGATTTTTCTCGTAACGATCCTTTGTTTAATTGAAGCTTAAGAGATCCAAGTGGAGAAATAAATTGGTCACTTAGGATACTTCTACTCATACCTTTCGAATCAATTCAGCAGTTTCTGATCTCTGTTGCCTTTGGCTTCAAAAATATGTTAAAGTTATCTACAGTGTGCAATGTCTAGATCCTCTTTATCTGCTTTCCTACATCTTATAATTGGACTATCCCTTTAATTCCATTTGTAGATAAAATTTAAATGCCACCAATATTTATTTCACTCTCTTTACTTCATATAGCTGCCATTTGATGTTTTTGTGTATTTGTTCCTATAGCCCTTTATTCATAACTATTAATAAATTTAAAAGTGCAAATTACTATTACATTTCAGATTGTTTTCCTAAGGATGCAAAAGATCCTTCAGCTATGGTGCCATTTCCAGTAGAGCAATATTTAGAACAAATTAGGTCATCTCTATATACTTCCGAACTATAACTAACAAAACATTTTGGTTAGCACATTTCTCGTAGAAAATAAAACATAGATACTAAATATAGTAACCAAGAAACTCAAACTTGCATGCATCTCTTTTGAATTGCATATAGACCATAGTAGTACATACGGTTCTGAAGAGTAAGAAGCATATTGATGCAGTATAGTAAAGTACATGATCTGAGAATATAGTGATGCAGTATAGAAAATAAGGTTCTGAAGAGTAAGAAGCATATTGATGTCTGATGTTGCAGATTTTTGTAGTTATTTTATTTCCATTGTGAATTGACTTGTTAATGATGATCTCCTTATTGGTTGAATTGGGATTTGATTTCATTATAGTTTTATTAGGTGTAGAATCCATATTTTATACGATTCATGTACCATTTGCAAAAGGTTATTAGATGAGCTTTGTACTGAAGACCAAAACTTTTTTTTATATTTGTTATTTTCTAAGTACTATTTTAACTTTTTTTTTTAAAAACTGTAGCTTGGGATTTTATTCCAATTAGGAAGATAAGAGTTTGGTTCATATGCTTAAGTTGTTATAACTTTTCAGATTCAAATATGAATGACCTTAACAAGAATTGGTCTTATGGATAAGTAAGGCAAGTGTGGATAGTTCATTGCATGAAGTTGGCATGGGTTGTTTTTCTACTATTCATGATTTGAATTCCATCTGTTATAAGTTCTCTGATGGATATGCAATCTCTAAAACCACATTTCAAGTTTCTTTATCTATATTATGTCATTTTTAGGTTTTATAATCTTTTAGCAGTGAACATGTGTGTGTAGTATGATTATCAATTTTTGCTGTTAAAATTAAATATGGTTGATGAACATTACTTTGAAATCTAATGTCGAATTGAATGCAAGTGATTCACATGGGACCTGGTCTACCCAAGAAGAAGAATAAGGCTGCACTAAGCGACTTAATATTGAAATATCTGCTATTGCGGTACCGTCAGCTACTTAGAAGTGTAGTTAATGAGCCATCTACTCGTACACATCTAGAAGATCACACACCAGCACCTTGTGAGCCAACTCCAACATTAAGAGATGTCACATCTGCACCTATTACTCATCCCAGAGATAAGTATGAACAATTTTTGAATATACGACGCAATATTAGTTCTCCATCAACTTCTCAAGAGATGCCTCTAGCTTCTAATAATCAGACATTAGTAAATGACACTATTCTTCCCAGTGTTAGTGCTACCTCTACAAACACTGCAGCTACGATCTTTCATATCACATTGGTGAAATTTATTAAGTTTAATTACTTTGTTTATCTAACCAATTAAGAGTATGTTTTATGCTAATTATAAAATATTCCTTTGCTATTTTAATATCCACGACTGAGCCAAAAATGACAAGGGGTGTCACAAAAGGACACGGATTGGTAAAGATTATTAAGGCGATAGGTAAAAGATTGGAGATAGAGATCTCCCCCACTGAAGGACAACTATCGAACTCCGTACAGTATGCCAAATTATCGAGTGAGATTGGTGAACTTTCTTACTTGTAAGAACAAAATGGAAAAAATTACTAATGAGGAGTTGGACATTGAATTTGATAAGTTAGACGTAAGTATTATAAAACTATCTAATTTGTATGTGTTTTCCATATGCTTAAAGCTTTAACCAATAATTTATAATTTTTTGCAGTAAAAGTTGGAATTCAAGGGAATGAGGATAGACAATGAAGTACATGCTGCTGTGAAGAAGTTTCTTGTTTTAATGTCTAAAGATCAAAGATTTCATTTAAAAAAACATTTTACCAAGCACGGAAAGGATGTTAAGCCGCTTAATGTCATAGTGACGGAGTGGATAAATTTCTGCTAATATTGGGAGCAATCAGCTACAAAGGTTAGTTAATTTGACCACAAAACTTAATTTCACAACTTTATTGACAACCGATTATATTTTAGTATTTATGAATTGTGATTTACAGGTGTTATAATAGATTTTGTTACGTGTACGATTAGGAAAAAAAAGTCAAAAAGTCAAATCGGTTAAGAGTTAAGTCAAATGTCGACCAAACTCTAACTCCAAGGCCTTATAGCAATACGAAATGAGCTTGTGAGTTGTTATCTTTTTAATTATATTTTACGTTGATTGATATTTCAAAATTTATAATAAATATTACTAGTAATATATTTCTATACAACAGAGTGACAAAGATGGAGAAGAGTGTGACCGAATGAAGCTATGATATCACACTCATTATGCTGAACGTAAAGATCAATGGACAACTACCGAATGCAGAGAAAAATGGGTGAGTACATAGTTCATTTAAAAATATTTCTTAAATGAGATTGTGTATATAATTAATTCTTATTTTTTCAAGAATTAATGTGTAAGGAACTGGCAGATTCAATAGAACAAGGTTATCCGATGACAGTGAATGAAGTGTGCGACAAAGTCTTGGGCACTAAATCAGATTACGTCGTTGGCATAGGAGTTGGGCTCCAACCACAAGGGAAGGCTTCAGTCAGAAAGAGACTTCGAGACGAACTAGAGGAGTTGAAGAAGGTTAATCAGGGGTTACAGTCTCAAGTCAATGAATTGAATAAAAAAGTTGAACAAATGGAGGATCGATTAACTACCAAAATCGAACAACAAAAAAAACTCTTGGAACTTTTATGTTCTACACATAATATTCGTTTATATTAGATATATGTACTCATATTGATATATTAAACACTTATGACGTGTTGTTTATATTAATTATTGTAGTATGACATGTTTCAGAATTACAATTAAATAGTAAAATTGTTTGCATGTATGAAGTTCTTGTTATACATGAATAATTATTAAAATTAATGATATACTAAATCGAAGAATTATAAATAAAATTCATAAATAATATTGGATGGTTATTAAATAAATAAAATTTAAAATATTAATATTTTCTGTGACGTTTTACATAAAACGTCGTAGAAACCTTTTGCCTACACCACTTTCTGTGACGTTTTTTATGATGTTTTTTAAAACATCACAAAATACATTTTGCAACGTTTTTAGACATTCTGTGACATTTTAAAAACGTCACAAAATGCCTTATTTTCTTGTACTGAAAGCTAAAAATCAAATGGATCGAGTATAGTGAAACGATTCATTATCATAATTTGGTTGTATATTTAATTGATGTATTCGAGCACTCTATTTGATCAATTTTCTTCTTCTTTAAAGTTTAAGGTGATTTGTTTAATAAGAGAATTCAATATCACAAAAATGATAACATGACATGTAATCACAAAATAAGTGGTATCTTTCAAATTACCCAATTATATTTAACAATTTACTTGATAACTTTACTTAGCATTAATAACTCATTAAGCACTGCCAATATGCCTTAAAATTCATCATTCTGAAAAAAATAATATATGTAATTCTCATGTCATCTTATTGTTAACTCTTATGTCAAACTATGACCAATTGAATTTAGTAATATCTTTAAGGGCATATATGTTCAATATCATTTAAACTCTTTTTACTTTGATGTTGGTCTTCATACCAGTCACATTTATTAATAGTCCTAATATCGGTTGTATATTCTCAAAACATGTATATTAATCTTCGCATCATCAATTTGTTTCATTTACATTTCATGAATTTATTTTATATGCTTCTTCAACCTATTCTAGGCTATCTAATGATAACATTTTATTTTTACAAATTTATTTTTCTTGCTTAGTTGACATGTTGGAGGCTCTCTAATATTGACATTTTATTTTACTTCCAGTGCTCTGTCAACCAATTAGAGGCTATACGTTTTCCCTACTCTGTAGACTTGCTAAAGGTTAGCTATGTTGAATTTTTTTTTGGATGCTCACGAGGTGTCCTAGGAGGGCCCCAACTATGAGCTGACACATTTAAGCCATCTACACCCTGATTAATCCTCGCTCGAGCTGGATAGATTTTTTGCTGGAGTCAAAGCTCTGGCCCTAACTATGAGAAGACACCTTTAAGTCATCCACACCCAGACTAATCTCTGCTCAACTATGTTGATTATTTACTTCTCTTATTTCTTCTATCTGTTAATAGTTTCTTGGCATTGATACTTTTCATGTCTCATCGATTTGCTACGACATTCTCAGCATTTTATGTCTTTAAACTTTTAATACTAGGTGTTTATGTTTTTAATTTAAAACCCTGGGTAAAACTACAAACTCTCGCACTTTTAATCTTACACTTTCAACTCTTGTATTTTACTTTTAAGCCTTAGTTACAATTAAAATTAAACTCCTGAACTTTCATTCCTTATCCTATTAAAAATATGATCACTTGAAGTTATTTGAAAGAAGAAATTAAGAGTATGGTGCATTATGAGTAATGTGCCCCGCCTCACTCCTTCCCTGACTATCCTTAGAAATTGCTATTATCATGTTGAGAATAATTTCATCTAAATTGATAGAGATGATACAAAAGAAAGCTTGTGAGATATAAATAAAATAAATAGTTGAATATTACTTCTAAAATGCCCTAGAGTAAAAAATTCTTTCTTCTCAAAAGTAGTAATGAGAATGATTGAGATTAGAATAGAACACCAAGAACTACCAAGTGGGCAAACACAAAAGCTCTCGCCGTTTTGACCGATTAAGCTGAGGACACGCGTAGTAGAGCTAACGTAAATACGCATAGGGTTTCCTCATAAAACTTCAAAAGCTAAGGGACATTGATTATGTTACGAAGCAAGGACTGTGGATGGTATATATTCTCACAAATAAAAATTCTCCTATACACCATCTCCACTAAGCTAAAACCACCAAACGAGCCATGAGGGTTACGATATCAACATTGAATTCTTCGAGGTTCATCTTCTTCCTTTTTTCAGTTCTTATTCAACTTATTGACCTCACCACGTCACAGCAACCAAATCTTCCTGTCTTACACTACTGCTTAGACAAGGGCAATTTCACAAGTAACAGTACTTACGAGTCGAATCTCTACCGCCTCCTCGACTCTCTCTCCTCCAACCCTGACATCAGTAGCTACGGCTTCTCTAGTAGCTCCTATGGCCAAGATGCTAACACGGTCAACGCGATTGCCATGTGTAGAGGAGACAAGAACGCAAGTGCCTGTCGTGCTTGCATCAACCAATCTTCCCAAGTTCTCCCACAACTATGCCCCAACCGGAAGGAAGCTATTCTCTGGTACGATGATTGCATGCTGAGGTACTCCAACCGCACCTTGTCTGGGAAAATGGAAATCGATCCCTTCAGTGGCTTCGTCAACATAGAAAATGTCTCCGAGTCGGAGGAAACTCAGTTCCGTCAAGCGATTTCTACTTTGTTAGATGACCTCACAACTAGGGCTGCCTCCGGCGATTCTCACAGGAAGTTTGCGACAGGGAATGTAACACTGTCGAGTGTAACAAGAACTCAGTTGTACGTACTGGTACATTGCACTCCTGACTTGGCCAGCAATTTGTGCATGGATTGCTTGATTATGGCCTCCGAGGCCTTCAATGCAGGTTTAAAACAAGGAGAAAGAGTGTTTGCTCCAAGTTGTCAACTTAGGTATGAGTTATGCCCGTTCTTGGACGATCAGAAATCTGACGAAGCCAAGCTTCTACAACCACCAACAGCGCCACAAGCAAGTGTTATAGGCCCATCATTTAGCACTTCAGGCACAGCAGGTAGCGTTAGAATTCTGAAATATTCTATCCTTTTTGGTGTTTAAGCATCTGATGATTGCACACAGCAGGTAGCATTAGAATTCTGAAATATTGTATCCTTTTTGGTCTTTAAGCAGCTGATGATTGCACAGAGGAGGTAGCATTAGAATTCTGAAATATTCTATCCTTTTTGCTCTTTAAGCATCGGATGATTGCACTTGTTTAGAATTTTAGTTCATAAAATTAGAAAGCATCAGGAAAATTGTTTGTCTATTCCTCCTCTTCATTAGTTAATCTAAAATTTGTTCATATTAATTTGTTCTTTGCTTTTTCCGCCTATTCATTCTTTTGTGTTCTCATCTGTTTTTATACTCTTTTTTAATTGAAAAGTTTTTGTTTGCACTTGCATAAAGACAAGGTGGTATTATTTTCTCCGGCTAGCTCTTGAAATCTGTATTTCACTTTCGCCGGGTGGGTGTATGTCTTTGTCTTCAATGTTTTATTTCAAACGTCAATGACTTCAATTTAAATTTTACTTCCATGATCTATAAATTTAACCTTGATACTGCAATAAGAACAAAACAAGTTTTCTTAATTATAGTTTCAATTCGGAGATATTTTAATTTCTTCTTTATTAATTAAAAGTAAATAATGATGAATAACTAAGGAATGATGTGCGAGAGAACAATGGTAAAGGTCTAAAAAAAAAAATGTAGGTTTTATTTCGATATTAATAAAAATTCATGGTTATTACAATATATGTAAGCCTCTAACCCTATTTTTCTGTGGGTATGATTACAGGTGAATCTGTCCTCGTGGCTAAGACCGCTATATTTGGCGTTCTTTTATCATTGTTATTACTCTTCAAACTTTATGTTCATTATATGTTATTTAAAGCCATAAAATTTATTAATCAGACAATATGTGAGAAATCTTCAAAACTCTGTTGTTACCATTTAAAAAGTGAGTGTAATCATCCTATTGATAAGAGAAGCGGATCAGTAATGAATCCATTTCATGGAGATGCATGGTTTTTGTTATTAACTTGTGAGATAATCAATTAAAATTAGAAAGATCAGGAATTAATGAAAGAAAATGAATTATTTAAATTTATAAAAATTGGGATTCTTATTCCTTTGATCAAGCACATATAAGTAATTAAATTCTTATCGACAAAATGTAACTTCCTTATTTTAGTGCATAGTAAAACAAACTAGGAAGATGAACTATATAAGATATACGCTCCTATCTTATATGAATTTCAAAACTGTAAAACCTTGTCAGCAAGCTCTTCCAATATGGAGTTCATGTTTAGATATAATTTTTCTCTTTTTGTAAACGAAGAAATAGAATAATCCGGCCGAGGAGGGGTTCGTCTCATTACCTATTTTAGTCCAAGTGCGTACCCAAGGTGTACATTTTCTATTTGAACAATGTACCCAAGATGTACACTTTTGATATGAACAATCTTGCAAGTCCAACAATCCTGTCGTAAGGCGGCCATTATGGAATTAGCAGTATGCACTACAGGGAGAGTACATCTGTATCACCTTCAAATATAGTCGGTAACAATCATATTACAAGGATCAGATTCCACCATGCGTCACTAAAAATATATTTTAAGCCTAAACATTTACAATGGAACATAACTGAAATCTTAAGGTTTTCAAGCGTTCAAATTAAATCCTAATATTTTCAAAATATTCAGAACATTGTCCTAAATGGATGAAAATTTTGACGGACCTAACTTTTTGTCTATTATCATGACATTATTTTCACGTTTTTAAATAAAAAGTAAGCTCTACTACACATAATTAGCTTTCTTTTTTAAATAATCTAAAAGTAGTCCCACTGTAACATAACAATGAGACCTACATTTTATTTCAAAATAAAAAATGAAGTCATATTAATATCGACATGACATTTAACAGATAGAGAATTAACTCTGTTAAATTTTTCATTCATTTAGAATTTGTTAATGTTATGAAACTTTTGAAGTTTAATTTAAACATTTCAAAATGTTATGATCTATTTTTTATTTTGTTAGACATTAGGATTCAGAGTGTCCTTTTAGTCCACCAAGAGCACAAAACAAAGTTTCTCATATCCCAAAGACCCATTTCTGTACCTAGAAGGGCCCCACCATACTTATTAAGAACCATACCAAACTGAAGTTTCAAGAAATACTACAAATTTGAGATGTTAGAGACAAGTATGTCACTATTATTTGCATTTTATTTTTCTAATAAATGTTGGTATATGCCCTACAACCAATTAGTTGACTGTGAATTTTGCGATATAATTAATTTATTTTTGTCAATTATATTTGATATTTTAATACTACAAATAAAATCTTTAAAATTATTAATGTGCAGTTGAAATTATAATTATGAGATCCATTTTGTATTTATCTATTTTTTAATTGTTCCTAGTTGTGGTTTTATCAAGATGGAATATAGATTGAATGGCAAAACTCTCATACATTTTTTTTTTAAGGAAGTAGTGGATCTCTTAAACTAAAATATATAGATACTTAAACAAACGTGTAGATACTTATTAGAAAATAAGTTTCCTGAGCTAAACCAATTATGATAATTACAAATACAATATTACTTATGTGTGTGAATTTTTTCGTTTATGATTGTTGTATAATTGATACTCAGATTTCATATTACTAAAGTATCTCATGTGAAATTATTATATTTAAATGTTACTTATGACCTGAACTATTTAGGACAACTTAGTTGGTAATACTTAAATATGGTTTAAACTATATCGAGATATTAGGTAAGTCAATAAATGATTAGTCATTATAAAGTAAATAGAGATAATGTTTCACTATTCTTAATTAGTCCGGACTTAAGAATTCCCAATTCAAAGTGAATTGTAGTCTAAAAAGATATTTTCTAATATTAATTATAAATCAATTACTAATTTATAAAAATGAATATGATTAGATTTAAAGAAGTGGAGACTAATTTCGATTCTGTATCCAATTAAAATATTGGATGATTAAATTATACATCATAATCATATATTAGGTTAGGTTAAACTACTTTGACATTCTTAATATTTGGATAGTCATTATATGTTGCTAAGTGTAAATCTTGATTTATGATTATAAATTGTTTAATTAAAAAATTAAAGATAAATTAAATGAAGAAATAATTTATCTAATTCTAATTCACAATCAAAATTATGATTTATAAACATTGCTAACGTATTAGGAACATAATGGGTGACACATAAAGAGCGTTTAAAAGAAAAATCTATTTAATTAAGTTAAGCATAATTGTTAAGATTAATAAATTTCAAGAATCAAATATGAGATATTTAATTTTATTAAAATTAAATTATAAAAGTTAGAATTTTATTATAATTATCAGGTTTAATTTTAATAAAAAAGAAGCTATACTATGTTTCTATAAATAGAAAAAAGATCAAAAGGAGCTAGCACTATTTTCTTTTTACTCTTAAGTGTTAGGTTTTTTTTTCCTTTACTCTATGGAATTTGTTAGCAACTATATACATGGGCAAACTTATATTTGATAGTTTGAGAAGAAAATTTACAAAAATCTGAGTTAGGTACAATTTAACCTTTTGTTTATGATTTATATTTTTTAAGTTATTCAATTAAAAAGATCCGATCGAGAAATTATATAAAAAAACATTTTTTACTATGCTTATGATTCAATCATGTTTAATTTTTCAATAGTAGTATTAGAGTCTCGTTTAATTGTTTAACTTGATTAAAGTAGCTTGGTTATGATTGATTTGCTAAAATCAAGACTTAACATTTATTAATGCAAAAGTTAAATAATTTTGGTATTATCCCACATTTCTTGCCTTGTTTTAAGAAATTATCTAAAACAAATTAGGACATTGACAATTAAGGATTTATATTTAGTTCCTCTTCTTGCTTCTAAAAACATATGCGTTTTTTCTTTAACTTTAAGTTTCTAGAAATTATTTGAAGGTTTTGGAAAACATATGAAATCGTGCTTACCTCTATTTTAAAGTTACGTTTCTTGCTTTCATGCTTCTAAAATTAAAAGATTCTAAAACATACACACCTCCTTTTTGTTTTTTCTACTTCATATATTAATCTGATCTATCCCTTTAATTTTGAAGCTTCTAAAAACACAATTCACATATCCCCTATCTTTAACATTCCTAAAATAGATGAAGCATATCTTTGATTTGTTCCATATTGATGTGAATTTAGAAGTATTGGAGATCTAATTGTATGATGCTTATTTTTTGAGTCTGATTAAATGCCTTGGATCTTTGTATTGATTTTCTTAGATGTTAAAAACTGGTTTGAATCAAATAAGTGATTTGAAATAAGAAGTAGGGTTGAATATGCCTAAACATTCTCAAAGCCATCAGTGTTGATGATGAAGAATTACACCAACGATATTAGTTACTACTTGTGAAGTCTTCTTTGTCACCGATGGTAACTACTACTATTGAAAAGAGTTTCAAAAGAAATGAATCAGATGCTCAAATAAGGGAGAAGTGATAAGGAAGAAGAAGGAGGAAATAGAAACACCAGAGCTAGAGGCAAAGGTACCACAGGTAGTAAAAACCCTAATTTGTGCATACACCAGCCAACGCTTGACTCATTGACAGAGGCACATGCCATTCAAATTTTTTATGGATAAACGTTCATTTTGAATCGTAATGTTTATAACAGAATATAGAGAAAAAAACCAGCAATGTTTACAACATAATATAGAAAAAAAAAACCTAAGGTTTTGAAGCGTTTAAATTGAACATAATCATTGTCAAAACATTCAAAACAAACCCTAAGTGGATTGAAAATTTAACGGGGTTAACTCTCCATCAGTAAAATGCCACATTAATGATGATATGATATTATTTTTATTTTAAAATAAATGTGGGTTTCACTACCACATAGCAAATGAGACCCACTGTCTAAAATATATAAATGTGGGTTCCATTTCCATGTGATATGTAGCGCCCCCTTACCGCAGGGTACACACCGGGATGCCCGCAGGTCATTCTGATACATATCCTACGATAAGGGTGAGCTACGAACAATCACTACAATCACTTCACATGGCATCATAATAATACATCAATATTCAAATCACAATCTTTTTGAAACCAAATTTTTCTTAATTTCATTTCATCAAAATCAAACTGTTTACA
>JAOQMP010000003.1:23315786-23328301 GCA_027563575.1 Erythroxylum pedicellare | reverse complement strand
ATATCAAGCGTTTCTAAACGCCCACTGACCACTCAAAATTACCATTCTACCCTTCCCACAAGTAATGGGATGTTACATGATAAGTTGGGCCCACTATCTAAAATGTGTAAATAATGGGCCCCATTGTCATGTGAAGTGGAACCCACTTTTTGGTTAATTAAAAAATTAATTACGTAGCAATGAGACCCACTTTCTATTTAAAATTTTAAAATTATGCAATGTCAACATTGACTTGGCATTTAACTGATAGAGAATTAGCCCCGTCAAATTTTTTCATCCATTTAAGGTCTGTTATTAACATTTTGAAAACATTGGGTTTAATCTGAATGCTTTTAAAATTTTAAGATTTATCATAGTTTATGAAACATAAAGATAAATTTTAATGAAAAAGATATAAAAAGAAATTTGAATTGAGTTCTGCTTTCAAAGGTCTAGTTATAAAATAGGTGATATATGCTAAGAGAATAGTATGATAGTTAACAACAAAGTAAATGCCTAGAAGGTTGAAGTGATAGACTTGCTAAATTGGTTATTGTTAAAGTTATCGACAAGACCAAAAGAATACTATGATTTTTCATATATGTATTATCCATTTAGTGGATACAAATAGTGGTAGATGTAGGGATAATAAAATAACTTGGCCTAGCTTATCTTGATTTGACTCAACTCAACCTTCCTTGAAGTTAAGTAGTTTAAGTTGAATGTGATGGGATTTCAAGTTAGGTTTAGACTTTTGTTTATAAAGATTTTTAGCAATGTAGGCTCAGACTCGAGTTTCGCATTACAGCCGGACACAAAACTCAAACACTAAGTAAATTAAAAATGATATTATTTCATTTTTAATGATACATTTCTTTAATAATAAAGGATATTTAAGAAAAAAGAGTAAAAATTTCAATTAGGCAAAGTTAAGCCTAATAGCCCAATCCTTTAGAGATTGTGTGATTGAGTTAAGAATTGATTCTCAATTTCCCTGTTGAAACTGAAAAGAAAAGTTGGAAGAATGTGACTATATGTATATATAGCATGGTTTTTGACCAATCTCACATACAAATAATTGGGCTTTGGGCTTGACTTGTCATAATCAGGCTTTAGAACATTTAATTTTTTAAAAAGTTGAGCTTTGGGCTTGACTCAACATAAATAGGCTTTCGATTATTTAATACTTTTCTAAAAGAGGACTTTTGGGCCTAACATAAACCATTTGAGTTTAATTCCAATTAAAGCCTAACTGGGCTTGACTTTGGTTTAAGTTGTATGTACTTGATTTAGACTTCGAGCTATCTAACTTGGAGAACTTAATTAAAGAGAGGTGCTAAACATCTCACTTTGTCTTTATAAACAGTTACCATATATCTAAATAGGTCTAGCAAACTTGGAGAATTTGATTACAAGAAAAGAATTTTAAAATTAAGAAAAAGGTATAGGGATGGAGGGATTTTTTTTTCTTTTTGCTTTTTAGATTAAGAAATATATAGAAAATTAAAAAGAAAAAGATTTAAACAAATAGAATTTGAAAATAGTTTTATATTGTCAAAATTATGAAATTACGTAACATAGGTTTAAGAAAAATATTAAAAAATCAAAGAAAAATGATTTTGATATTATGATTTTAATGGGATTAGGAAAGTAAATAACACAATATGGTAAAGAAAATTTGGAGATTAAGACTTCTAAATCAATGAGTTAGTACTTAACTATTTGTCTCCTCTTTTAGCAAAATATTACTTTAACTTGTTCTTACAATCATTGGTCAGTTAGACCATTCAATTGACTACCTAAAAAGAATTCTTGAAAGCAGTTGGTTGACTAACCCAGTTACATTAAATCTTTATTTCTTTTAACCATTTAAGTTTTTTTTTGTTATTTTAGTCATTTAGTTTTTTTTAAGTAAAGAATCCCATTGATAAGTTATAAAAAAACCAATAAACAGCTTATATAAGATAGGGGTTACACTAAAGAAATCAAGTCATAGGACACTTGTATGTAAGAAACTTATTTCACTCAATATAATGACGTTCTCACTATCTGTCTCACACTTAAAGTTAATAATCATTTGACGTATGAGTGTTAGAATGACATTCAGTCCAACATTGGCATTGAACACCTAGTAACTATGGATTAACTGCATTTCTTATGCATCCCATGTCAAATTAAGTACAATATAGATTGTGAAGCAATTCTTGCATAAGAGAGATCTCTTAAAGAGCTATACTCTTAAAGATTCTTTTATTTCTTTTAGACTATAAAGAATACATTGCATTTGGTATTATTAGATCTTAATTATTAAAGTTTTAACATCTCTTAAACATTATCAAATAACAACTATAAAAATTTAACATCTTTTGAAACATTTTCAAGTAACAACCTTTAGTTCAAACATTTCTATATAGTAATTTGAAAACTTGACATCTTTCAACTAATTTCAAATATAAATATTAAGTTTTTAACATTTTTCAAACATCTTCATATGAAAATTGTAATGTTTCAAAATATTTCAAATATAAATCTTACTTTTCATATTATCTATTAATACTAAAGACAAAATTAGTATTCCTAGTGTTTTGTTATCATTATATTGCAAGTTAGAATGCATTTACTTTAATGACCATAAAAAAAGTTGGTTATACCTATTAACCAACAAATAGAAAGATGTAGCATGATTTAACGATCCACCTAAATGGACCATTAACAATATTAAACATAGCATGCTTATAAATAGTATATAATCAAACTTAATGTTCTATATAATTGATGCAAATACCATCCATAATGTGCCTTTAGGATATTAATTTGTCTCAAGTTCTAATTTAGGGAGACCTATAGTGGATGAAAATTATTTGGTTGATCCTATAAAGCAAGACAAATAGACTAAACATAATAAGTGACATATTCATTAAGGACTTGCTCGTGTTTAAGTCAAAGGATAAAGAATACAAAAAAGGCAAAACAATAAGTAAGCATTACTAAATTAAGTATTAAATCTTTCAAGATAAAAGTTAGAGAGATACACTTTGACTTCTCCCTACGACATTTACCATACTACCCCCTAAACTAACTTCTCTTTTATGTTTTGGTATCTTTGTCATGGGGAGAACTTAGTTTAGGTTCCATTGTAGTTGTTTCCCCGTGATGGTAGCTTTGGAGGAGGGCTAAAACCTTACTAAAGGACTAGATCCAGGGTCTTTGGAAGCTTCTTATGTAGATGGGAAAGATATGGCTCCCTTGAAGAATAGTGAGGGTAGGGATCATAATTGGGGAAGAGTTTCCCTCTTCTCAATAGTCTATAGAAAAAAATAGATTTAGAGTTAAAACTAAGACCTTAGGAATCTAGGAGGAGAGAAATGGTAGTGGAGCAACGAAGAGAACAGTCACCGTGTAGAAAACCTAAAGTGAAAAAGTGGCCCTTAATGTATTGAAGGAGAAACCCACTTTCTTTCAAAGAGCAATGATGGATGGGGTCATCACACCTCCTGTAGAGCTTCTTCAAGTTGGTGTATCTACTTGGTCCTCAACACTAGTTGGATATTTCCATGGAAAAAAACTTGCCCTTCCCTAAGTTCATGTCTAGGCTATGAGGAAGTCGAGGAAAAATAGCCTAGAAAAGCCAATGCTAACTGGAGATTAAACTTTTATCTTCAAATTTACCAATGATAATAGTTTACAAAAGATTTTAGAATAAGGGTTACGGTATATTGGAGGCCTACCAATCTCCCTACAAAGATAGAGACCCGAATTAGAGTTGGATGCGAGAAAAATCAAAGCATTTGGATTAACTTCTATACTGTCATATTAGAATATTAACAGCGAAAGAAATATGTTTTACGACTAGTTCAATTGGTAAACAACTTTTCTTAAAGTCTCAAACAGATCGAATAGATAAGCTATCTTATGCTAGAATATATGTCAAGGTAAAGAAAGGAGTAAAGCTTACTAAAGCCATTTCAGTAATAAAGTTTAATGAATGTGGGAGCTTACCAAGTAAGAAGTTAGTCTATCTTATAACTGGAAACCTATGATACAAACAGAAAAAATTTCAATACTAACATATACTTAAAGTTGCTAGGAACTAAAAAGGAAAATGTAAACCAAAAGAAAAACTTGCTAAAGTATGATCCTTCCATTAGTCTTATTGAGCAAGACATTGAGATAGGAGAGGTTAATACTATAAGGAAAAAGGTGGTAATCTAAAAGGGGAAGTTTTGATGTAAAGTTCATCAACTATTAGTCTTTAAAGATCTTTGCCATGGTTAAAAAGAAGTCAATTCAGCCTTCAAAGGCTCTTGAGATAGTGAATGTGAACTATCCTCGATAGGAACAAAAGAGGATCCAAGTAAAGTGGAGAACTTCAGTTCATAATATGACCTAAAAAAAGGTATAGAAGGAGAATTTATAGAGCCAAGTTCCACCCCTAGAAGGAGGTCCATAAGAAAAAGAGGAAAGGATAGACTAAGAGGTAACTAACATATATATATATATATATATATATATAGGGGTGGAACATATATATATATATGGAATGTGAGATGGTTGAATGAACCTCTTAAGAAGTAGGGTATTAAAGACAACTTTATGGGGGGGGGAATCCCATGATAATGGGATTACTAGATACCAAAGTAAAAATGGAACATCTTAAGAATAGCCCAAGTATTTTGGGAGTTGATTAGGAAATTCATTTAAACCATGTACATCATTATAATAGGCAAATTAACCTTGCTTTTAAAAAAATTCAAGGTTTCTTACAAGAGCTTCATAAATGAATTGATCCATGTAACTTGTTGCTTAGAAGGATCTCTAATTATGTTTGACATTTCAAGAATATATGTGGCAAATTTGGATTTCAAAGAATTTATGGGAAGATGTTATATAAGTCAATCCTTAATGAATAGACTTTAGATGCTAGTAGGTTATCTAAATTGTATTTTATCGCCTAGTGAGGTTGAAGGTCATATAATCAAATTAAGGGTATTTATAGAGAACTGAAGCAGGTAGTAAATTACATAAGAGTGGTAAACTTAAGATATGTTGGTGACTTCTATATATAGAATAATAGGCAGCAAGGAGAATGGTTCATTAGGAAGAAATTAGATATAGCAATTGTGAATCAACTTCAGTTAACTCATTTCTCTGATAAGTTTGCTTGCTTTAATGCTCCAGTTTGCTCGGATCATTCCAGGATTGAAATATAGAAGCTTACCACTAAATCTACTTAAAGGGCTCCATTTAGGTTTTTCAATTTCCTTATTGAAACAAAGGGGTTTAATGAAGAAGTATGGGCAATCTAGGATCATGAGGTAAGGGATTGTAGGCATTCCAACTTATGAGGAAGCTTCACAAAGTGAAAAAAAAGCTTAAAGGGATTTTAAAAATATTTGTTTAAATATTGCAATATTTCTTCATTAGGCTAAAGAGAAACTTAAAAGAGTTTAAGATGAGTCTTACTAGGATCCTCTTAACTAGGAGCTGAAGATGTAAGAACATAGTATGTTGATGGAATATATCTTAGCTCTATGAATACACAATTCCTTATTGAAGTAGAAAGCTAAAGTAATGTGGCTTATAGAGGGTGAAACTAATACTAGGTTTTTTCAAAATGTAATCCTTGGAAGAAGAAATAGGAATAAAATCACTACACTACTTGATAAAAATAGGATTCTTTACATAGATAATTATAAAATTAAGGCCGCTACTTTAGAGTATTTCAATAATTTGATGGGTTCAAGTACCATTTAGGTTCCAAGAAGAGTTAAACTGGAAAGATTTATTAATGTAAAACTTAGCTCTAAAATGAAGGAATACCTTATCAAACCTATTTCTATTCAAGAGGTTAAAGAGATACTCTTCAGTTTGAATCTTAATACATCTCCTAAATCTTAATAAATCTCCTAGTCTAGAGGGATATAATGCACTTTTTCATCACTAGAGGACTTTTGGTTGAAGCAGTACAGGAATTTTTCTCAAGCACTAGGATGTTGAGAGAGTTAAACAAGACTCATATAATGTTTAATTCCTAAGAAGGTGAACTCGAGCTCTATACATGACTATTGACCCATTTCATGTTGTAATATAAGTTAAAAAATAATTTCCAAGCTTATAACAAGCAGATTGAATGTGTGACCAAGGAGGTCAATCAGTGACAATGTACTGTTTATGCGGAAATTGATGAAAGACTATGACTTCAAAAGATCAACAAGAAGTTGTGCTCTGAAGATTGAATTCTTCAAAGCTTTTAATATAGTCAATTGGAGCTTCATAATTGAATGTCTACAAGCATTTAAATTTCCTATCATGTTTGTGAGCTGGATTAAGAGCTATATTTTCACAACATTCTTCAACATTTTAATAAATGGAAACCCCTCCAGAGTATTCAAGGGAACTAAGGGTATTAGCCAAGGGGACCCATTTCCCTTATCTATTTACCCATTTAATGCTATTTACCCATTTAATGCTATCTCATGGTGACGAACCCTATTCCCTTAAGATCCTAATCAGAATTCTAAAGAAGTTTTCTGGTTTATCTGGTCTAAGAGTGAATTTGCGTAAAAGCAGCTTATATATCTCCTTTGACGTTCAAAATGGTGAGATTCTTAGCAACATTTCAAACCTGGCTATACATTACTTTCCTTTTTGATATCGTGGTGTACATGTAACTACTAAGAAGCCTAAATATGTTGATTGCATTCTGTTATCGGAAATTTTCAAAACAAAATCAATGTTTGGTAGAATAGGTTCTTATCTACAACTTGTAAACTTTAACTTATAACTTCGGTTTTCAAGAACTTGCATGGTCACTAGTCTGCTCATCTATTTATACGGAGAATGAAAAATGCATAAAAAACCTGTCATGGTCAGGAAAATTTTGATGCATCTAAAGGAGTAAAAGTGAAATGGGATGAATTGTATTTACCAAAGTAAGAAGGGGGATTAGGTTTAGTCTCACTCCTGGTAATGCAAAATTTCCTATTATCTAAAAGGATATAGAAGCTACTCAATGACAAGGAGACCCAATAGTCACGACGGATCAATGAATACTATCCAAATGATATGACCAATTCGAGTCCTCTGTATGGAAAAAATGGGCTTAATCATCTTACTATTAGAATTCCTCTAAATGCTAAAATATGCATCATCATTCTCATTGGAAATTGGCTGACTTGTTTCAGAGGTTCCTCCTAGCTTACTAACCTTTATCCTTTGTACAATCCTAACCAGTTGGAAGATGATAACTAATATTTTTTTTAATTACAAAATGAACCTTTTTCATTTGTTCGTGTAATTTTCTTATAATGATTAACTAATATTTTTTTTAATTACAAAATGAACCTTTTTCATTTGTTCTTGTATTTTTCTTATATCACCATGATTATAATAAATTCTGAAATTTGTCCCACTCAAATTTCTAAACCTGCCCCTAGGTGTGCCGGTAAGGAGTCTCTGGTGAGGGATAACATTTTCAGTGACTCAAATGTGTTGCATCAAAACCTCTTCACACGTCTTTCCACAAGTAAAAGAACTGCCTTGATAGATGTGGTGCCCCCAGAAACGAAGAAGCTGCAGTGTCTATGTTCTCCACAATAGAACTTTATACTGGACACTGTTGTCTGAATTAGTGACACAGTTGTATGGTTTTATGACAATAAAAAAAGGGTAATATCTAAACTAAAAGCAAAAAGGTGCTGAAATATAATAATACATAAGGAAGAATTGATGTGAAACACACAGCTTATTTTAATATATTCTATCTCATAGCATCTGATCAGCCAGCTGCGGAAATTGTTGCAGTAGCCAAGTGACGGCCCTAATGGCAGCCTGCATTCTCGAAAGTAATGGTGGGTAATTTTATTAGTAAACGATAGGCTCTAAAAGTCGTCCATTTGGTGAATGATGACATTTATCTCTTAAGACAGTTTATAAGACGATAATTCATCCACAATTAGCAAGTCAAGCCACGATCGCTATTTCTGTTTTATTTTAGTTGTGGACCAACATTACGTACCGTATAACCAAAAGTTGTTTCTACTTTGTGAATAATCATCAATTAAATATAATAAGAAAAAAGAACATGCATACCAAAGCCGTATTCCCAGGCTTGATTGCAGGCTCAACACTATCTCGTCCGTAACTGAGAACAAAGTTTTGCATTCGACAATTGGAGATTTCCAAGCATTTTTATAATAGTTAGGGTCAGGGAAGCATTTTCAAAAATAAAAAATAAAAAATCGTACGTAGATATTAAAATCTGTTTATACGATGTAACCAATTTCACTCACATTATTTGTCTCGTTGTGTACTCCATCTTTAGCCGATAAAAGCTGCATCCTTTGCTAAATGGAAAAGGCTTCCCGTTCCACTCTGATATATAAATGCTATTGTTAGTAACTAAACCCATCGATGTATTAATAAATCAATTAAAATAAAACCTGAACATACCCAAATGCCATGTCACTCCAACTGCTGAGGAATCCTCACTGGAAATATCGTCGATCACAAATTGAAGATCTGAACTAATAGAGTCGATGAATTTCTTGAAGAACTCCAGTATTGCCTCGAGGGGGGAGAAAAGAGAAACAAAAATAGTAGGAATTGTGATAATATTATGATAAACAAATGCCCCGTAAAGATAAAAAGTAAAATCATTGGATTTGAGTGGCTACCTGGCGGCCAACGAAGGGACGAGGAAAGATAAGGTCCTCGTACACGCAATTATCGGCAATGAGGTTCTCCACGGCCTCAAGATTGCGGCCGTTGATTCCTTCATAAAACCTCCTCACTATGTCCGATGCAGATTCTGTGGTATCATGATCATGTGTGACCCTCTGATTCTCTGATGAGGAGAACGTAATTATGGATTTTGAAGTCCACCTTATTCTCCTGTTACTTGTTGCCGTAGGTGGAGGAGAGGCTAGTGAGTAAGTAGAAGTTATGTTGAAGAGTTGTGCGGAAGGAGAGTGGAAAGATATTGTGGAGCTTAGCAGCATCGTGCTCATGGTGATGAATCCCTAATTAATAAATTATATATTTATTAGAAACAAAAGAAACAAGGGATGAAAATAAAGGAGCTTGCTCAGCGCTTTTATTTCTGAAGGAATACGTGGTTCTACGTTCTGGTCAAACGACCCGTGCATTATGAGCACAGAATCTCTTGTCGCTCCGCCAAACGACATGTCTAGGCTCCAATTTTATGTTGGAGGATCACCAATCTCTATTTTTTTAATTCCTGAAAACCATTTATCGATCTCTAATAAGATTATTAAGGAATCTCTCTTCTAAGTCACATTAATTAAAAGGATTTCCAATTTACTCAATTTTATAATTATAATTTAATTTTTGCAATGCCTAACGGTTAAATGAAATAAAAAGGTAAAATAGACGTTGTAGTAATGAAAAGAATATTGAAAATGGACCTCGTGCAAAACTCTTCCTTAATGTTTTCCATACAAAATTTACGATTATTATTGAAGTGTGGTGAGATCTTACATCTCAAGGATGACAAGTTTCTTGGACCTTGTGCTTGCTTTGCAAGTTCGTCTTATATTCCAATGATTCTAATGTAGTTTGAATTTGCCCTTTTTTTATGTTGTAAGCACCTATCAGAGTTACTAATACTAATTTACGTCGTAAATTCTAAACCTAATAGATGGTGACTTTAAGAGATAAAAATTTCAGGGAAAACTCAACGTTTGAGAGTGTGAAATGTGTGGGACAAATAAGCGGCGAAATTTATGCTCTTTTCATAAACTTACGCTAATAAAAATAAAGTTAGATACTATCACAAGTAACTAATTACTTGTTGACTTTTCTTTTCTTGTAAGACTAACCTTCCACGCTTTAGTTTACTTGCGTCAATGTAAACATACTATTTACACTATTTTACTACATCTTCCTCGATGACAACAACATATGTTTCATTGGCAACACTTGCTTTAGAAAAGGAAACACATGTATGTTCACAGCAACAAATTCTTTATTCATAGCAACTCATGTTGTATTTCTTAACTTCAAATATTCTTTCTCATTATCATACAAGAAGTGGATTTAATGACCTGATGCGAAAGGTACCAGCAAGGATCATTACGTTAAGTCGACATCAAACTAACGTAATGTCACTCAAGATCTCATTATACCCCAAATCATTTCTAATCATACTAGTGTTTGCATCTCTAATCTCTCTTTTCACAAAGAGCTACATAAAATTCAATAATGTATTTGAACTCATGGTTACCATATAGACAACTCATGCCTTTTGACAACTAATATCTTTGTAATCACTGGGGCAATGAGTCACAAATATTTGGCGTGATATCAAAATGGTTTTTCCTTAGACACTCATGTCAATCCATGAAGCCTTGGTCGTTTTCTCAATCATACCCCGCTAGATCGCATCATTCCTAACCCTTGGATAATATGTTAAAGAGAAGATAATCTAAGATTATTCTAGAGTAAAGAGAGATATATAGATCAAGTAGCTAATAAATTAATCTCCTATATTAGAGAGTGACTACTAATAAACCAGGTACACAAAGCCATCAACATTACAATAACTTCTTCCTAAGGAATATTGGACCATTAACTACCTTAAAGAACTTTAAAACTAAGGAAACCATATAATACGCATAATGCAAATTGAACTAATTAAAAAGTGAGGCTTAATAATTAAAAGTTATCATTAATTAGGCTAGTGGTTCGACAATTGTGGAATAAAATGGTGGATTTCTAATGTTAAGAAAGGAATAAAGCAACAACTTAAATTGAGCTTCATTAGGAACTTATAATATTAAGAATTGTGTTTTGTTCCCACTAATCTCCTTATCTTGAGGATACCCAAAAACCCATGGAGTTGTCTAGTATCATTTTTTTATCAATACATTTAACTTAAAAAATTATTTATTTGCATATTTATAATTCTTGTTTGCTCTAATTGAAATTATTATTAGGCCATTCCTAATTTGAAACTTCACAAATAATATGATATTAAATCTTTTCCTATAAGATGTTACACGGAGACAAAAAGGTAAAAAGTGGCGTTAATGTTGAGACTATTAAGATTTATAATATCATTTCAAAGGAGATAAGGTTACTTATCATAAGGTCACATATTCAAATCATATAAACAATTTCTCTGTAAAAATACAAAGGGAAGACTGCGTATATTATAGCCCTCCTCAGACTCTCGTAAAGCGAGGAGCCTTATGTATTGAGTACATTGACTTTTGGATTTTTAATGAAAATATTAAAACAATCAAGAGCAAAAAATGTGACATTTTATCTAAGATATAGGTGTCAAACCTTATATGGAAAATATGACAAAATATAAAAGTTATTGTAAACATATAAAAAATTATTAATTATTTGTTTTAGAATTGCGATTATCTTATATAAGAATAAAGATGTTAATAAGAGAATTTCAAAATTTTTAAACATGAAAAAAGACTTGAAATATGATCCTACAACGGAATTTGAACAACTCACATTTTCCTTTACAAAATAATATCATTTTAGATAATTTTTTAGAGTTAATTACTAAAAAAATCTCAAAATTTGACCTTTTTTGCAATTAAAGTCTGAATTTTAAAAACTAGAAATAAAATATTTAAATTTTCAATTTTTATCAATTTTAACCCGATGTTAATTTATTTGTTAAATTTGCTAACTTGACATGCCATGTGTCCAGAAACTCTTGTTATTAGTACACGTTAGCAATAGATAACATAACAAATCCTAATTAATGAAATGACGTCGTATAATTACATAACTAAACAATATCATTTTTTAAAAATGACCTAATCCCCTTCATTTATAAAAAATGTCAGAGGGCAAAATGAACAAACAGGGTTAGAGTTCACAATCGAAAACGACGTCATTTCATTAATCAGGATTTGTTATGTTAACTATTGCTAACGTATACTAATAATATGTCGTTTCATTAATCAGGATTTGTTCTGTTAACTACTGCTAACGTGTACTAATAATAAGAGTTTCTGGACACGTGCCATGCCAAATCAACAAACTTAACGGAGAAACTAACGTCAAGCTAGAATTAAAAAAATAAAAATTTGATTATTGTATTGCCAATTATTAAAGTTCGAACTATAATTATAAATTTGATCAAAGTTTGAAATTTATTGTAATTAATCATTTTTTAAATGACCTAATTTTAAGCAACTTAAATAAGGGAGCGGTTGATTCAAATAGGATAATGGTAATAAGAATGAGAATGAATATAGTGAGGAATAGAAATAGATATAATCATTATAAATATAGTGGCTGGTTAGAATGAAGGAATAATTACCATTACCATTGATAATAATTGGTTTGCTAAAAATATTAAGAAATAAAAGTTTGTTAAATTCTTATTTTACATCAAATTTTAAAATATTTTAATTAGTTATATTTAATTGCTAAGAAAGAAAAAATATAATTAATTAATTATATTGTAATATTATTTTAATTAATTCTATTGTAATTAAATAATATAATTAATTATATTTTAATATTATTTTCATTAATTAATTGTA
>JAOQMP010000003.1:23288998-23301358 GCA_027563575.1 Erythroxylum pedicellare | reverse complement strand
AGTCGCTTTATCTTAAGTTGACTTTGCTTCGTCTTAAGAGTCGCTTCGTCTTCACTTGACTTTGCTTCGTCTTAAGTTGACTCTGCTTCATCTTGAGAGTCACTTCGTCTTAAGTTGACCTTCTGCTTCGTCTTAAGTTAACTAGAATATCTTCTGATCCATTGTTGACCCTTCAGACGATATTGGAGATCTTGAAGTCCTCTTTCAAACCATCTAAAGAAAACCTCAATCCAATAACTGGAAGGAAAGTTTTGGCAATTTTCCCAATTCGTCTGACTTTTTGATTGGTTTCGTCTGATCCTATCATCTGCTCCATTTTTGACCCTTCAGATGATATCTGTCTTCGAGGCCTTTATTAAAGTTGTAGATCTTGAAGTCCTCTTTCAAACCATCTAAAGAAACCTCAATCCAATATCTGTAGCTAAAGTTATGGCAATTTTCCCAATTCATCTACTTTTTCAGTTCGTCTAACTTTTTGATTGGTTTCATCTGATCCTATTGTCTGCTCTATTTTTGACCCCTTCAGACGATAATATCTATCTTTGAGGTCTTCATAAAAGTTGTAGATCTTGAAGTCCTCTTTTCAAAAAGAACACCTCAATCCAATATCTGTAGGGAAAGTTATGGTAATTTTCCCAATTCATCTTTTTTTTCAATTCGTCTGACTTTTTGATTGGTTTCGTCTGATCCTATCGTCTTCTCCATTTTTGACCCTTCAGATGATAGAATCTATCTTGGAGATCTCATGAATGTTGTAGAACTTGAAGTCCTCTTTTAAACCATCTAAAGTAAAGCTCAATCCAATATCTGTAGGGAAAGTTATGGCAAATTTTCCAATTTGTCTGCTTTTTCAATTCGTCTGACTTTTTGATTGGTTTTGTCTGATCTTATTGTCTGTTTCATTTTTGACCCTTCAGATGATAGAATTTGTCTTCAAGGTCTTCATGAAAGTTGTGGATCTTGAAGTCTTATTTCGAACCGTCTAAGGAACCTTTTTAATCCGACATCTACAAAGAGGGTTATGTCATTGATCTCTAAACAAGTTCAATATGATCAAGAACAAGTACTGTTCTAGTTCAGTGACTCCGAATGCTGGACTCTAGAAGCAGGGTCCACCAGTTAATCTACATATTGTTTATGAAGTTAGTGCTAGGAGAATTTTCTAGTAAGGGTATAGGTTGCGGACCTTGAAGTAATAAGTATTTTAGTTCCTACAATGAGTTTAGTCCTAAAAGTTTGCAATAGTCACCTTTTAGAAACTTCTAACCTATTGGTTTCTATATATAATTTGTGTTGTTGGTTGTGTATTGGCTTCTATTGATAGTTGATTATAACCTTAGGTTCTATAAGATTATCATCTTCATTTAACTTTAATAAATGAATGGATTATGGTAGCTCTATTCTAAGCTCTACCCTAATGCAAACTCTCGCATACCACATCTTCATCATTTATACAGTAACATCATTGACAAATAGGCTTACCATAGGAACTTACAAGATAGCTAAATTTTATTATAAAGCAATATTTTAATGTTAAATTGTGAAAATTGAACCAAAATGGGGGCATGTTTCATCGTTAATCTCATTAGTTTCTTTAGATCAAGACTAAGTTTCATTTTTATAAGGAAATTGATTTTTTTGTTAATCTGAGTCTTTAAAATCTTTTGCACGTGTGCGATAAATTTGAATTCGAAAATTGGTTAATCAACTTCATTAATGATAACTGACTCTAATCTTAAATTTTTTCTATTATTCTAAGCAAATAGGTTTAAGATTAGGAAGATAAGTCTTTTGCCTAGAAAGTATCTCACTATAGTGGAGGACTACTTTGATGTTTTGACTTTAAGAATTTCAATTGGCAATGGAACAATGAAACTTGTAACTAAGGTTATAATAGGTAAGTTTCTCAACCTTTCAAAACGATATTGTTCTCTAACAACTCACAAAGGAAATTGCCTCAGTAAAAGATTCAGGAAAGATAATAAGCTTAAGGGATGGGAGGAGTGCGGTGAGAGAAAAAGTAGAATAGAGAAACTTAAATAGAGTTAGGAGAGGAGGTAGCTAATAGTACTATTTCTATACTTGAAATGGTAATAGATTGACAAGAGAATTAGGAGGGAAAGAACTTGCTTAAGGTAGTTATTAGGAAAGTAAGTAAATTTTGGAAAATAAAAGAATGAGAAGCTAGAAAAGGTGAGTTCTGGGAGTAATTGGGAATAGTCTATTGCTAAAAGCCTAAGAAAAAGTTTGGAAACAATTGAACACTAAAAAAAGGGATGGGAGGGGTGGGGGAAGGACAAAAGTGGAACAAAGGGATCTGAATAAAGTTAGGAGAGGAGGTAACTAGTATTACTTTTTTCATACCTAAAATGGTAATGAATTGACAAAAGAAACAAGAGGGAAAGATCTTGCTTAAGGTAGTTACTAAAAAAGTAACTAAAATTTACAAATTAAAAGAATGAGAAGTTAGAAAAAGAGATTTTTGGAAGTATCTAAGAAGAGTCCAGTGCCAAAAGCTTAAGAAAAAGTCTAGAAGATGTTGAACACTAAAAAGAGAAAGCTGCAAAAATTAGGAGAATGAAAAGAAAAATAACCCAATCTAATTGAAATAGATAAAACTCACATTATCACAAGTTAGAAAGATACTAATGACTTTAGATCAAGTAGGAAGTAAAAATAGCCAAAAACCAAATTTCCAAGTGCCTTTAAAAACCTTAAACAGATGGAAGCATTATATAATATACTTAAACATTGTCATATAGTACTATTGCTCTTTTTCTAACCATTTTCTACGTTAATTTGGATTAAAAATTAATATTTAGGATGATGTGTTATTTTGATTTTTACTAAATAAAAAATATGATACATCACTATTTTTTTGAAAAATTCCTTTATTTACATATAATTTTAAAATTTTATGTAATTTAGTAATTAAAAATGAATTGTTTTACATGGTTTTAATATATCATTTTAGATGAATGATAACCTATATTTCATTCTAATTTTATACTATAGTTGAATCATATTTAAGACAAAAATATTTAATTACTAAATGAATATGTAAAAAATGGAGCGGTAATAGAAGGCATGGTTGAAAAAAAATTTAATGTTTTTCATCAAGAGATAAAATTTATGCACTCCTCCAATAACATGTAAACCTATGAAATAAAGAATAATAATATGATAAGTTTTATGTTTGACACTTTATTTACTTAGTACTATGACCAATAAAGAGGCCGTTTGGGTAAGATGGGTGCAGCCATACATTCTAAGAAACCAGAGCTTGTGGGAAATAAGAATTAGAGAGTTCAACTCCTGGTTTGTGAAACTAGAGAGCTGATTTCAGCCAACACAACCTGCAAAATAAGGAATAGTGAGCGAGTTTCTTTGTAGTTTGATAAGTGGAACAACTATGGGGTCCTTTACTAATCAAACCTCTACACTCCTTAGCATCAATTTCCTGACAATTTTAAAGTTAAAGGAAATCTTCAGTGGCAATACATGAAGCCAATGTTTTCAGAAGTTAGTTACCAATAAAAAGCCAAGATTCAACAGATTTTGTATATATGAACTAAGCACCACAATGGTGACTTCGCCAATGCTTCCTGCGGGTTCTACCTAATGCCTCAAATACAAAGAATGAATTAGTATAGTGTAAAAAGGCACTACATAAAGTGTTCTTTTGTAATGTGGCTATTCTTCAAACAAAGGCTTAGATCACTTGACAAATTTCCTTTCCTTAATATTACATGAACTTGTTGTCTATGTATGAAGCAAGAGTCTCACATGCACTTATTCTTTGACTATAGTTTTTCCACCTATATATGAAGTGTTATGAAGGAGAAATATAGATTGTAAAATGCAAGCTCTCAGTATGTTGTTAACTTGGACTTACTCCAAAAGAAGAGATGGGGATACAACACTATGCATAATAGCTTGCAGAAGTATGGTTTTATGTCATTCGGGAAGAACGTAACACGAGACCATTCCAAGGAAAAGAAAAAAGTTCAAAGCACTCTTGAAATTAGCTCTTTCTTTAGAGAACAGCTCTCTATCAACGAACTTTCAAGAAATTTGCAGCTTCAATAACGTCCTTAGTTTGGTTACTGCGTTAACTTAGGATCCAAGCTTTCCTTATTCTCTATGATTGGAACTCTGATTGGCTACATACCGTGTTAGTGGGGACATGTCTATGGGCTTTATTATTCGTCTATTGATTTCTAAAACATAAGTACTAAAATCTTGATATTGAGAACAAAATCTTTAAAAATCAATAAAATAATTCAAATTTATGTAAAATATTGTGTCAATTCTAAAAGTAGTCAAAGTTTTAATAATTTGTTTCCTTTAAATATACTTTAGTATTGACATAATCCAATTTTATTTCGAGCACTGAATCAAGCAAGTCCAGAAAGTGGAACAGAATTAATTACCGACTCTCGACTTTGTAACCCCAGCGGCCCACAAAGGATTCGAGATTTATCAACCTGCCGGCAAGCGGGTGTTGACGCTTGAGAAATGGAAGTACTCATTGTCCTTTGATCAGATTCAGTGAGGCATATCATGTCGTTTATTCTTATAGAAATAATGTTAATATCTTCTTTAAAGAAATTCTATCAACCTGCACTACAAATATTCAAAGCAATATATATAACGAGAAACATTACTTTTATATGCACCGACTTCTTTGTATGTGTGTGGCAGCTGTTTTCCTGTCTCTGTAGATTCTCCGAAGCTCTGATTAATTATTAAATTGTATAATTAAACTATTCAATTAACAAATTTATTTATTTTTTAATTTTACGAACCTACATATCTCCTTATTGTTTAAGGCTTCCAATCACACGTAAGTTTGTTTCACTTTATCTATCATAAAAACCACCGTTTTCATCTATCACTATCTATTTATCTATATAACTGATTCTATATATTCCTGTATAGATTTGTTCCCGAAATGTTCTGTAAAGAAAATTAGGGTTATTCGTGTAAGCGAAAACAGTTAATTCTTGTAATTTAATACCAAACAAGTGTTCAATAGTGTTCAATATTAATTGAAGCAGTGATATTGGCATGAGAAGTAGGGATAGCAGTAGACCCGCCCATGAGCTCAAATTCAGGTATTTTCAATAAATCGGCTCACGGGCTAAGCTCAAGCTTAAGCCTACCCGAGGCCCAATTCTTTTAATCAAAACGATGACAATCTAGGTCCGGATTCAATTAAAAAATGTTATTTTATTCTTTTATTTTTTAAAAATTATTTAAAAACAATTAACAAGACTGGCCCATTGCCATCCTTAATAAAAAGGCTCAGTTCTTATTTTCACAAATTAAGGACATTCAAAACAAAAATTGTTGCCTAATGACAACTCCCTAATTTTTATCTCTATTACTTTTCTCTAAAAACAGGTTCAGTGCTAACAGTATTTATTAAATTTGAATAACGAATAAGGAATTACTTTCATATTTTTAGCTTATAACAGCTAAAAATAACTTTCGAATCCCTGTAAAATTGGAAGAAATAGTAATTGCTTTGCTAGCCCCTGAATAATGATAACCTAGCATTTTATTTGTTTTTTTAGAAGTTAAAACAAAAGTTCAATTAATAAGGAAAAAAAGTTACAAGGTTAAGTATTACTTTTCAAGGAATACATAGGGAGTTCCTATCATGAGCTACTTAAAACTGCCAAATGCATTACGAGTACCTTGCCACTTTAATTAATTATAAGCCTGAAATAATGCTAGCATGTGTGTTGACAACTCCATCTCCTTGGCAAGTGTCATCATCCTTAGTTTAAGTATCACCATTCTCAATACTTCTTCAATAATTAGCTTTATGTCCCTATATAATCTAGAATTCATCTTACTTCAGATGCCATAGACCAACTTTCTAATCTCACTCTTAAACAAAGTTTTGTCCCCTCTTCTTTTGAAGTTAAGATTGGTGATAGTAGATGGTACTTCATTCCTATTGGTAGCTTTCATCTGTATATTAAATAGATGTAAGTAAGAAGACTATAATATGTGTGAGTAAGGACATATAAAGAAGATCTTCTGTATCAAAGTCACACAATGCACATCTTGTATCAATTCATATGGTTTTAAGTCTATCTTTTGTAGCTAGGCTTTCCAAAGTAGCAAGCCATAGTATGAAAGAATGAGATGGAGTAATGCTAGGAGTCTTAAATCCATTTGGACCAACAACATTGAGTTGGTGAGTTAAGAAACAATTCTTTGCAAACAATAGTGGAGAATTTTGGAGCCAAGTTCCACAAAATGGAGTCTTCTTTAGCTAGATTTAGAAGATAGTTAGGCTAGTTACTCAAAATGATTTCCTTACCTCTGTTTGAATGATAAGGCCACACCCATTCTTTGCTACATCTACAGTTGTGTGTTACACCTCTAAGTCACTTGCATTAGGATACATTATCTCTATGCTTTTCCCTTTTTCAAGAGTAACCATTAGAGTCTCTATAGCATCTTTTGGATCTTCACTTACAGTAACTTGAACCTCCTCCCTAGGCCTTTCTAGACTTTTAGGACTAGTTAAGTTTTCCGCTAATTCTATCCCTACTCCCTTCACCTCCTATAGAGTTTCATTCGACCTCTTTTTTAAGGGTACTATGAAGCCTACTTCCTGTTGATTCTTTGGATTCCATACTTTAACTGTGCCCCTCCTCATTGATTTCTATAGATAAGAAACCTTTATCTTATCCTCTACTAACTTGTTTTCTTCATCATATCTCATTATCTTCATAGCTCTGGTAAGCTCCATCTTTAGGTCAACCTCCACACACACCTTGGCAAATCCTATTGTCTTTAGGGAGACTTTATTCTCATTTGGACTCATTAGTTTCCCTATGGCACTATCAATATGAGTCAACCACCCCATAGAGGACCAACATTTAAAAGGTACCTTTTGGAAGTTTACCCACACTAGAATTGTGACTATTTTGGATCTGTCAAGTATAAGAACTGGCTTCCACCTTTTGACTAACATTTGTCTTCCATAAATATGCCAAAGTCAAATATTTATAACTCTTTGGGCCATTTCATCAAAGCTTTATTTGAACATGTGAAATTCATCCTCACTTACTAGATTTGAAATGGCCAACTTTGTATTAAGGGAAAAGTTAGTCTCCTATCAATGAAGAATCAATTACAGCTACTTGCCACTTCTTAGCTCCCATTTGAAGCACCTTAAGGGGAGGAGAAATAGGCTTTCCATCATCTGCCAACTTTATGTAGTATAGTTTCCTAAATGTTTTAGGGTCACCAGCCACTTTACGCTATGATTGTTTCAACAAAGGTTTAGCTATACCTTGAGGATTCAAGCCATTCTCCTTCAAGATAGGAAAAGAAGGGAAAAAGGAAGATTCGGAGAGTTAGGGTTAGAAGATCTTAGGTGGATGTCAGAAGAGGGATCTACCATTCTAGTTTCCTTTAACAATAATTATATGACTCAAAAAGAAATGCGACAGAGGGTGTTAGAATGTGGGCTAACTAATAAAGAAAGTGCAGGAAAACATAATCTAGCTTAAGAATGAATCAATTAGTTTAACAAGGAAAGGAGGGAGTGAATTAGAATGAAGTTATAGCTTCTCACTCTAACCCACTTTTTTGTTTTCCATTCTATATTTTACTTGGTGTGAATTGCATAACCTTATGAATCATCAAGTTTTAAAAATGAAGTTTGTTTGTGTTCTTACAACTAATTGATTAGATGAAATTTATATATAAGATTATTAATTTATTTAATAAAGATACTTTTACTTTTATATGTTTTATTACTTATATTTAATATTTAATATCAAAGATGAAATATATGAAATACTTTCCATGTCACTGAAATTATGATATGGTCATAATTCTGATTAACTGTTTTCAGTGTGCAGATACACAGTAATATTATGAGCTATAGGAATGACTTCATCTTAAAGGCCTTGGTAAATCTATTATCAATGATCTTTAGTTTTACAGTAAACCTTATCAATTCTTCCATCATTGCTTTGATATTTTAAGAAATAAAACCTCAAGTCAATATGCTTACTTGTTCTATATATCACTTGATTCTTGGAGAGTTTGATTATTGAGTTATTGTTACAAGCTTTTAGTTGTTTGAATTTTGGCTCCTCAAGTATTTTCCTTACTACAAAATATCATTTGTCTTAAACATAAAAGTATAACTCAAATTAGTCTTCGTATCATCTTGATATTTTATAATCACCATTAGTAAACCCTAATAAATTATAGAATAGTTCAAAGTCTCTAGTTTCTTACAAGTAATGAAGGATTTGATAACAGTTAGAAAATACATTTTTAGAAGATTCTTGATGTGTGCTTGATTGTTTATACATTCACTTCTTAATACTTAGTTTGTGAAATGCTTAATATATTCATTTTATATCATATTTGATTTTAGGTACGATTTTGAAGCATAAAAGTTAAAATGAGTTAAGAGCACATTTCTTGAGCCAAAATTTTGATGTCTAAATTCAATTACCCTTATGGAACAAGAAAGAGATAGATTAGGATGAGGATTGGGCAAGAAATCACAAGAAAACGAAGAATTTAGCAAAACCTGGGAGATACATGGCCATCTATATACTTATACGACTGTGTGTGGAATTGGAAGACACAATTTGGACTTATACAGTTGGATATACAACCATGTATCCAGCTGTGTATCTTCACAAGGTTCACATTTTTTTTTACTTATACGGTTTGATACACGATCATATATCAAATCGTGTATATATCCAAAAACCTAATTTTTCATGTAGATAGAACATTTGGATGAAAAAAAGAACAAAAACTAATTTGGGACATCGTGAAGGGTAGAAAACTTACTCTTTCAAGACCCATGGAGTGCTAAGCTTCTCTATTCTGGTTCGGAGGTGAAATCGATGCCTAGGATCATAGTTAAGCATATCTTTTCATTGTTTATGTTGAATCCCTCTCTTTATTGTTATTGTTATTCTATGTCTATTGATTTGGGTATTGTAAAGAAGATATGAATGTGTTCATTAGATTGTTTTTTTATGAAAACCCATTGCTAGAATCTTCAATACAATAAGTAATCATTGTGTTTTAGGTTAGTTTATAGCTGCTACTGATGGTGAATCATTAGGAACAACGTAACATAGGTGGAATAACCTAAACTCATATGGTTACTGCCTAGCCATATTCGTAATGCAACTATTCAATTAAATCTAGAGAACTTGTTCTAGGTTGTTCGATAGTTAGGTTTAATTAAAGAGCTTGTTTTAATTAAACATGACCTAAGGGAAAATTGAGATTAATAGAACTTGTTATTTTTCTATGACCAATAGTTTTAAGAGAGCTATTGTCAATAGCTCATAGGGATAAATTAAAGAATTAAGTGAAATATTATGGTTGCAAAGATTCGTATCTATGAAGGCATTATGCAAATCAAGTTATAAGGATGTGTGTTCTTAAAAGCGAGACCCCTTCGATCTTAGCCTTCTATTATTTTTATGCATGTAGAGGACACTTTGGAGTAAAGAGGACTACCCATATAGTATTGGAGAGTGGCTTCTATTGGCCCTCATTGTTTAAGGATGGACACATCTTTTACAAATCATGTGATAGGTGCCAACGTTCAAGTAACTTATCCTGTAAGAACCAAATGCCACAAACCCCTATTCTTTTCTGCAAAATTTTTTTATGTTTGGGGTATTGACATTATGGGACCTTTCCCCCCCATCTTTTGGTTTTAATTATATATTGCTTGATTATGTTTCCAAATGGATGGAAGCTAAGGCCACCAAAACTAATGACGCCAAAGTTGTTGCAGTTTTTTCAAATCTAACATATTCTCTAAGTTTAGGATGCCAAAGGCAATCATAAGTGATATGGGAACCCATTTTTACAATAAGGTGATGGAAAAGCTATTCAAGAAATATCACATCATGCGCAAAGTTTTCACCTCATACCATCCTCAAACTAGTGGCCAAGATGAAGTGTCAAATCGTAAAATTAAGTCAATCATGGAGAAAATTATTCAGTCCAATAGAAAGAATTGGAGCGTGAGGCTGGAAGATACATTATGGGCTTATAAGATGACTTATAAGACACCAATTAAAATGTCTCCACATAGACTAGTGTTTGAGAAGCCATGTCATATTTTGGTGGAATTACAACATAAGGCGTATTGGGCTATAAAGTAATGTAATATGAATTTGGAAGATGCATTATGCGCTTATATGATGACTTATAAGATGCCAAATGGGATGTATCCATGTAGGTTGGTGTTTAGGAAGCCGTGTCATATTCCAGTGGAGTTGTAACATAAGACGTATTGGGCTATAAAGCAATGTAATATGAATTTTGATGACATAGGAGAGCATTGAAATTTGTAATTGCAAGAGTTGGAGGAGATAAGGAGCGAATCTTATCAAAATGTAATGATTTATAAGGAAAAGATGATCTCGAGGAAAAACTTCCTTGTGGGTTAGAAACTGCTTCTCTATCACTCCAAACTTATACTATTTTTAGGTAAGTTACGTTCATGTTGAGTCGGTCCATTTGTTATTAATCATGTCTTTCCTTTTAGTGTAATTAAGATACGAAGTTCCAAAACAGAAAAGACATTCAAAATGAATGGACATCACTTGAAGCAATATTATGAAGGCTTCTAAATAGAGAATATGGAAGTGTTGATGTATGAAGAAGTAAATTACATCACTTGATGAGGGCAATATGGACTCAAGCCAACGACATGAAACAAAGGCACTACTTAGGAGGCAACCTAAGGAAAGTTGATTTCTTTTTGTTTAGATTCTTGCATTTTTTGTTTTCATTCAATACTTTATTTCTTACATTTGATGTTACATTGGGGACAATATAAGTCTTAAATGTGGGGGTGGTAATCTTAGTTTTCATACATGTTTTTAAGTTTTTTTTGTTGTTTATGCGTGTTTCTTAGGTGTTTTAAAAATCAAACAAACAAAAAAAGCATTTTATCTTTTTCTATTGCTTTTAAGACTATATCAGAATGAACTGACTAGAAAATTTATAGCAACTTGAGCATGTACTTTTACTTTTAGTATTGGTCGATATACATTATCTTTGGAAGAGTAGTGACAAGTGGTAGACACAAGCTAATAAGATTTTGAGCCTTTATAGACTGACACGTCCATATCAGCCTCATTGTCTTTTATTTATGTGTGGCCTTCACGACATGTATATCCTGACTTTACTTTGATTTTCTATTTAAGACCACATTTTTATCACATGCATTAACAAGAAAATGATACAGGCATTTTTGTTTTGTTTTATAAGCTACATTAGCCAAATAGCTTACCCATTGATATGGATTTTCCTTTGTTAAGTCCCTTTGAGCTTTATTTGCCTTTTCTTTTTATGCTAACCACTTTACATGCCCTAAACCTAATAAAATGCCTTACTCGAGCTTTAAAGATAGTGGAGCATTTGTTGATTGTTAATGTTTATGGATGTATAAAAGTGTAAATGTGGGGTATGTATATATATGGGTTGCTTATAATTATTGAAATTTTATTTTATCTCTTATCAATGAATTCCAATGTAATATATCTTCTTTCAATTTTTATATTTATAAAAAAAGAAAAGAAAGAAAATAAAATAAAAAGCATTTAAATAAAAATATTAGGGAGGAAATGCATTTATTTTGCAAAGTTATTCATGATTTGTTTTTTTCCCTCCTAAAGTTGTATGGAATGCATGATTTAAGTATAAAGCATATGAGTTATATGTCGTTTTAAAGGATCACTACTTGTGGATATAATGTATTGTTTTGTTATCAATTTTATGTGTTGGCCCCAAAATTTTTTTTAGGAGTTAGTTTTTCTTTAGGTCTATGTTAGTAGATTAATTGCATGGGTTAGTTAAATTAAAAGTAGTAAGAATAAATAAAAGGGTATTTTAGGTAGCTTACATAAGTTTAAAAACCATAAGGAATTAAAGGAAGGGCAAGGTGAACTTTTCTCAATCATTAAGGGTAAAATGAGAAGAAAGAAGTGTTGTCTTCTTCCTAAATAGGGGGAAAAACAAAAATGGGAGAGAAGGAAGTGAAATATCAAATCAAAGAGAGAAAGAAGAGAGATTTCGGTGGTTGAGAGGAAAGAAGAGAGTTGAGCTAGGGTTTCATCTTTTTTAAACCTTCTAGAGAGATTTTCAGGTTGTGCAAGAAGGAAAAAAGTAGAGGAAGACAAGAGCTTTCTTTTGAACCAAACATCTCTTCATTTGGTGAAGATTTAAGGTAAGAGCATTTTTAATGCTTCGGATTTTTGAAAGGGTTTTAGTTCATGAAGCTTAGGAAATGCATAGGTTTAGGTACTCTAGGATCAATTTTAGTAAATG
>JAOQMP010000003.1:23277596-23288898 GCA_027563575.1 Erythroxylum pedicellare | reverse complement strand
AACTACTTCATTCATGTGCATTTATTGCTCTTTAAATGTGGTAAGAATGTGCTACATGTTTGTATATGAATTGTGTTGATTGTTGATGAATTGAAAGATGGAAACGATTTTTGCAAGAATAGCAAGTTTATCAATTCAAGTTTTGGAAATGCATATGACATATTTCGTGCTCATGAAATACAAGTTTTGTAAAAAAACGTTCCAATTGGGCAAACTATTTTCAGTTCATGAATTACATATTATGTGGGTTTGTGGAAGTCCCTCAAGAATCTCACATGCACGTTAACCAAGTTAAAGGCTTCTCTCACCTGCCCGTTAGTGGCACGGAGCTCCTTCATAGACTCCCTCAAGTTCACGGCTAAATAGGACCATTATGTGGAAATGTGCAGTGCGACATATTTATGGATCTACCCAAACCATTTTGATATGCTTATGTTCTCATAATAAGTTGACAAAAGTGATGCATACATAATTTGCATAAGCGTGAAATTTTGCATTGGAAATGACTTTATAAATGGTTTTGCTTGTTACCTATTATAAAATTGTTACCCACGAGCTACCAAGCTCACGCCCTATCTGTCCCATCTTCAGGTGATAGTTAAGAGATTAAGTGATCAAGAGCCTAAGGGAACTTCTGCAAATTTTCTAGCTTTGTATTTTTGTAATAAGCCAATGGTGTGGCTTTTGATTTGTAAAAAAAGTTTTTCAAACTCTATTGCTTTAGTAATGAAATGATAGATTGAAGTAGTTTCGATTGTGTATGTCCATATTGACTTCCTCGTAATATTTTTGAGTTGAAGTAATAAGTTTGTTTTGATGTTTGATTGTCATGGGAACGCTACCCTTATGGGATGATGCCTAATAAGGGTTCATGGAAATAACCCTATAAGAAAAATTTTGCTCAGTATCATGATTCTCCAAGTTTGGGCTCTGAAATTGGAAACGATGCCCAACAGTTGTGGTATCAGAGCAAGAAGAGGAATCGATGATGGGTAAGGAGACTTCGAAGGAATAAGTTCAGTGATTTTGATTTCGTAAGAGTTGGGTTCCAGAAATGGTGCCCAGCAGAGTTGGTATCAGAGCTCACATTTTTTGTTATGACCTCTGAGTTGGAGTCTAGAAACGGGGCCCAACATGTTTTATGTGTCGGAAGTGAATACATGCATAAGTTGTGTATGAAGCAAATTTGGTTTTAGTAATGAGAAAGATGAGTTATATAGTAGAGAGAGGTTTTGGATGAGTGATTATTATGCAGTGGAATTTGTAGGTGTTGTAATACCGATTGCATGTAGCTTAAAAAGAAACTTAGTGAAGTAGACACCTGCAGAAAAGTATACAAATTGTATAGGCTCAATTTTGTGTTAAATCTAGGATTGGTTTTGAATGGAAAGAAACGTAGTAGTAGAGAGAGAAAGAATAGAGTGCATACAGTTTTTGAAGTTTGAAATTTGATCTTGAATTTTGAGTTGTTTAGTGTAAGATAAGTTACAATGGGTGTGGACAATAGAATATAAGGTCTGTTTAGAATTTGTTATTGCTCATGAAAACAAACTTACAGTAGTGAGAGAAAGCTTGTGTAAGTTTTGGTTTTGATGGTAAATACCATACAAGCTTGCATTTGAAATTGTTTTGAGATTATATTGGAGTAGAAAGACTGAATATATGATTAAGAATGAATAAATATGTAGGAAGATACAGAAAAATGGAGGAAGCAGGTGCGCTTGCACGATCGTGCATAGACATGCACGGTTATGCAAGGCACACATCGCACACCTTTGACTGAATTTTGGTGGGATGTTTAATTTGGAAGTGTGGATTGTTTGTGTGTTATGGAACTGAAATGGAAGTAAAGAAGTTGGTTGAAGTGATATATGTGTTCATTGAATAGGATGAAAGTGAAAAAAATTCGAAAAAGAATGAAAGAAGAAGAAGAAATCTGGTTCAGTTAAGAAGGAGGATGGCACGATCGTGACTTTGCTGAAGGGGTTAGTGAGTCACAATTGTGCTGGTGCAGGCACAAGATCGCGACTTCCATGTTTTTTTTAAAGAAGGTTGTTTTTTGAATCTCCTATGATCTTTTTGTTATAACTCCTTCACCTGATGTCCAAATGACTTGATTCTTAAACCAATATACTCAGAAGACATTGATTTTCATCCCTACCAACAATTATATTCATATGAAGTGGATTGATTAATGAATTTAAGGACGAAATGTGACTGTGCTGAAGTTTGATAACTGAGATGATTTTACTAATTATACATCAGTATTTTAATTATATCTTAATCTGTTGATTTCTAAATGGAGTGATTCTTGATTTGAATTAAACTAGAGACTTAAGGATACAAATTTTCTTAAGAGATTGAATTCTAATTCTGCCTCTAAGAATTTCATAATCTGATTGGAAATTGAGATAAGAATTCTGTTGAAGCTTAAGTACAGTCTGAGATCTTTTGAGTATAACTTTTGGTATATAGAACCAAATGGAATGAACTTAGCATCGTTAGAAACTTAAGACTTGGAAGAACTACTTTCTAGAAGGAAGTGTTATCAAATTTTCTCATATTCCTGATATGAATAATTGAGCAAAGTGGACCCAAAAGTTAGTTGTGAGATAAATCTGGATTGAGCAATTGAGTATGGTTTCACATGATTGATAATGTAACAAGATTAAGGATAAGAAACCTGGAATTTGTCATGAACATGCATCATACATATTCTCTATACATGAATGTGAATTAATGAATTCTTAATCATGAACAATAGTGATATGTGTTTGTACTAAATATTTTAGAGGAACCCATAGAGCGACCGATTCTAGATATTGTCAGGACTTCGAGACAATAAGCAATAAGGGAGCTTTCGTAAGTAATTTAGAAGGTCAATTTTGTAAGTAATTTAGACGATCAATTTTGTAAGTAATTCAATAAGAAATTCTTGATGGTTTTGCTTTAACTGTTTTGTTTGCTATTGATTGCTCCTTTGAATGATTTGCAAAGCTGTCAGTAATCTTTAGGATGCTCACACTTTACTTTATTCTGTTTAGTACTGAATTGAATTGTGTTTATGCTGATTGTGTTCTAAACTTGAGACAATGAATGTCCGAATTGTTTAACACATGTGAATATGATTGACTAATTATTTTTGCACATGAAATGAACTTATTTGGTTTTGTAACTATCAAGTCCTAGTCGTGGGTAAATAAGCATGTATAGAAGTGTCTGGATTTAATATGCAAAGTGTTTTCATTAATAAATCTTATTCTGTTTTAAATTTCAATATGTTGAGACGCTTTTGTATAACATGATTCAGTATCTATTATGGTTAGATTTAGTTTGGTTATTACTCACTAGGCTATATGCTTAGCACGATGGATTTGTCTCATGTAGGTTCAGAGAGAAGGACTTAAAGACTGGGATAAGTCAACCACAATGGCCAAAGGAATCTAAGTTTTTGTTTTGACAAAAACGTATTTTTGAGTTTTTGATTTTTGACTTGTATTTGAATTTGTATGAAGGTTTGTAATAACCTTAATACAGGTTGGTTTCTAAACTTATGATATGTAATATATGTTTGCTTAAGTTTCTGATAATTTATGTAATGAATGTTTAGTGTGATTTGAAATGTTTCCTCATTGATCTGTTGTTTGTTTTTGTTAGTGAGTTTCGTGTGGCACTCCCGTATCCTCCTAGGGGTATCGTTATGCCATACCATTTTGGTATCAGAGCATAGTTTAGGCAATTTTAGTTTAACCAATGCTTAACTATTGCTTTTATTTGAGTGTGAAAGTTGTGTTTTGGCCTAATTAAGTGTCCCATGTTTTGTTTATAGAATTAAAATAGATGGATTGTTGGCCCCTGAATTTTTTTCTTTATGAATAAGCATTATTAGATTAATTTTTTGGTCTTGCTAGATTAATTTGTATTGGAATTAATTAGAATGTTAATATGAGTGAGATTACATGACATAGGTAAATTGAATAAAAGTGTTAAGGTGGTAAGTTACATATAAGGCATTTTTGGAAGATTACTTAAGTAGGAAAGCTTTAAGACATTGATGGAGGGGGAAAATGGGATGAAGGAATTGTGGGCTTATGCTTTAGAAGATAAAAACGTTGGTGAAGAATGAAAGGAAAGAGAAAACACAAAAAAAAGAAGGGACAGAGTGTGTCATAGGTTGAGAGAAAAAAAAAGAGTTGAGTTAGGTTTCAATTTTTCTTAGTCTTTAAGAGGGATTTTGGGGTTGAGCAAGAAGGGAAAAAGGAAGAGGAAGGTTAAAGCTTCAATTAGAGCTAAGAAACTCATTGTTTAGTGAAGATTCAAGGGAGGCAACAGAGGCAAGAGGAGCGAGAGGAGAGACATCCTTAAGCAAGTTTTTAAGCAAGGAGACTAAGTGGGTCACATTTTTATAATTGAATAATAAATCATTAATGTTTCTTTCAAGAAAAGAGAAATAAATATTTTCAACTACTTTTAAAATGTGCATTCATTGTTCTTTAAATGCTTTGAGAATGTTATATGTGTGTGTACGAAGTTTGTGGATGAACTATGAAACAAAAATGGAAATGATTTCGAAAGGATATCAAGTTTATGAAATCATGTTTCGAAAATGTGCCATTTGGGCAACAAGTTTCCAAGATGTGAGATGCATGATTATGTGAGTTTGTGGTGGTCCCCTAAGTATATCAAGTGCATTTTGACCAAAAGCTTCTCCTGCCTACCCGCTAGTGGCATGGATCTCCTTCATGGACTCCCCTAAGCTCATGACTACACAAGACCCTTATGGGAATTTGGTAGTATATTCTGTTTTGGATCCACCCAAACCATTCTGATGTGCTTATGTGATCAAATGTGTTGGCAAGTTTGATGATGCATAAATTAAGTTCCTTAAATTAAGATTTAGAAAATATATGTATCTTGATTCAATGTGAGTTTTAAAATGGTTTTTGATTACTACCGATTATAAAATTGTTACCCAGGAGCATTAAGCTCAACCCCTCCATTTCTACCCCATCTTTAGGTGAAGAGTATGAGAACAAGTAACCAAGGGTCAAGGCATTACACCAATTATACATACTTTTGTATTTTAAGCTAGTTTTGTAAACCAAGGCTTTAGTTGCATTTTGAGCAAGTTACTGCTCATGTATTCTTTTATATTTTGGGATTTTGAAATATTATTATATTATGGCTTGAAATGCTCATTAAAGCTTTGTAAAACACTTATCTTTTGATATTAATGATGTATGATTGTGTTTTACAGATGATGTTTCCAAATGGTTGAGTTTCATTTTCAAGTCTTCCATAGGGGTAAAATTCGTGTTCTAACTTTGAGGAAAAAACTGGGTTAATCTAGGTTGAATTAGGTAAAGTTGTCTTCTAGAAAGTTGTAGATTATCTTTCTAGCTTTCTAACAGTATATAGTATGAAATTTTTAGACATTGGAGTCGAAAGTTATGATCCTTATAAGTGGAGATGCTCAGAAGTATAAATTGTATCGTTTGATGATGTCATATCGTCAGGTCATGACATGATATTGTTTGATGATGTCATATTGTCTGGTGATGACGTCATATCGTCTAGTCCACTGTTCATCTGATCCTATCATCTGGTCCCATTTTTAACCCTGTAGATGATCGAATTTGTCTTCGAGATCTCATGAAAGTTGTAGATCTTGAAGTCATCTTTCGAACCATCCAAAGAACACCTTAATTCGACATCTCTAGGGAAAGATATGGCAATTTTCCTAGTACATCTGGCCCTTTGTCTAGTTTCATCTGATCCTATCATCTGGTCCCATTTTTAACCCTATATATGATCGAATTTGTCTTCAAAGTCTTCATGGAAGTTGTATATCTTGAAGTTTTCTTTCGAACTATCTAAAGAACACCTTAATCCGACATTTCTAGGGAAAGTTATGGTAATTTTCCCAATTAGTTTGACCCTTTATCTGGTTTTATCTAACCCTATCATATGGTCCCATTTTTGACCCTATATATGATCGAATTTGTCTTTGAGTTCTTTATAAAAGTTGTATATCTTGACGTTTTCTTTCTAACCGTCTAAAGAAACCCTTAATCAGACATCTATAGGGAAAGTTATGGTAGTTTTCCTAATTCATCTGACCCTTCATCTGGTTCCATCTGACCCTATCATCTGGTCACATTTTTTACCATGTAGAGGATCGAATCTCTCTTCTAGGTCTTCATAAAAGTTTTATATCTTGAAGTTCTCTTTCCAACCATCAAAATAACATCTTAATCCGACATTTATAGGGAAATTTAATGAAAATTTACCAATTCATCTAACCCTTCATTTGGTTTCGTCTGACCTTATTTTCTGGTCCACTTATGTCCCTCTAGATGATAGAATCTATCTTTAAAGTCTTCATAAAGGTTGTATATCTTGAAGTCTTATTTAGAAAAATTCAAAGAAAACCTTAATATGATATTTGTAGAAAAATTTATACTAATTGTACCGAAATAGGTTCAATATGATTGAGGACAAAATCTTGTTTGATTTCCTTCGGCCATGACTATGTCATCCGACCTCTAAATGGGATGATTCTTGTTTCTAAATAAACTAGAGAGATAGAGCTATGAATTATATGATGAATAGACTTTTAAATCAGTTCCTAAGACTTAGAATTTCTGGATGGAAGTTAGGTATAGTGTACTATCCCGGTTTAATAACAGTCTAAAAAGGTTTTGGGCCCTAACTCTTAGAATTCTAAGCCAAATTGAATGATTTTGGTGTCATTAGAAACTTAAGACAATAGGGAACAAATGTTATAAAGAAGTTAAATTGTAATTCCAGTTTGAGTTTTTCCCAAAATCTGTTCTGAAATAGGAGAAAGGAGTTTGTTTGGATGTTTGATCGGTGTGGGCGCCACTCATGTGGGAGAAAGGAGTTTGTTTGGATGTTTAACCGGTGTGGGCGCCACTCATATGGGATGGTGACTAATAAGGGTTCCTTGACCCTATAGGATAATATGTTCAAACTTTATGACTTTGAATGTTGGGCTCTGGAATCGGGGTCCAATAGTAAGAGTGATTCTTTCTAATTGGTTATGCTTCATGTGGTTTATGGTATGAAAGCTTGAATCTAAGATGTGGAATATAGTTTTTGCATTCATCATAATTGAGGGTACACAGTTTTGAGTGAATAATAGTTTTTGCATTTGACATTCCATTGAGTGTTTTCTTATTTCAGTAGCTTTGATGGCTTTTGCACTACACTATCCAAATATATCTTAATTTAACTCTTACCTATATTAAAGTCCTTTGATTCATGATTATGCATGTGAATCCTAGTAGTGGAGAAATGAAATAATATGCAAAGTCATGGAATGTCATGATTATGAATGATGTTTGAGTGTACCTATGTATCATTGCTATTTACACACACTTTTTCCAAGTCCATGACTAGATTACTCATTTTCTAAAGGTGATAATATTTTATTGTTTATGAGTAGAGGCATTGAATGTTAAGTTTTTCTTCTATGATTTGAAAGTTAATTCTCTTTACTTATGGCTATCTATTCATAGGAAATATGGAAAATGAGTATGTGTTTTTGTTTGTGACTTTGATTTTGTTGTTTTGCCTAAGGACGATCAAAGGCTAAGTGTGGGGGAACTTGACACGTGCTTGATTGTTTATACATTCACTTCTTAGCACAGTGATTATTGTTGTGAAATGCTTAAGATACTCATTTTAGTTCATATTTGATTTTAGGTAAAATTTTGAAGAAGAAAAGATAAAATGAGTTAAGAGCACATTCTTTGAGCCAACATTTTGATGTTCAAACTCAGTTACCCTTGTGGAATAAGAAAGAGATGAATTAAGATGATGATTGGATAAGAAATCACAAGAAGATGAAGAATTCAGTAAAATCTAGGAGATACACAGTTATGTATGCAATTGGAAGAAACATTTTGGACTTACACGGTTAAATATACGGTCTTGTATCCAACCGAGTATCTTCACAAGGTTCACATTTTTTTTATACTTATACGGTTCATACATTGCCGTGTATCAAATCATGTATATGCCCAGAAACCTAATTTTTCATACAAATAGGACATTTGGACAACAAAAAAAACGAAAATCAGTTAGGGACTTCATGAAGGGTAGAAAACTTACTCTTTCAAGACCCATGAAGTGCTAAGCTTCTCTATTCTTGTTCAGAGGTAAAATCAAAGCCTAGGATCACGATTAAGCATATCTTTTTATTGTTTTATGTCGATTCCCTCTCTTTATGGATGTTATTGTTATTCTATGTTTATTGATTTAGGAATTGTAAAGATAATCTGAATGTATTCATTGGATTGTTTTTATGAAAAACCATTACTAAAATCTTCAATACGATATGTAATCATTGTGATAGATTCGTTTATAGCTAGTAATGAAGATGAATTATTAGGAACAATGTAATATAGGTTGAATAACCCCAACTCGTGTGGTTACTGCCTTGATTGGTCTGATATGATACCTGTTCGCCACTAGTACAAATTTTGTGTGTGCAGAGTTAGGTTTATTTCGTGGTGCACTCAATACGCTCTATCAATTCTCTATATATTTACTAATTAAACTTATATGATATTTAATCTTGTTGTAATTCGATACATCAAAATACCTACAATTTGTTTGTAAAGTGTGATTTCAACTTTCTTCCCTTCATGAGCTTTATGCAGTTTCTAGTTAAACTTAACTTGAGTGCTTATAAGATTACAATCCTTCATCTAAAAACTATCTAGGATTTCTTCCCCACATTTCTTTTAGATATCAAAGATATAATCAACTAATTATTCCACTTCCATAATGAGAAAGTGATGCATCATACCAAAATTAGATATTTAAACTCATTCATCATAGACTTCTTAATTTATTTAAATAGAGCATCACAATTCCAACAAATACAAGATTATCAACATCTAAGTAAATAATGGAAATTTTTTCCCTTTATCTCTAATGTTAAAAATTTTTCATTTTTATAAAGACATTTTGAAAACCCATCTTTAAGAAAATAGTTCTCAATACAATTATACTAAGCCTATGTGGTTTATTTTAGTTTTGTCTAAATTATATGCTCATCTCTAATCTTGACATAAATAAGAGGTTATTTGAAAATACATACTCTTCTAAGTACCTATATAAGAATGTTGAGTCCATGTTGAAAGATAGACAGAGAATTTTGTGTCACTTACCTAATTGTGTCTTGTCTTGCAACTAGAGAGAAAACTTTTATATAGTCAAAACCATATTGCTGCTTGTATCCTTTAAGCACCAAGAACGCCTTGTTCTTATTTACTTTACTATCTTCTTTAATGTTTGTTTTTAGAAGCCACTTTATAATAATGATTGTATGTCTATTGAGAAGATGGAATAACTTCTAAGTGTCACTTCCTTTAATGACATCAACTTCATCATCTATAACCTTTCACCATTTTCTTTCTTTAACAACACTCTTAAAAGTTGTAAGGTCAAAATCTAAAAATAAAACAAAGTAAGTAATTAGATCTTCAATTCCAGTTACCTCATAATCTTCCATCAAAGTATACCATATTTTAATTCAACGAAGAGATTGAGCCTCTTCTTTATTAACTTTAACAAATGTTGGTGAAGTGTTAATAACTATTGGAGTTGTCCTTTTTGAATTTTTAAGTATACAGAGTGGTGAATTTGCTCATATTCAACATTATAGTTATAGAGAACATGGGTTTGTTGTTGCCTATTCCTATCCTAAATTTTCTCTTGATCAAAGATAATATCTTTGCTGGTCACAATCTTCTTTGTTAGTGAATTAAATAATTTAGATGCTTTAGATGCTTCACTTACACCAAGAAATATGTATTTTTTAGCCTTATCATGAAGCTTCTTCCTTTTCTTATGTTGGACTTGCATATACGCAATGCATCTAAAGATTTTAAATTGATACAACTAATCCTTGCTCACTCCAAACCTCTTTTAATGTTAAATTAAAAAAAAGGTTGGATTTTTGTTCAAAAAATGAATTATCTATTTGCTAATCTAACTAGAAAGTGTTTGGAACTCTTACTCTTTCCAAAAATCTTCTCACCATATTAAGAATGCTTTAGTTTTCCTCTCTGATACGCAATTTTGTTATGGTGTATATACGATTATAAGCTCTCTTTGATCATAAATTTTATATGCACCCTTTCTTTATGAAGATAATGTAACATATTTTCTTATAAATGACCAACACTAAGTTTTTTTTATAAGTTAAAATGGATTCATTAGCAAGCCCAAAAGGGTAGCAAAAAAGTTATAGTATAAGGTTATTCTATCATTTGATATAATAAGATATAAAGGGTTTTACACATAATCCTTGGGAAAAGAGGAGCTCAATTCTTGAGTAACTTTATGTGCAACTAGAATTTCTCTGATCCAATAGTAGATTTTGTGAATGTTTGCCTATTTAATATTTTTGAAGATTCTTAGGTTTCTTTCACTCCATATTAAATACACCAAACAAGTCAGGGTTAATGATACGAACCCACTAGGCGACCCGCTTTAGGAAGTCTTGATCCATTTGTTATGCATCCTAGAATCCTAGAAAACAAGTTGAACGATCAAATTACAACCTTAAGGAAGCTAAATCCTTAAAACCCTGATCTTAAGACACCACAAAGGTTGATCACTCCCTTGATAAGTTAGACTTGTATTCCACCAAGAACACAAAAGTTTGTTGGAAAATAACTCAATTTTTATTGATAGTGATGATGATCTTATAATAAATCAGATAGCCTTTTAAATAGGCATCAGAATATCTTAATCCTATAAGGAAATTTTTTTACCTATTCCTAGTTCATACCTAAGTAGGAAAGACCTAAATAAGAAAGGGAATTATTAATGTGAGGATAAAAATCAATCTTAAATGTGGATATCTCCTAAATTAAGGAAACAATATGATTTATCAAGATATGAACGAAATTGTTTTTTTGAAAATTAAAAGAATATATTCACATTAGTAAAAACTATTTCGCCATCACATTGGGATTCATGATAGACAGCTAACCCAACTAAATTTCAATTTACAAATAGGTGGGGGACCATCAATGTAACATCCCATCTCCATATTAAGGGTTAGAATTTAGATTCCAGTAATTGAGAAATAGCAATGAGAGAATAGAAAAATACTTTTCATGCTTATGCATAATGTCAGCATATGTGCATGTGGATTTGAATTCTTACACACATGAAAATATTTGTACATGCACTCATTAACATTTTGGGTATATTGAATAGTAATGGGATAGATTGAGAATTGTGGTTATAGTGAATGAGT
>JAOQMP010000003.1:23258679-23271984 GCA_027563575.1 Erythroxylum pedicellare | reverse complement strand
AAATGTGATACTTGATTAATAATGGTAATTAGAATATAATAAATTAAATGATTTATTAAATTATACTTTATTTATAAGTTAATTATTAATCATTAACTGTTAATCTTATTCAGTTATAACTAATAATGATTAATATATTGTTAATTAATTGATGTATCTATATATGTAAGTAGTCTCGCCTGTGACTTAATATTCACAGGCATGATTGCCATGTACGGTTGTGACGTGCAAGTTATTTTCTTTTTACGAACAATTAACACCTATATAATTTTATAACAATTAACAATGCAGGTCATGGGTAATATTTATACTAAATATTAACATGTACTACTTAATCAATTAATTATATTTTAATGCATCAATCAATTAGTTATATATAAATTATGATTAATTATAACTGAATAAAATTCACATTTAATCACGGATAATTAATTTATAATTAAATTATATTTGAACAAATAAGTTAATTTGTTATATCTTAACTATTATTAATTTCAATAAAATTAATTAATTAGTTAATTAATTAATTAATTAATATATGTGTTAAGTATATTATAATTAATGAACAAACTTACAATATTTTAATTAATAACTAACTATTTAATAAAAGATGTTGTAACATCATATAGGTGTTAAATAACTCCTAACAAGAAAAAACAAATAACATGCATGACAGTCACGCTTGTGACTAATTTCCAGCCTTCTATTCTTTATGCTCACCACAAATTTCCAAAAAAATAAAATCCTAACTTCTAGCATATCAAACCTAAAAATATTAGCCTAATATCAACTATATTTTTAATTTTGTAAATTTTAGCTACTGTATCATTTGGACTCTCTAATGCAATTAGCACTTTATGAGAGCAATGAATCAAGTGTTTTGACCATTTATGGGAAGATTTTTTGTGTTATATTTCGATGATATATTAATATGCAACAATACCAAAAAAAAACACCTATCACATATATAACAATTCTTGAGAGTTTTAACGTAAAAGAAACTTTATTTTAACTCAAAGAAGTGTTCTTTTATGCAATAAGGTCTTGCGCTTTTAGGTTTTATTATATACTATTATGGAGTGGAGATGGATCTTATAAAGATTAAGGTTATCCTTGATTGGCCATGAGATAAAGAGTTTCCATGGCTAACGACACTTTATAGGTGATTTATTTGTAATTTCAATACCATAATGGCATCCATTATTGATTTTGTGAAGAAAGGACAATTTACTTAGTCAAAGCCAGCAACTAAAGCATTTGAAGAAATCAATAAAAGATGATAGAATCTCCTGTTTTATAGCTTCCATAATCTTCTAAAGTATTTGAAGTTATTTGTGATGCATCTCACATAGGAATTAGATGCATACTCAACCAAGAGGGACACCCAGTTGCTTACTTTAGTGAGAAGTTTAGTGAAGAGAAGCAATGATATTTGATCTAAGACAAGGAATTTCATGTAGCATTATATTATCTTTACAATTGGCATCATTATCTCTCATATAAGGAGTTTATTCTATATCTAGATCATGAATCTCTTAAAAATTTCAAGTCCTAGAAGAAAGTGAACAAAAAGCATGCCTTATGGAGTGAAGTTTTAGAGCAATTGAACTTTGTTATTAAACATCAAATATGAGTTGAGAATAAGGTACCAAATGCATTGAGTAAGAAGAGTCCTTTGCATAACACTTTAGCAGTAAAAGTTGTGGGGTTTGACAAAATAAAAAGAGAATATGCTTCAAATCAAGATTTTGTAATAATCAATTTAGAAATTACAGTTGGACAAAGAGACCAACACATTCCTTTTGTGATCCTTTTACCTACCAAGTACTTTTATAAGAGAGAATATGATTTGGGAATTACATGGAGGAGGAGCAGTAGGACACTTTGGAAGAGATAAAGACATCGCAATGGTTGAAGATCGCTTTTATTGTCAATCTTTAAATCATAATGTGCTTAAGGTTATATGAAAATGTCGAACATGTCAATTAGCTAAAGGAAGGAAACAAAATTCAAGATTATACACACTAATGCACATGCCTCATGAACTATGGAAGGATATAAGTACAGATTTTATCTTGGGAATTCCTAAAACTCTAAGAGGTTATGTGGTACAAACCCACTAGGCGACCTGACCTAGGAACTCTTGATCTATTTATTATGCGTGCCCATAATCTTTAAAAACAAATTGAACAATCAGATTAGAACCTTAAGGAAGCAAAATCCTTAAAACCTCGATCTTAAAATGCCACAAATGTTGATCACTCCCTTCATAAGTCAGATTTGTATTCCGCCAAGAATACAAAGTAACTCAATTTTTATTGATAGTGATGACGATCCCATAATACATCAGATGAACCTTTAAATAGGCATCTTAATATCCTAATCCTATAAGGAAAGGGTTTCCTTACCTATTCCCAGTTCATACCTAAGTAGGAAAGACCTAAATAAGAAAGGAATCCTTAATTTGAGGATACAAATTAGTTTTGAATATGGATATCTCCTAAATTAAGGAAACAATCTATCTTATCAAGATATGAATAAAATTATTAAGGAAAAAGTCTTAATAAGGCCTTATTCACTCAAAAAACTTAAATTTAGGCTTATTTAAATCAACATAACTAGCCCATTTATTGATTGCATCTTAATTATGCAAATTGGGCTTCCTTTAAACCTATGCGTGATAATCAGCCTTGTATCTTGGATTCCAAGCTTGGTTCACCATGTACTAAGTCTTGTCCAACATCTTGTACATGAAGATAAGTACTTAATCTTTGTAATGCCTTAGCACCTTCAATAATAGCCTCCTTTTCTTGCATCTCCATGATTAATCCATACAAAGCTTCTTTCATTCGTTTTGTTCTTGCTCTAGTCATTAAACCTCCAATTCCTTGCAATGGGTCTTTGGAAGATTTGGTAACATCATCTTAAGCCATTCGGTTAGTATCTTGAAACCCAACATTCCACCCCCACCTCAAAAGGATTCGTCCTCGAATCACCCACATCAAACAAAGATAAATTAGTAACACTAAAAGTAGCACTAACATTACCATAGTTTCTTGGCAAATCGATCTTGTAGGCATTATCATTGATACTCTCCAACATTTGAAAAGATCCATCTCCTCTAGTTTGCAATTTAGACTTCCTTTGTGTGGGAAATCGTTCCTTCCTTATATGCACCCACACCTAATCTTTAGGCTTAAAAACAACTTTTATAACCCCTTGTTGGCTTGTCTTCCATATTGTTCATTTTTCCTTTCAATGTTAACCCAAAACCTTAGAGTGTAAATCCTTCACAAAATTTGCCCTTTTCTTCCCATCAAGATAGAATGTTCTTTAGTAGGAAAAGGTAAAATATCCAAAGGAGTTAAAGGATTAAAGCCATATATAACTTCAAAAGGTGAAAAGGAAGTAGTAGAATGAACAGACCTGTTGTAGGCAAACTCAATTTATGGCAAACACTTTCCCTATCATTTTAAGTTCTTATGTATAATAACATGCAACAAATTAGTGGGAGTCCTATTAACTACTTCAGTTTTCCCATCTATTTTGGGACGTGCAATGGTAGAAAACAAGAGTTTAGTTCCTAACTTACGCCACAAAGTGCTCAAAAAATGATTGAAGAACTTAACATCTCTATCACTAACAATTGTATTGGGCAACCCATGCAATCAAATGCCTTTAAAGAACAACTCAACAATATGTGTTGCATCATTGGTTTTAGAACATGCAATAAAATGAGCCATTTTACTAAATCGATCAACATAAACAAATATGTTGTCCTTACCACTTTGAGACCTTGGTAACCCTATGACAAAATGCATAAAAATATCAATCCAAGGTTGAATAGGCACAGGCAAAAACCATATGGTTTTACTTTAGACTTTGCTTGATTACATGTTATAAATTTGTCACAAATAGATTGCACATCATGTTTCATTTTAGGTTAATAAAAATGTTCATGCAATAAATCCAAAGTCTTTTGCACACCAAAATGCCCCATCAAACTGCCCCCATGAGTCTTCCTAACAAGTAACTCACGAATAGAACTGGTAGACATACATAATTTATCTTTCTTAAATAGAAATCCTTCATGCCTATAAAAGTCACAAAAGGCACTCTTAGAACAAGCATCCCACACTTGGCCAAAATCAGAATTATTCTCTTACATTTCTTTAAGTAATTCAAAACTAAGTAGTTTAGTTTACAAAGAAGTAAGTAATGCATACCTTCTAGACAATGCCTCAGCCACAACGTTATCCTTTCCATATTTGTACTTAATGATATAAGGAAACGTTTCTATGAACTCCAGCCACTTGGCATACCTTTTATTGAGCTTACCTTGGGATTTCAAGAACTTTAAACTCTCATGATCAGAATGAATGATGAATTCCTTGGACAAAAGTAGTGTTGCCATGTTTGAAGGGTTCTTACTAATGCCTACAGTTCTTTATCATAAGTAGGGTAATTCAATGCTGCCCCATTTAGCTTTTAACTAAAATAAGCAATTGGATTAGAGTCTTGCATCAATACAACCCTTATTCTAATTCTAGATGCATCACATTCATCTTCAAAAGCTTTATCAAAATTAGGCAAAGACAATAAAGGTGCATTAGTTAGCTTATCTTCCAATATATTAAAACCTCGATCATGCACATCATCCCACTTAAAAGCAACATTCTTTTTAACAAGTTCATTCAAAGGTGTAGCAATGGAACTAAATTCTTTATCAAACCTTCAATAAAAACTTGCTAAACCATGAAAAATTCTCACCTCATTCACATTCTTAAGTGTAGGCCAGTCCCTTATTGCCTTTACCTTCTCTTCATCAACAGTAACACCTTGTCAACTAATAACAAATTTTGAGAATACAACAGATTCCATGAAAAATGTACACTTTTTAAGATTAGCATACAATTAGTTCTTTTTTAGTACACTAAAAACAAGATGCAAATGTTCCACATGATCATTAAAATTTTTGCTGTAAAATAAAATATCATCAAAGTAAAATACCACAAATTTTTCAATGAAAGCATGCAAGACATGGTTCATAGGCCTCATAAAAGTACTAGGTGCATTAGTTAAACCAAAGGGCATTACTAACCACTAATACAATCCATATTTAGTGTTAAATGTCGTTTTCCATTCATCTCCTTCTTTCATGTGAATTTGATAGTAGCCATTCTTTAAATCAATCTTAGAAAACAAGCATGAGCTATGTAATTCATCAAGCATATCATCTAATCGAGGGATAGAATGTCTATACTTAATTGTTATTTTGTTTATGGCTCGACAATCTATACACATGTGTCATGTTCTATCTTTCTTTGTGACTAAGATTACGGGAACCAAACATGGGCTAAGACTTTCTCACATAAATCCTTTTTGCACCAGGTCATCAACTTATCATTTTATCTCCTTTGTTTCCTCAGAATTGGCTTTATAGTCAGGTCGGTTAGGAGTAGCAACCCCGAGTATGAAATCTATTTGATGGTCAATGCCTCTTAAAGCAGGTAGTCCATGTGTTATCTCTTCGAGAAAAAGGTTCCCAAACACCTGCAACAAAGAAACAACCACACTAGGCAAAGTGGGGCTAACGTCATTAGTAGAAAAATAAACATCCTTGTACATAAGTACAATTAGTGGCTGCCTTGTGAACATAGCATTAACCTCACTTTTTCCAACAATTATATTTGATTCCTTACTTTTCCCTCTTTCTTGAACACCTCTCTCTTGATTTTTTCTCTCAGTCTTACTCTCTTTCTTTTCCCTCATTTGTTGTTTTTCTTTCTTTTTCTTTTCCTCTTGCTTGCTAATCTAATTTCCTCTCATTTTATACTCACTTGCTATCCTAATCTGATCCTCATAAGCTTGTAAAGGTTTAAGAGGGGTTAGTACAATGGTTCAGTTATTAAGTACAAAAAATAATAATAGTTCATTTACCCATCATGTCTAACCTTCCTATCAAATTGCCATAGACGATCTAATAAAATGTGTCCAACATGTATTGGTGCAACATCATAAAGAACTTCATCTCTATATTTTCCAATAGAAAAAGGCACTAAAACTTGCTTGGCCACCTTAACTCCATTCATTCAACAATTGCAATTTATATGGCTTAGCATGCTTGAAGGTATCCAATTTTAGCTTATCTACTAACAAAGTACTAGTAACATTATTACAGTTGTCACTATCAATAATCATGTTACAAACCTTGTTTTTAATGTGGCATCGAGTATGGAAAATGTGCTCACATTGCTCCCCTTCATTTTCATCCTTAGACTGAATATTTAGTGCACGCCTTATAACTAGCATATCTCCATGCGTGGGTTCTTCATCATCAGTATTAGTCCTCCAATGGTGGCCCTTCATCATCACTTAAACCAACACTCTCTACATCACCATTCTCTAACACGGTCATAAACCTTTTGTTTGGACATTGAGAAGCAATATGTCCAAGCCCTTAACACATAATGCATTTAATATCACAAGATTTAGGAGAAGATTATTTTCAATTTTACCTTTAAAAGCAGCAACCGAATCCTTTGGCTTTGCATCTCCTTTCAATTTCAAGGTTGATTTGGTGTCTTTGTCTTTCTAAGTTGTCTTCCAAAAAGAGTCAGAATTCCAACCTAATTTTCTTAATTTTTGTTGTTTCTCAACCTTAATGGCCTTATATAACAATTCCTTCATCTCTAAATAGGGTTATAAGTCTACCACATCAGCAATCTCTTTCGTTAAACCACCTATGAATATTAGGCCATTATTGCCTCTCGATCCTCCTCCATGATTGCTCTAATCATGGCCACCTTCATCTCTTTGTAGTAGTCTTTTACACTCTTGGACCCTTAAACCAACCCTTTCAACTTTCTATGCAAATCATTATAGTAATGGCTAGGTCTAAATCTGTTGCACATAACCATCTTCATTTCTTCTCATGACTGAATTGGTCTCTTACCATTCCTTCTTCTATTTATCACTAATTGAACCTACCAAATACTTGCATAATCTATTAATTCAACAGTTGCAAGTTTCACTTTCTTCTCCTCAGAGTAGTTGTAGCAGTCAAATACGTGCTCAACCTTTCTTTACCACTCCAAATAGAGCTCGGGATGATTCTTTCCTTGAAAGGTTGGAATCGTCATCTTTATGCTACTTGAATTGTTATCCCTTTTGAAAACGTCCTTTTTTGCCTCTTATGGAGTTAGAATCTTCATATTCTGATTCATCTTCCTCTTCTTCCTCAAACACACACCTTCTAGTGGATTTAGAAGCTGATGAAGATTACAAATCATCCAACATGGTGTTCAACTTCTTAATTTGTTCATTGACAATCTTTATGAACATTTTCATGCCAATTTCATAGTCTTCTCCTTCACTACTCATGTTTAAAATATACAAGAAAAAGTTAGTAGCAAAATAGAATAGGACCCTCACACACTCACTCACATGTTTACACTCGAAATAATGTAAGTTCCACTCATGTTTCACTCTATTTTGGCTTTTCACGATGCTAATCTCACCACTTTTATCTTTTTTCCCCACTCAAGCCAGCCCCCTTTTATGTTTTTAAGAGAATCAAGACTAACAAATCAAGAGGAGTAGTTGGTTAGATGATGGCAAATCTTAAAAATCATTACTTATAAAAATTAGCTAAAGCAAACGATAAACACAAAGAAAATAATAATTAAAGAGTCAAGGAAATAAGATAACTTCATGAGGAAGAAAAAGGCATACAAAAGAGTGTATTATAATACAAAAAGAGAAGTCAACAACTTGTAATTGCTCTATCACGCATGAATTGTCTAACAAAAAGAGGAGTACAAAATTATTCAAGAATTAGACAAATGATCTGGAATCACTTAAGCAAACTCAAAAAAGAAAAGAAAATATCTTATGAATAGTTGTCTTAGAATATGATTCTTTGATTACAAAAATGAATCAGATTGTAATCGTACTAGATAACTCAATCAGATGCAAGATACAGAAATCGGTTCACAACATCTCTTTTCTTTTCATTTTTTTGTTTTATTTTGTTTCATTTTTAAACGTGGTTTTCTTCTTCTTTTTGAGAACAAACTGATTTGAAATGAAAAGAACGATTTGAGCTTTAAAGATAGGAACAAAAGTTGTAATGAACCTGAACTTGAAACTAAACTTAGGTAAAAGAATGAATTGAAATTGTAAATCACAAGGACTCTAATAAAGGAAAAAGGAAACAAACAACAAACAATGATAATAAAAGGATAGAAACCTGATTTCTACAAACCTAAGGCTTTGATACCAAATGATACGAACCCACTAGGCGACCTACCCTAGGAACTCTTGATCCATTTGTTATACATGCCCAAAATCCTAGAAAACAAGTTAAACGATCATATTAAAACCTTAAAGAAGTTAATCCTTAAAACCTCGATCTTCAACCACCACAAAGGTTGATCACTCAATTGATAAGTTAGATTTGTATTCCACCAAGAACACAAAAGAATAAGCAAAGCTTGTTCTTAAATAACTCAATTTTTATTAATTGTGATGATGATCTTGTAATACATCTGATGGCCCTTTAAATAGGCATCATAATATCCTAAGCCTATAAGGAAAGGGTTTCCTTATCTATTCCTAGTTCATAACTAAGTAGGAAAGACCTAAATAAGAAAGGGAATCCTTAATTTGAGGATACAAATCAGTCTTGAATGTGGATATCTCCTAAATTAAGGAACTAATATGATATCTCCTAAATTAAGGAACCAATATGATTTATCAAGATATGAACGAAATTAATAAGGAACAAGTCTTAATAAGGCCTTCTTCACTCAAAATTCGTAAATTTGGGCTTAAATAATTCACCATAACTAACCCACTTTTTGATTGCATCTTAATTATGTAGATTATGCTTCCTTCAAACCCATGCGTGATGATCAGTCTTGTATCTTTGATTCCAAGCTTGGTTCACCATGTACTAAGTCTTGTCCAATAGCTTGTACATGGAAAAAAGTAATTAATCTTAGTAATGCCTTAGCACCTTCAATAATAGTGTCCTTTTCTTACATCTCAATGATTAATCCTTGCAAAGCTTCTTTCATTTGTTTTGTTCTTGGTCTAGTCATTAGACCTTCAAATCCTTGCAATAGGTTTCGGGAAAATTTGCTAACATCATCTTGGTATCTTGAAACCCATCGTTATGATTCTATTTATGTGGTGGTAGTGGTAGATATGTTTTCCAAGATGAGTCATTTGATTCCATATTCCAATACTTATGATGTTGTCCATATTACTAAAATTTTCTTTAAAGAGGTTGTATGTCTCTATAGATTACCTTTAACCAATGTCTCTAATCATGACATAAAGTTTGAGTTATTTTCAGAGAACTCTTTGTAAAACATTGAACATTAAGATTCAATTTTCAAGTTATTTCCATCCCTAAACTAATGGACAAATAAAGGTGGTGAATAGAAGCTTAGGGTACATGTTCAGATGTTTGGTTAGAGATAATGTGAAAAATTAGGACCTAATTCTTCTTATGGCAGAATTTCCATACAATAGTTTTATAAATAGGTCTACTAGTAAGAGCCCTTTTGAGACAAATTTAAATTTGTCAGGAACCTTTTCCTACTAGAATAATGGTTCAAAAAACTTCTCTACAATGTCAAGCAAACTAAAATTTTTCTACAAACTTGAGTTTTCAACTAGAAGGTATGATGTTTTCCTCTAAGAGTGATTCTTAGACCTTAGGAGTGATTCCTAGTTTCGTACCTTCTATTTCTTTTTTTTTGGCACCCAAAATCTTAACTTCCAACATATTAAACCCTAAAATACTGGCCTAATCCATATTTCTAATTTTGCGATTTTTAGCTACAAGTAGATAATCATTCTATTTGTCTTACATCACAAAATATAGTTTGTATGAGTTGTTATTATGCTATTTGGATTAACTAATGCAATTAATGCATTCATGAGATTAATTAGCCATGTTTTGCATGCTTTCATTGGCATTTTAGTGGTTGTTTATTTTTATGATGTTTTGATTTATGGCTAAAGATTAGATGAACATATTGATCATTTGAGAAGCTGATATGAATCAACAAGGGGATGATTCGACCAAGGTTGGAGGTAACATCAAGAAGCAAGATCCTTTAACCATTCATGGGCCAATGACAAGAGCTAAAGCTAAAGGATGAAAGAAGCATTAACTTGCTTACTTGAAGACATTTGGAAGGATCAAGCTCACCTAAATTCTATCAAAGGTCTATGTATGCAAGAAGAGCTTAAAATTGTTAACATGGTCCAAACATGTTGAAATCATAAAGACAATGATCCATGCCAATCATCCTTGATTATGCGTGTTTTGAATATGGGCTATTAAGTTCTAGCTTAGTTTATTTGTTGTGTGAATTCAGCATGCTACAATTAGGGTTTTAATTTTGTTAAGTGTGAGTTTTATTATCTACTAATTAGAATAAGGAGTTACAAGGCTGAACTATTTAAAACAAATATTCATAGCTTAGTCATCAAGTTGTGGGTCTGTCATTAAATGGGTAGTTACAATTTGTATTAAATCAAAATTGAAAGGTAGTTATAATTTGTATTAAATCATAATTGAAATTTGTGTCTTAGCCTTTGTTGATGTGGCCTTGTAAATTGAGATCTAGGAGCCCACAAACAAGTTGATGAGAGGAATTTCCAAAACAACTAAATAAGTTTTATTTTCAAGAAAAACTTTGAATAATATTAAAGAAACATGAACCAAAATTATATAAAGAAGGATATGGACGCCACACTCTAGGAAAAGAAAAGATTAAGAGTGATAACTTAGATGAACATCACAAGGAATAACCTTAATAAGTTCTAAGCTCAATGAAGAACTAACAAAGTTAATAACCTCACCAAAAAACGTAAAACCAATTCCAATTTGACTTCTTGTACAAAGATAACAATTATATAGGCTAAGGAAAATCCTAATCAATCTTATAGCAATGATTTATTCCAATAAATAAGGAAATCCCTAAGACATAGGAAAACCGTTTCAAATCTGATTCCTAAAGCCAAATATAGAAAGTGGACTTTCAGGCAGCCCAAATCAATTAGAAATCTCCTTGAAATCATTAAAATAACCTAGCAAATAAACAACTAATTAGGCCTATTTAATGTTTGCATTAAGGTGATAGGGTTGATTGATCTCTCTAAGTCCAAATTAGCTTATATTATTGCTTGTTTAGCCCAAACATCTTCAATCAATCCATTAAGAGCTTGCTTTATCCTTTTAGCTTTAACCCGAGTTGCCAGAGCTCCATTAATGTGTAATGGATCATCAAAATATGTTAAACTAGATTGCACCATCCTTTGCATGTCTTTAGCTGGGTTTCCATCATTTGTTCTATACAAACAAGGTTGACACTCTTTGTAAATGCATGTTTTGACGAATATAAAAAATCTGAGTTTTTTTTTTGAGAGTTTTCTATAAAGTTCTTGCACTAATTTTGGAACTTATCAAACTAATTCAATTTGTGGCATTCACCACCTAAAATCTTTTTTTTCTTTTTAACTTATCAATCTTGATGAGTTTGTGGTGTTTTAGAGAATTTAAAGTGCTATTCTAATTATTTTATCATCATTCCTTTGACATAGTGATTGGAATAATTTATTTCTTAATTTCAAACATAAACGATCCCGCTTTCCATCACTTATGGATGGTGTTGATTTGCATTCCGTATGTATATTAGTTCTTTATCTATTGGGGTGTACCATTGCTAAATTGAAGATTTTCATCAGAAGTGTTCTAAGTGTTTCTTCTGCTCAGAGTCAGAATATTGTTCTTGGTTATGTTGTTACTTCTAAGGGAATTTCGATTGATAAGGAAAGGGTTAGAGCAATTTAGTGCTATAGCTGCACCATTAAATGAAATTGTTTAAAGAATGTTGGTTTCAAATATGGTGATGAGCAATATCATGGAGAGGTTGAGTTATACACCATTTTTTGCTTTGCCCAACTTTGCTAAAACATTATAGATTGAGTGTGATGCTTCATTTATTGGCACTATAGTTGTTTTGATTTAAGAAGAGTGTTTGATTGCATCCTTCAGTGAGTAGTTATGGTATGAAACAAAACAAACTCCTTTAAGATTTAGTAAGACCATCTACTAAGCGACTTAGAACAACTAGAAGGCAACTTCAAATCCCACCAAATCTATTTGATCATCACTGCAAAACACTCTCAGTGACATTAACATGATCTTCCTATATATATATATATATATATATAATGTCTCTTACATTCAAATAAGTTTCATTCATCCATTGATCACAATTCAGTAAGAACAACTCAAGAACACTGCAAACCAAATTTCAAACAAATAAAAAACAAGATAAATTAAACTTACTTGAATAGAAGGCCAATAATTATCCAAGCATAAAGGAAACACCACTAGCTTGAATTATCCACTAAGTTAGGCCAAACTTGGATAAAGGAAAGAATAAAAGAGGAACCCCATCTTCTTGGTTTTTTCATTCATCGTATTCACATATTTTCTTTTAGAAAATGAGATAATGGCCTTTACATAGATTGAACATGAGTGGGTGATGAAACTTATATGGGAAATATCAAAAGTTACAGTTAAATATTAACCAAAATTCATCCACCATCAAAATAACAAAAGTTGTACCTATTTAATTCTTTAGTACAAATTTCCTTAATACCTATTTAATGCTTTAGGACAATTCCCTTAATACCCATCAACTTGCATGATCTTCTCTCATTTGGATCAAATGGCAACCAAAATGTGGGTTTTATAGAATTGAGCCTTTCCATGCTTATTGCTTATAGGCTGGGCTTTTAAAAATGGTCTTAGACACTTCTTGGACTTTAAGCACTCCATTAACAACCTTGTAGACTTCAATTAAAACTTAGGTCAAATTGTCTTCACTCACTTGGGTTGAGTTCACTTCATCATCATCCTTGAGTTGAGAAGAATTTGTCCTCAAATCCACAAGCACACCATCTTCCAAATATGGAGATAAATCTCTAATGTTGAAAGTAGCTGAGACATTGCCAAATTCGGATGGCAAGTCAATCTTGTATACATTGTCTCCAATTTTCTAAAGAACTTCAAACGGCCCATCAGCTCTAGGTGCCAATTTGCTTTTTCTCTTGGAGGGAAATGTTGGACCCTAAAATTTTCTTTCAAAATTTATGAATTTATGTATTTGATGTATTTTTTACTTAGTCCATTAAATTAGCAAGTATGAATAGAAATTAGAAATTAGAATGAAGTGTTAGAATTAAGTTAGCTTAAGTAGTTAGTGGGCTTATGTT
>JAOQMP010000003.1:23217103-23240218 GCA_027563575.1 Erythroxylum pedicellare | reverse complement strand
GTATAATTTGATTTCATAACATAAAGATTGAGAAATCAAATTATACACTAATATTCTGGATCTATTAGAACATTTAGTAAACACTTAATCAAATCACAATATATTAATCTGAAAAATTGCATTAATAAAAGAATCAAAACATATTATTGCACAAATTTAAGGTTCATCTAACCTAGGCACTAAAAGAATTTAGTTACACATGATAGAACATGAAATAAAACTTAAAAAGAAATAAAAATGAATTGAAAATAACAGGTTCATAATTCTAATTCTCTTTGATTATCTTTTATCAAATATTATTGCAAGGTAGAGGTTTGATCTTGTATTTCGATGATTTCTTCATTTTTTCCACTTCTTTGATTGAAAATTGTCCCTTCTGAATGATCCCAACTTTTATAATTGCCTCCCAATGTCATCCCCTTATTTTGCCTCTGAACATGTCTTTTTATAGTAAGTTTTAAGGTTCTGGGTGATGTACGATCTGATACATGGCTGTGTAGTAGATCAGGTTTAACCCAAATTACCCAAAATTTGTGATTCTGTACAACCTGAGAGAAGTATATAGGTTGATGCACAGTCGTGTATCCCTTTTATACATTAAATCTTTGTTTTATTTCTTGTTTTCATCCAAAATCTTCTACTTTAAGTCCATGAAGGTAATTATAACCTATAAACAAACTTGGAACAAATTAAGTATCAAATATATGACAAAAGTATAAAAATAAGGCAAACATACATGAAATATGGGGTATAAATTTAATCAAATATGCATTTATCAAACATCCCCACACTTAAGCATTTGTTTATCCTCAAGCATACCATAATCAAAATTATAAATATTACAACATCAATCCCTCATCAATCTTAACCTGTCCATTCATACTATGAATTATCATATCTTATTGAATCGAATTAACATGTAATTAGAGTCTAGTTATCCTAAAATTAACTTCCTAGGTCCATATTAATAATCACATCAATAATCATATTTAAATTAAAAGCATAAATTTTTAGACCCTCACCAAGATTTCACTCAATGCACTCAAGTGCTTGGGGTAAAAAGTATCAAAATTCTCAATCAATGCATAGTAGAACTCTTCCTATAGGCTTGGAATATTATCACATCCTCATCACTTATGTATAAACTAGAAGCAAACATCAAAAGGTCTTCATACGGTTGTAATAGGGCTTAGTTATGGTATGGTTAGGATATAAAAAAAGGTTAGATTGAAGGAAATTTACTAAAGAAAAATTACAAGACTTGTTTACAAAACACACAGCTCCTTTTAGTACAACTCTATTGGTATCATATACTTATTCAAAATATATTTTATTTTTTAAAATCCAAACACAATAATTTGAGCATTTAGTACCACAATTAATGAAATAATGGACCTTTCAAGAATTTCAAGTCTTAACAAGTAAATAATGTAAATAACCTTCAAGGTTCAAAATAATAAAAAGATCTTCCAAAAAAATAAGATAAAGGTTAATAATAATGAAAAAGGCTATAGCTAAACTTAGTTATTCCTAAAGGATAAAATTATAGGTATGGTAAATATAAAAAAAAAAGCTAAAACAAGTTTTTGAATCTAAGTGCCTTTATCATATTAATGCTTCTAATTTAACAAATATGGTCTCAATATTTATAATAAAAACAAGTTCTAGAATTGTTCTACTAAGCATGATAACACAAAAAAAAGAGCTTAAAATTTCGAAAATTTTTGCTCTTAGGCTTAAAAGCTTACGAAAAAGATGGTATATACATGTGTAAATAATATGCAATATCATTCAACTTGATCATCTCAATTAATACTAAAAATATGACTTAGAAAAATTATTTATTCTAACTATCATCCTTTTTCATACTAATTAAATTCAATATTCAACAATGAAATACAATATTTATGGACATATTTCAACCAATTCAGAATATCAATTAATAAAATTTACTAATTAAGATTATAATGAGCTTGGAAAATCGCTAAAATGTCACCCTTCCCTATACTTAAGGTTATACATTGTCCCCAATGTACATAATATAAGTATATATAAGAACTTTTTTTATTATGACAATTTTTTCTCTAATTTTTGATCCATCCAATTTTTGAATATGGCCTTGCAAAATATAAGAAAAAGAAAAGGGGTAAAAAGAAACAAAAGAAATAAAAATAGTGCAATTGAAATTAAGAAATAGAAACATCGTTACTTATAGTGTTGTTGGAATAAAATAATTAATAAAAAGAAAATAAGAACTATACGTATAAAGTTAAGAAAAAGAAATATTATACGAACTAAGCTTCTTATGATTTTAGCTAATTTGACGAAGAGCTAATATGATGAAGATGGTTTCCCTTGGTGGTGACCCTGGTCAGGTAGAGGAGTTGCAGATGATGTTCCTTTGCCAGATGATGGGGGCTAGAAATTAATGCTTAGTCTATCCAACATTAGATTGCAACTCACTTATCTGTTCCACAAGGTTTGCTTACTATCTCTCCATCCGAGCTATCACCAACTGGTCCTGGTCTTTCAGTGCAATCCCACCGGTCTGAGATGATAGTGATTGTGGTTGTGATGGTTCTTTTATTGCAGGCTGCTTTACTCTGTCTCCTCCCTTCGATGTTGGCTTATTAGGCTCCTCAATAAAACCATACACATCTCCCGTAGGTGCCCAACATTGACAAACCATGTGCATATGTTGCATTATTGTCAAGTTGAGCGCTACTATGGTCATCATCTCTCGCATCGGTGGAAACTAATCAAATACCCCTATTCTTCATACTAGTCTAGTCATATAAGATCCAACTCATATTATGTCGGCCTTCTTGTCCTTACTCTAATGCCAGATAAACTGGACAAGTGCATGTCCCAGGTGAATAGACATCTACTCACTCATAATCTTGACATTAAAAACATCCACGTTCTCGATGACTTCCCAACTATCTCCTTGACCGCTCAAGGAATGGCTCAAGATATCATGAATATATCTGAGTGATGGATGGCGTAAGGTCGAGGCTTTGGACTTGCTTAGATAATATTCATCCTCAATGCTGATTCGACTCCAAAATGTCATGGAGACAACCCCCACGAAAGATCTATTTGTAATGCTTGGTACTATAGTGTCTCAACATACTCTCGATTATAAAGACCTATAGTGATGGAGAACTCGACATAACTCATTTGATACATCTCTCCCATCATCCAGAACTGAACTATATTGGGGCGATCCCTGTCGTAACATGCCTTCTCCATAGAGAATGTGGAGAGGAATTTTAAAGTGAGCTCTCTATAAGATGGTTCCAAGATTTCAAAACATCGGGATCATGCTCCAACATCTACTAACTCTCTAACCGGTTGGGAAGCCAACCTACTCCAAGACCTCCCAGTCGATGTACCAATCAACTATGAACTTCTTATCCTTCAATCTCTGGTACTATTCTTCTTAAGCCCTGATGTTGAATAAAACCATTTGCAGCCTCTCTGAGGCTAAACTGTCATTAAAAACTCACCTCAATGTCTCTTTCCTAGAGTCTTTTTATCACGTTATGATCATTTCATTTTGCCTGTGACTTTAAACAAGTGTGAGAAAATTGATGTATAAATGACAAAAGTACACTTTTTTCCCGCACTTAATTTCGACCATACTCATTACTCATTAATTACGAAAATAAACTAAATACGAAAAATTAACAAATAGAAATAATTATTAAATTAATGCACATAAATAAAAAAATACATTTAATTAAAAATCAATTAACAAACTAATGAATCTCAAAATTAAAATTAGAAATTGCGCAATTAAAAAATTAAACTAACTTGTTAAAATACTATTCTAACCTTAAAATTGAAATTAAAAGTCCTAAATTACCAATTACATAAAATTGATGCAAATTAAAATGAAACGCATGCAATTAAACACAAACTTAGTCTCAATTAATGAAAAAAAAACAAATTAATCTAATTAAACACGTAGTAAGCAAAAATTGTAAAGTTGACACAAATTAAGTTAAATTGTTACAAAAATCTCATGTAATTTGTCAAATTAAATCATTAAAACTATTGGCTATTTAATAAATTCAACTATTAAACTACAATTAACTATAAAATCACATAAATTCTCCAAAAATCATGAAATTGGCATTTTTGATTAAAAATCAGCAAATAATGCAAAACACCCAATGGATAATGTATAAATAAGTTAAAGCAACGAGAAAACTTACTTAGGTGTATCTAATTTGGCTGAAAAACTTAAAAATCGGTTTGGGAGAGAAGAAGGCAGTGGCGAGTTTTGAGAGAGAGTAAGAGGAAAAATGAAAATTTGAACATTTAGGGCTTTTTAAGGTGTATCGCGAGAGTACATAGCCATATATCAGACCGTGTATATTATAGAGTTATAGATTTTCATGAGGTTAAACAAGCGTATATTAGAATGTGTAACAATACACCAGCATGTCCAGAGGGCGTCAAACTCTCTGTAAACATGTGTAACTTCAAACATTGATGCTCAAACATAAAAATTTTGCACTTTAACATAATAACTCATTAACACACAACCTCTAACCTTGCGATTATGCATAAATATCCTTAAGAGGCTTAATTTTGTTATCCTAAAACACTGTAAAACAAACTGGAATTAATTAAAACCTAATTTAAAACGAATTCTAAAACAAAATAATATTAAAGTTAAAGTAAAACTAAAATTAACTCATGGGTTGCCTTTTAAGCATCATTTCTGTACTATTGTTGGCTTGACGTACCTTTCCTCTTAAGGTGGCTTGAATAAATGATCATGTCGTTTGAGCTTTAAAATTTATAAAACCTCAAATACCGTAAGTGCATGGGTCGCGATTGTAGTATAAGAATTGTCGATCCCACAAGGAGGGAAGCTAATCTAATCCTAAAATCTAAGGTCAACAGTATATGAAACTCGAAATTAACGATGTAACGGAAGTAATCACAAGAATTGAATTCAACCAAATAAATCAGAAATTAAACAAGAAGGAATTAACAAGTAAGCAATAAGCACACACAATGAAAATCAACCAAAGCGTTTACCAAGTTATGAGAACTTATCATTAGTGCTAACCTAGCTGATATAATGTGTTAATGGGGTGTCAGTTCTAGATAATCCTAGGGTTGATTACTCTCTCTCGAGTTATATCCATTACCTTAATTTATAAACCCTAATTGAATTACAAAATTTATAATCTCCCAATTCACAAATTATTCAAAACCCTAATGATATCTGAAACACTCTAATAAACTATTGGAATATCACACGGGATCTCTTTCCGCACAATTACCAATATGATTTGTCACGGTTTTTATTAGATCTTCTAACTCTCATTAATCAAATTTAATCATTGTTCATTCAGTTCACCTTCTTAGTTTATTGTCGAATTATGCAAGAAGGCAACCAAATCATGACATTCATCCAAATAGCATAATCAACTAAATTATCATTAAATCAAAATAAAATCTCGAAAGAGAGTTTAGAACATTAACAATATTCCAAATCCTATCGTCATACTATCCATCTCAACTTTACACATGAATAATTGAAACAAAAAGGAAATATAACTTGGAATAGACAATGGAAGGCAAAGACGTTAGAAAACGTCCTGATCTGGGAAAGAAGTCGAGTCAGCTTTGTCTTTGTCTTAATGCTTCAAAATTTCCTTGCCAAACTACATGAAACAGATTTTCGAAAGTCCACAAAAAAATTATTGTTAATTGCCCGAAGCGAGAAGAAAAAATATTCTAATAAAGACGTTCCTCTGTAATATCATCATGTCTCCTCTTTCTTTGCCTCTTTATGTCCTTTTTATACTCTTTTATGGTTAGTGTAACCCTAAGTTTTTTCAGGGTCCAAAAGGTCCAAAAATCTCTCGAAAAATGAAGTTTGTGAGTGTTGTGTGTCTGCTCGATGCAGGCCACGATTGTGGCGTGACTCACATTTGAGTCTTCTGTCATTGTGGGACATTCCAAACCTAGAGCTTCTGTCACAATCGTGGCTTACCTTCCAGGATTGTGGGCCTATGTTGTGGCCCTAATTCCCTCCAAAACCCCTCCACTCTTTGAAATTGACCTTGAAACACTAGCAAACACATCAAGGTACCTCAAAAACATAATATTTAAGCTCAAAGACTTGTACTAACCCATAAGACATTTAAAACACAAATAAATCACAAACTAACACAATTTTATCCTAAACACATACCATGTGATCGAATTAATGGCTAAACGCATATCAAACTATGCCCTAAAACATGATGCAATTTAAACTAGCATCCCCATACTTAAACTTTTGCTTATCCTTAAGAAAACAAAATAACAAATAAACCAAAATCATAAAGCACATAATGCAATAATAAGACAATGGCTTCAACTTCATGAAACAAATTTAATTCTAAACACAATCATTCAAGTTATTCCAAATCATTAATATGCAAAATCCGCATCTATGAGCTCTAGACTAAATATACATATTAATCATGACCCAAATGTCAAGTTTATTCATCCTTTTCAATTGTACACACACATTAATAATTATTTGGTCATTTAAACTTTGTAACCAATCCTAATTATGCTTTCATGAAAAGTTAGCTTACTTACAAATTCGATAGGTTTTTATTAGCAAACACTTTTTTTTTACTTTTTATGGACATGGACCTAGTCTTTTTACACGGAGGCAAACATTGGTGATGAATTTCGATCGGGTTATGTAACTAAATCATGTTTTTATTCATTTGATTTGTTGGAACGTCGTTATAGTCTTTTGATGCAAAGTCACACATTCGTGATGCGTGTTGATCCAGTTACTCAGCTACATCATGTTTTCAACTGACTACTAGCTCTATTCATAACCTGAAGCAAGTGGAGTAGTTATTTATTTAAAATTTAAAAACATATTTTTTATTTAATGCCTTCCTTGTTTCTTTAGCTACTCGTTTTCATGAAAAAATGCTAGCTAAGCTATTTAGTCGAAAGACCTAAAATTATGAATGAATGTGACAACTTATAGGGTGATAAACTAACATTAAATCCTAACTAACTTGCATATTTTAGCCAAAGAACCCAGATCCCTAATTTCATGAGCTAATGACTCTTCACAAGCTAATAGATTATGTTCAAAATTAAATCAATTTCATTCTATCTAAGCCATCAATACACTCACACATTTCACAATATGTAACCTAAACACACTAACATGACAATATGCCAAATTCACACTCAGAACAAAACACACAACCCTCCCCATACTTGAACTACACATTGTACTCAATGTGAGAAGGAGACAAAAAAGCACACATGGAAGGAAGTAACATAAAATAAAATAAAAAATTAAAGTTAAAAGAAAACGGTTAGAAATAAACACTTATAGTGATGGAGACATGGATGGTGTCAGAGGTGGAAGTTGTACGCTTTGATCCTCGAAGTATTGGTGAATTTGACATATATCCCAACTTTGATGTCATTGTGTACGGGCCATCTTCTTCATCCTTCTAGAGTTTTCCGTAAGTGTGTCGGTAATTGTCTTGGTGTTGGCAGAGATTGTATTTAGCAAGTTCTTTTGTGTCTTCTTCCTCTTCGGACTCCTCGTTAGTCGAGTCCTCTTTTGCTTAGTAAGGTGGTGCTGCGCTAGAACTCACCTAACTGACCCTGATCTTCACTTGAGTTGGCTGATGTCCCAGAGTTTCATGTTGTAGGACTTTGGGATTTCAACATGCCACAAGTGATGATGATTTAGAAAATCGAGGAGGTAGACGGTTATACCACTACAATCCACTCCATAGTACTTAGCAGTGGTGAAAACCAAGTAACCCAAGCTAAATTGTTGCTCCTTTTATGTAGAGTCACAATAATTGCATTCAGCATATGTGTAGAGGTGCACACTGAAATGTTGTGATCTATACACTACAACAGAAAAAGTTCCTTCGTTAAGCACTTATTAGTTTTTGATTTGTCAAAAACCATTTGACATATGAATTTATGTAGCAAAAAGTGCTCATGGTTTCTTATAATGTTATTATAGGCATTTTTGGCGTCGAACTACTCCAACCCAGCGAGCTCATTCCAATAGCGGGAAGCATGAAAGTCATCGTGCTGATCGACAATGGAAGATTTAGGGAAACCATAAATATCACACATATTTTCAATGTTTAGCTCATAAGGTTATCCTCACAACCTAAACCACATTTCCTTGGGGTTTCAAGGTTCGAACTAAAGGGAAGTAAAGAATTCAAGGGCAAGTTCTTGCTAGATAGGTTATTGAAAGTGTATAAACTTGCTCCATTGAATTATTTCTGCTAAATTCTTGAATCTTTCTCGCAATTCTAGCCTATCAAGTGTAGCAAAATCAAAATGTTTTGGGACTACTATCTATTTAACATTAAGGAATTAGAATCAAACACCTCCCTCCTGTATGTAGATTGAAGAGGGTGCTTCAAAAGCCACTACTCTGTTCTTTCGTCCTTGACCCAAGACTTGATTTCTTCCTGATGATTAATTGCGCTTTGCTGACTTTTTAAGCGTGGCAAAATGGACTGTAAGTAGGTGAAGGTTGGAATAATGTGGAAATTTGGAAGTTGACTACAGAGAAGTGAGGGTATTTGGAGGTTCTAAATTTAGAGAGATAAAGTTAAAATGAAAGTGAGTGAAAAAGTGAAGTAGGAAATGAATATATAGGTGAAGAAGGGTAAAATAGTAAAAATTTCAACTAGAAATCGTGTGGACAGATTCACCCTGCTTTGGCCACAACATACCCCCCAAAATCCTTTCCTAACTTCTTTTTAGCACTATCACCTCATTATATGTAACATCCCATTCCCAGATTGAGGGTTAGAATAAATATAGTACATGAAAGATCAATGAGAGATTTAGAAAAATGCATCTCATACTCATGCATATTATTAGCATACATGCACGCAAATTTGAATTTTTGCACACACAAAAAATGACTGTACATGCATTCATTGACAATTTTCAGGTATAATTATTTATAAATGTGAGTATATTGAGAATTGTGGTTTGTGTGCATTGAAAATTAATTTGGAGGGTCTAATTGTTGATTTAGAAATTTTGAAGAATTTTAAGAAAATTGTTGAAAAAAATAGGGTAATTTTTGGGCTAGGAAAAATGTCAAGTGGCAAGACAAATGATAAATGGTAGTAGAATTTACTATCAAATGGCAATGAAAGTTTTGATAAATGAATTTAGGATTTATTGACAAGTGTCATTAAAAATTGGGAGACAATTTGAATAAAAATTAGATTTAGGTTATAAGAATTGGACATGTGGCAAGTGACATTTGTTACTTGCCAAACAATGTCTTAAGTCCATTAAGTTTTAAAGGCCCTTTTTGTTGCCTTCCACGATGCTGTTCATAAAAAGTTCATTTGGTATTAATTTGTGCTCTCCCCATCTTCCTCTTCGTGGTTCTCTTCTCCTCCTCTTCTTTATTTTTGTTTTCTTCAATCTCTGCCACCTCAACTTGGAAGATCACACTTTCCTTTATTTGCTACTAGCATATTTGCTATCTTCTTCCTCATTGCCATAAGAAAACTTATCCTTACCTCCTTTAAGAAGATGATGAATGTGTGATGCTTAGGAGTTAGGGCTAGTTTTGTTTTTGAAGAATTTGAAATGAAACCATGTAAGTTATGCTTTAAATGTTATGGGTATTGTTAAAATGAAACTCAAATGATGAGAAATGTGGGATTTATGACTTGATTTTGTGAGTTGAATGTGTGTGACGTGGATGGTGAAAAATCTATGAAAATTTCTTGTTTTTGTAATTGTGAATGATCCTTAATGACCCATGATTTGTTATAGAGATGTTTTGGAAGTTGGATGATCCATATAATGGTGTTAGGATGAGTGCAGAAAATCAATTAGGAATGGGAAAATGTATATGTTCTGTTTTGGATTTGAAATGGAGTTGAGAATGAGGAGTGATGAGGTAGAAAAGGTGATCTTGGTATGAGTTGTGTAAGGGTAAGATTTGGAAATAAAATTTGGTAGTTGAGCTGGAAAATGTTACAGCAACATAATCTTTGAGTATGCTTCAGTTGTTTTAGCATAACTTCTTCTATAATTGTTCAATTGAGATGAGTCATAGTTTTGGTTAAACTAGAGACATATGGCTACATTTATTATGAAGACATTGAATTTAAATTCTGTCTTTAATAGTCTCAAATTTTGACATGAAATTAGGAACTGGGTGCAAAAAATTTGTGGATGAATGTTTATGTTATGTTATATTTTGAGTGTATAAGAATGTGTTATATTTTAGGTGTTTATGATCAAGTGGGGAATATGAAATGTGCATGGATGATTTTGAGTTGAAATTGAGTATATTTGAAGAAGTCACCCATTGAGATGATGAATTAAATGAGTTGATAATTGGGAGTGAATGAAATCTAATTGGTGTTTGAATAGTTATGAAGTGATAATTGCATTAAAAGAGGTGAATTTGGGAAGATTATGAGTGGAAGTGAGGATAGAATGGGGATAGGATCCATTGTAGGGGTTTTAGAGAAGGAGAATTTAGTAAACCTGAAGGTTACATGGTCAGGCCGTGTAAATTCACACTGCCTGTGTGTTTTTGACATAAAAACACAATCAGACTCGAAAGAAACACAGGCTACCCGTGTGATTTCACACGGATGTGTTTTTTGACACCCAAAATGACAAAATCTCTTTTTAGAGTCTTAAAAAAGTTGTAGATTTAGAAGTCCTCTTGGAAACCATCTTAAGATGACCTTAATCTGACACCTCTAGCGAACGTTATGCCAATTGTCCCAAAATATGTACAATAGGATTGAGGATATAATCATATTTGATTAATTTGGCCACTTCACCATTTGACCTCCAAATGAAATAATCCTTGAACCAATAGATTCATAACACGTTTTTATATCTCTTCATAAAATTGGTATCATTATAAATTTATTTGGAAAAGTTTGGTTGAAAGAAAGTGAGCGAATATGTTGGAATAGTATGAACTGGTGTGATTTCACTAAACATGATTGGGTATTTCAGTTATATCTTGACCTTTAGTAATTCAAATGAGATGATTTTTGATTTGGAGTAAAGCAGAGAAATAGGGATACAAATTACATAAAGAAGTAAAATTTGATACAATCTCTAAAACTTCCAATTTTCGGATGGAAATTGAGTATATTGTACTATTTCAATATAAGAATAGTAGACCTGAAATTCAGTTTTGGAAAAAATTGAAAGTGATTCAATGAGTTATGAATTGTGATTTCGATGGTTTTATTGAGGTATAAACTTAACTATAAATATTACTTAGGTGAGTTTCAAGATGGAATGAATTATATGTCAAGGATAATGGAAAAATAACAGGGATTGTCACTAAGATGCATGGTACATATTTCATTGAACACATGTGCATTATTAAACACTTATAATTGTGCAAAAATGTGATATATGTATGTTTTCCATGATATAGAAGAACATATTAAGCACCATCTTCCTGACGTTGCTGAGACTTCAAGGAAATAGCTTCTGGAGCAAACTGTGAGTAACGTAGATGATTTCTCTAGATTGATTGTTTATTTTTATTCTGTTTAAATTATTTAGATGAATGTGATTTGGTTGTGTTGATTTCCGGACAGAAGATCCGATGATTGTGATATGGGCATGAGATATTGAAGTGCTGTTTGTATGTGAATGTGATGAACTAAATGTTTTATGACATGATCAATAATGATAGAAGCATTCCATACATGAATGCATAGTCAGATAATGGGGGTTGTGACCTAAGTACCCACTGAAACTGAGCTTAGAGCTCCAAATGTGATTAAGAGCCAAATGCTCGCTATGTAAAATGAGCCCTGTATCCCTAATGGATAAGGTACAACATAAATGATCCTGATATCCACAATGGATACGGGACAGTTTAGGCATTCACTGACAATAACGTAATAATTGGAAAAGACTCACATGAGCATTCCATATGCATTTTGTTAAGTATGTTTGATTGAATGAAATGCAAAGTTTCCTATGCTTAAGTGATAAAGTGATATGTGATCAATTATGCAAAGATGTGAATAAATTGTAACATATATTGATGTGATGCATGAATTGGGTGAACCATCGATGATGGTTACCTCATTGAGTTCACAAAACTCATCAAAATTGCAACATTAACTTTTCAGGATTGAGAGATGAATCTAGCTACTGAGAGACGTTACAAGCAATGTAGACTCGTGAATTAGGAAGAGAAGTCATGGCTCAAAGGTCTGTCAGCTAGGTTTCGGACAAGCGAGATAGATTTTGTGTATTTTCCTCTTTCATGTAGTAAATTTTTGTATTAGTCTGTTATGCTGTACTTATAGCAAATGTTGAAAGACATATTGTAGACCTTCGATTTTTATGAAATGAAATGAGAAAATTTTGGGTTTTAAAATATTGTGAATTTCTTAATGATGTTTATAAGAGAATAAAGATGAATGATGCCATGTTAAGTAAATTTTATGAATGAACGTAGTGTGCCATTATCATAAGTTATGTGCTGGAATATCCTCTGGGCATCTTGGTATGTATCCTAGGGTAAAGGGACGCTACAATGTTAGTGTTTTGTAGTCAAATATTGTTGTTTGAATGTTTTTATTATTACTGTTACTATTTTTAGTGAGTTTATTATTACTGATATTTGTAAGATATGATTAGCTGATGTTATGTTAGTTTAATAGTTGGTTGGGTATGTAGAATTATAAATTGATTCATGTATGTTTCATACAAACATGTTTGTATATTGTTGATTTATTGGGGCCCCTTTGTAATTTTTCCCAATGCCAATAAAATGATAGGACTGGCCCTGCTTTCCGGATACTTTGACTCTATGCAAACCACAATCCATGAATAATACCCAGTAACTCTGTGGTCAAAACGAATCCTCTACAAACATTGCTGACAAAACCGATGATCCAAGTACCTTGGTGATCTCACACCAATCCCCTATAATGGATAATCCAGTTGATGGGTGAACTGGTCCATTGACATTTAATTTCAAGAAGCCATGCATGGGGTTGCCATGGCATGCTCCGGTCTAGCTGCAAGCTATTCGGGCAATTGGAATTGACATGTTGGATGAAACAAATTTTAGATAGCCTAGTAAGGATATCTTGAACTTTTACTACTTGGAGTGCTTCCTGATGCTAAAATAGATGCAGGTTTTTACCCTTCCATAAGCTCCATATCATCAGCCTAAAATAAATGGCCCAATCATCAAACCCCGAAAATTCCCACAAGCTAAGAAAATTCACCTGAAGCTAAGCATTAAATGGCAATGAGAAAAAATCATACCAATATGCCATGGGCACTAATTGATTCCATACCATTCTGGCCCATCAACAACCCCTGAAAATAATAAGTAGTGTCCCCTCCCCCTCGTCACATCATGTGCAATGAGTGTCTTAGATTACATTCCCATGAGCTAACTTCCTCTTCGTAAGGAGGTGGTGTTTTGTTACCAACCAAAGAAAACTTGCATCCTCGTAGGCCCCCCACTGCTAAATCTGCGACCATGCTTTATGTTATGAGTGCTCATTTTTTGCGTTTAATAGATCATACGTTGTTCTAACAGAAAACTGACCATTGGCTAAATGGCACCAATAGAATTTATCCATCTCACCCCTAGAGGTAGGCACCGGATTAGCAATAATACTTATAAGAATACCCGAAGGTAACCACATTGCAAAATGTTGCCATTGACAACTACCATCTGATTAGATAAAATCACTTACTAGTTTATCCAAGATATGCTCTGGTATCTCAGAGATCACATAGGCAGTCAGAGGATGCTCTCAGATGGACCACCGGTCAGTCCAGAATTGAACTAGATGACCATTTCTTATAGCCCAAACTAAACCATTAGTAAGTTTGTTCCACACATCGCTTATGGCTTTCCAAAAGGAGGAACCCCCTTTTCTTTATTATATATGAAACTACCTATTCAGGGCCATATTTTGCCCTTAGAGATAGAACCCAAAGCTTATGAGTGGAATTGATTACTTGCCATCTAGCCTTCATCAGGAAAGCTTCATTCATCTCATGAAGCTTCCGGACTCCTAAGCTACCTATCGCTTTACTTCTACACACCTTATCTTATGTTGCTAAACTCATTCTTTAGGTCGTAGTATAAGAGCCCTAAAAAAATTGACAGCTTTGTTGTTCAATTTTATCATAATATAATAAGGGAATTTGTTCATTTGTATGGCATATACAAGAAGAGTTTGTAATACAATCATTGCTGTTGTATCCCTCCCAGCCAACAAAAGATTAGACGTAGTCCACCTTGAAAGCCTTTTTTGAACTTTTTCCAATGGGCCCATATATGTTCTTTATGTAATTCAGCCATGCAATAATGGCATGCCCAAGTATTGTCCGAGCTTTTTTGTGGTCTTAAATCCTAGGTTTGCAGATAGTTGTGATTTTACAACTATAGACATATTCTGTTAGTAAAAGAGATTTGTTCGTTGTCTTGATTTGACAAAAAAATCCTCCATCAGCTGCCTTAGTACCCTTACTTGTTCCTTTGAGGCCTCAACAAATAATAACAGTTCGTCCGCGAAAAATAGATATGAAACAGGAGGGCTTTAATTATTGAAATAAAATGGACACCATGATCCCCCTCTATAGCTTGAACAATATCTTGTGCTAGTCTCTCAATATATAATACAAAGAGGTATGGCGAGAGAAGGTCACCTTATCGAAGGCCCCGTCAGGCATAAAAGCATCCGAATCTTCACCAATTTTTAAAACACAAATTTGGGATGACATCATACACTCTATAATCAGACAGATTAATTATGATGGAAGTCTCGCTTGACGTAGGGCGTCTTATAAAAATCCCAAGAAAGCATATCATATGCTTTTTGCAGATCAACTTTAATCGCCATAAATCCCTTATGCCCACTAGTCCTCTGTATAGAGTGAATTACTTCTTGAGTAAGGATGATGTTATTTGTGATATTTTGTCCCATCAAAAAGCTCATTTCCCCTAGTCTGATGAGTGAAGGGAGCACTCTTTTCAATCGGTGAACTATTACTTTGGATATAGTTTTGTAGGTAACATTACATAAACTGATGGGTCGGAATAGTTAAACGGAGTCGGTCGGCTCCTTCTTTAGGATGAGCATAATAAGTGATTCATTTAACTCTATTGGTATTTTTTTAGCTCAAAACATCCCACTAATGAAATGGAAAAGTGAGGGAGCAACTAAATTCCAACATTTTTGGTAGAATAGTAGACTGAACCTGTCTGGCCTAGTAGCCGTCATTGTCTTCATACTAAATATAACACTTGGAATTTCCTTATCAATGACCGTCTCTTGCATCTGTGCTAGTGTAGTATCTATTATACCCAGGAACAAATTAACCCAGTATTGAGAAAGGTTGATAGATGTATTTGTAGTATAGAGAGTGTGAAAATACTTTACAATATTTCTTCACAGTGTAGGGACATAAAGGTGTTGTCTTAGATTATCCTTAAGTGCATCCACTTTCAGTGATCTTTGTTTTTATATCACCACACAGTGAAAATAGGATATGTTTCAATCTCCATGGGCAAGACAGTCGACCCGAGCTTTTTATTTCCAGTACACTTCTTTTTGAGATAACACTCATTCCAAATCTCGCTTCAACTCTGCTTCTACCTGAATGAGATTGGCTTTCCGGTGTAGGGCTAAAATTCGTTGGATGCCACCTAGTCGATGCAATAACTTATCTTTCCTTCGGAATATATTACCAAACTCTTCAGTATTCCACTATGTAACACCTTCAACAAAAGTGATTGTGTTGTTTACAAAGTCCCTATTTTTAGGTTAAGTTGTTTGCAAAAGTTCTAGAAAGTTACCATCCATCAACCAAAGAGAGAAAAACTTGAACCTTCTTGCGGATTAATTGGATCTTTTCTGATTCACTATCATAGTAATAATTTGGAAAAGATCAGAACCCACACGTGTAAGATGGGTAACCGTGGTGGTAAGATATGCATCTAGAAAGGATCTATTGCATATTGCCCTATATAACTGTTAGTGAACCCTTCTTTTGACCAGGTAAACTGTGGTCCTTGAAAGCTAAGATCAAGCAAATATATATTGAATAACCATTGCTCGAACAATTGACAAGCGCCCCTTCAGGATGAACCTCCAACCTTCTTAGAGTTATGCATAATACAGTTGAAATCTCCACTAGTAGCTACATTCCATTGATTTGATTCCTTAATCGCATCATATTCAACCACTAGAATTTAAGAGCTTGAGGATATTGACTAGTGTATATAGCCATACGAAAGAGTAGGTACTTAATTGACTCTACTATCAAATGAATATATTGAAAACTAGTTTTTGTAATTTGAAGACGCACATTTTCTTTCCATAGTAGCCAAATCCCTCACGTAAACCTAATAGCTTCAATTCTATGGGATCGATCAAAATTGCTACAGTGAATTACTTCATCTACCTTTATGCCTACCACCCATGTTTTTAGTAATGTAAGAAAATTTAGATGAAACTGTTGACATACATTGCGGAGAATCCTTTAAAATATGGGGGAAGTCGTCCCTTGATAGTTCCACGTAATGCAACTAAACTCCATACCATCTAGACCCTTATGACTCCATAAACAATGTTTCCGCAATATCGATATTAGTTGTGGCATTAGAATTCGAGGCCCTTATTGGAGCCTAATCCATAACCATATCTACATCCTCAACATCCCCTACCTTTTGATTAGTAGGTGGTGTATGAGGCTGTTGTGATAGAGCTGGATCTTCTGGAGGAATGGCTTTTACATCCACCCTCTGAACATGAGTAGAATTGGAAATAATAAAATTTGGGTGGGTAAAGTAGGGACCATCATAAGGGTTAGTATTGGGGGCCTGTAGGTTTCGTGTGGGAGGTAAGAGTATAACAACCAAATGTTTATGGGGGTTTAATGTTTTGGTGGGACGAGTCAGTCTTTAATTAGTTGAATAGGATGACGGGTTTGTGGTAGGATGAATTGCTTACACCAAGTCACATGAAGGAGAAGATAAAGGAGATGTTGTTATGACTTTGGGCACTGGATATATAGAGGAAGCTGGTTGATAGGGTTACTGTTAGCTTTTACTAGTAGAAGGCAATTGTGTGGCCTTTTGATTCGATTGAGAGTTGTGTTGGATGGTAATGGATGGATGTGGAAAGTCCCCCTAGTTCCTTCCCCAAGATCATCATTGGCATTGGTAATCACCTTAAATTGAGACACTACCACTCTTATAAAACACGCCTAATGACCTTGTCACTGGCCTTTGTCGAGATCTTCCCCTTCATGATGCAATCATCCATGGGCTATACAGGTGTTGCATTTGTGACTTCGGAGATACCTGCAAGTCATTTTACATAAGTTCTGGACCATCCACCTTATTTCCCGAAGGTAAATTGCCTTGCTCTTTCCCCTAGGTTGGTTTAACTGAACATATTATGTATGCTCTTATAGTAATACTTAAGTGTAATGCTGGGTAGTTAGATCCATGCAACTACATCATAGATAATCTGCTCCTCCCCCTTAAAGTTCGACGTCTATAATTGTAAGGTAAGGTAATGCCCTAGTGCAGTCCAGGGACCTCCCATTAGGACATACTACATATCATTACTGCTTTCGAACTTGATCAAGAAGAAATCAGTGGTCAAGTTTATAACCTTACCAGTTCTAATGTAACTATGACTAGACAGGACAGGTTGCAGCCAATTTTATGTCCATTTTTGTCCTTGCACTTGTTCATTCATGTATGATAACAAAAGTTTTGTATGAAAAAAATTAGAAGAGTTGATTGTTACACACTTCAAAATTTTGGATAAATGTCTTTCAATTCGATTTATTAAGGAATTGTGTTTTCTTGTCAATTTTGTTTATAAATGATGCTCCCAGTAAAGTAAACACTGGTTGCTAGACTTGTTTAACTATTCAATTCTATTTTATAGAAAAAATGAATGTGTTTTGACAGTTTTTCCATATATATTTTTAATACTGGAAATATCTAATAGAATCCAATTATATAGTTTCCTCCACTGTTTTATCCACTTCATGATATGAATAAGCCAACAAATCAAAATGGCTAAGATTTATGCTGAGGTCCACTAAACAACTCAGTAATTGTGAAAGTAGTCTAACGATATTGGCTAAAAGCCTATTCATTTTAATGTGCTTTTAATAGGAAATCTGAAACCCCTCTCTCTTCCTCTTCCTCGTAGAATGGGACTTTGTGTGGCTGCTATGACCAGGAAATTTTATAGCTTAGATAGAAGAACAAATGTAATGGAGAAAGAGAGGGAGTCTATTAGCTCTGTTGTTACAAATGGTAGTTACAACTTAAAGATAAAATAATCGAGAGGACGACCCATAGCCTAATGCATACTTAATTTTATCATCCCAGTTCAAATTTGAATGCCATTTTAACCCTTCAAGTTAAAGCCCATGTTTCAGTTTCGTTGTCTTTGGCCACCTCAGTCGCAGCACACCACCAATTTGACAATACCCTTTTAACCCATTAAAACCACTCTATAATGTGTTTTATCAAACATTTCCTCCGTATTCTCTAAAAATTGAACAAACAACCACATAATATTGAAAATGGTGATGCTGACTCTGTTACTATTAGCTTCTAAGACCTCAATGTCACTGACAATGTGAGCATCAACTTATGTAACATCACTATGTCTAGGTCTGATCATAGTATTAGTAGCAACGTAAGTAATGCGAGTAATGGTGGTAGTGAAAAGAGTGAAAAGAGTAGTTCAAGCTACGACCCAAATGAGTGTAGTTCCATAAGCTTTTTCCTATCAAAACCCCACAATGGAAATGACATTAGATGGGACACAATACAGTGTATTAATGCAAAAGATGGAGATTTTGGGTTAGGACTGGGTCATTTTAGGCTATTGAAGAAACTTGTTTGTGGGGATATAGGCAGTGTATTCTTGGCAAAGTTAAGAGGGATGGATTGTTTGTTTGATACGAAGGTTATGGATAAAGGTATATTGGCAGGAAGAAAGAAGTTGTTGAAAGCTCAAACTAAGAGATATTTTGGGTTTGTTGGATCATCCATTTTTTCCAACATTTTATTCACATTTTGAAACTAAGAAATTCTTTTGCTTATTGATGGAATTCTGCATTGGCAGGGATCTTCATATTTTACGGTAGTGACAACAAGGCAAGCATTTCATAGAGCAGGTAGCTAGGTGAGTGCATATATTAGAATTTTTAATCTGGGTATAGTGTAGAGCTCATTAACAAGGTTTGAGTTTGAGTCAATCATTACCAAAATGACTAGAACTAGTCATTTGGATGGTTAATTCTTACCATTTATAAAACTTTTAATATTTCCATGTTTGGTCAATATAAGACACTCTTATTAGATTTTTTAATACATGCAGAGTGTAGAATCTACTAACAATAATTGGGCTTAGGTCAACAATTGTCAAAATAACTAGAACTGGTCATTTGGATAGTTGACCCTTACCACTTATAAACCCTTCAACATTTTCATGTTTAGTCAATATAGGATACTATAACAATCCCTCTCAAGTGCAACCTGGATTAGACATCCAGTTGTCACTTGAAATAAATTTAGTGGTAATCGAACTGGGCCGCTGAGACTGGACATCCAGATAAACAACTGAGAAATTAATAATCTAGACCAAATAGGTTTTGATATCATATTAGATTTTTTAATAGGTAGAGTGTAGAGTCCATAAAAAATAATTGGGCTTGGGTCAACCATTTTCAAAATGACTAGAACTAGTCATTTGGATAATTGAGCCTTACCATTTATTCCTTTAACATTTTTATGTTTAGTCAATATGAAATACTCTAACAGCATAATTTCTAAATTTAGTTAGTTATTGTCAATTTCAGGTTATGTTTTGTTATAAAGTAGCTTTATTTGTTTGACCATTAATGAGGTAATGTAAATGGTTACTTTAAGGGTGCATCTTATAAGCTCTAAGGCATAAACCAAAATTTGCTCTACTTCGTACGAATATTTACATGCTTGATATCCGAGGGAGCAGAAACTAGAAAGTAATTTTGATAAAATTAATGCATATTTCCTACTTCACCAAAATAGAGTCATTGCTCTTTTAGTAGGGAATAGCATTGTCAACTTCAATTGTGAAGTTTCATTTATTCTATATTGATTGTTTGAAGTACAAATTGGCTTTCTTCATGACACCAAGTTGCTAAAAAATCCAAGGGTGTTGTCGCTAAAATAGTGAAACATAATTTTCATTTTGGTAATTATAAGTATGTAAATGTTTTTAGTTATTACTGATTTTAGTACGATGAGTACTAAGCAGTTGGAAGGTACCCTGCCAAAAATCCTTTGCAATGGTTAGTTGAAGCTCATATTAAAAAGATTTTCTTGTTTATTAATTGCCATTTGCTCTTATCGAAGTTCTTCGACAAATGTATCTATTTTCTTAGGTTCTATGCCTTAGAAGTCCTTGTTGCCTTGAGTGTTTACACATGATGGGCATTGTATGTTAGACATTTTTTGTCCTTAGGGACAATTTTATCTTTCTCCTATAGAGTTGGACAACATTAATTGCATTTTTGGGTTTTAAATGAATTATCAGTTAAGTTACGTAATTTGATCCAGATAAAGAAAATAGAGTGGCCCAATAAATGATCTAGATTAATGGGTCAAAGTTCAGGTGAAAAATAGGTCCCAATTAGTATGGATCGGGTCCATATTGGCTTTGTGATGGGGAAGCTCAATATGGAAGCTATATAAAGGTTAAGGTCTCTTGCAGTTGCTCATATAAATCATAAGCATAAGGAATCCTTGACCCATTAAGGGATCTTACATATTGAGAAAATTGTAGATAAGATCTAACCCTTGTCTCGGAGAGCACCTTCTACAAAAGATCCTGGGAGATTCGGAAACATTTGGAGTTTAGAATCGGCATCGGAATTAGAGATGGAATCGAAATCAGGTATTCCACATTACCGTCATTTTTGATCATCTTATGTAGCTCCAGGGTACATAATAAGGTCTATACTATGTATTACATGTGCTACCAGAGCGATTACATGATCAGATTGTCGGAAAAGAAGGTTTCTCAGTTTTTCAACTCATATGGTTTTTCTCCTATTTTGATTTATTTTTCAATTTTTTGCATATGTAATTACATACAAGTGGTCTGCATAAGGCTAGTTATGAAAACAGGTTACAAATGGGCCAAACAGAGGGAAAAATGAGATCTCAGGATGCCAAAAATTGCCTCCAACGTCAAGGGAGATGGAGAACGTCTGGCGTGTGCACTACTACAATAGCACACAAGGCATACATACAGTTGGTGTGTGTAATCACGATATAACATGTTGCTCCACAGAGCGACTGATGTATGTCGAACGTGCGCGGCCTACGCTCCCACTTGTATGGGAAGGCGGGATGTGTGCCTCGTACGTGCCCATTTGGTCCGTCCACGCAACACGGGGCAATGGCAGACACGTGTCGGTGCATTCGTGGCACACGCCCCACAGTGAGCGCGCATCTGCACGTGGATAGCGTGTGATGCGAACACGCAAGACGCTACACCCGTGTGTCAGTGTTGAGGCGTGTCACACACTTGCGGACCCATACTAGGCACACTGACATCTTTGACATGTCAGCGGCTGACATCAGCTATACGGATCTACAGTGCTTTTCACAAAAAAACAAAATTCCAAATTTCCCGTAAGGGTGCCCCAAGGTGTTTTGGGTTAGTTTTTGGGTTTGGGAAATTTATAAAATAAGTTTTTCCATTTTTTTAGATTTATTACATTAGTAATAAATTAATGTTTAGCTCTAGAAAAAGGAATTAAGGTATTCTGGATTCAATTTAAAGTAAACTATCATGCTTCAGACATCGTTTGAGGGAGATACATGAGCTTTTTGTGTCTCAGGTCTTATGTTCAATATTCGGGATTGCATGAAAGTCGATCTGTAACATCCTGTTCCCATACTAAGGGTTAAAACCTTAAAATTTAGTACATGTGAGCTCAAAGAGAGATTAAGAAAACACATTTCATGCTCACGCATAATGTTAGCATATACGCACATGAATTTGAATTTTTTCACCCATCAAAATAACTGTACATGCATTCATTGACAACTTCCAGGTATATATACTCTCCAAATCAATTTTTCATACATATAATCCACAATTCCAAATATAATCACATTTATAGATCAATTATACCTAGAAATTGTCAATGAATGCATGTACAGTCATTTTGATGTGTGTAAAAATTCAAATTCATGTGCGTATATGCTAACATTATGCATAAGCATGAAATGCATTTTCTTAATCTCTCTCTGAGCTCACATGTACCAAATTTTAGGGTTCTAACCTTTAGTATAGAAATGGGATGTTACATTTCTCCTCTCCTTAAAAAATTTTGTCCTCGAAATTAGTATCTTATTGATCAATAACGCAGGGGTATTATTTCATCATATGCTCCTCCATTTCCCATATAACTTCACCACTCGAATACTTTCTTCCAAATGACCATTGTTGATAGACCTAATAGGTCTCTCAATCACTTGTTTAGATATCACACTATCTTAACTATTTTTTTGATGAGTTTCAGATTAATTAAAATTTTCACTTCCAATTTCAATAACACACATACCGGATCATAGTGATACATCCTAAACATATCCATGTAACACTTTGTGAATTTGAAACATTTTTTATGGCTAATACTAACTCATAAATCCATAGCCCTATTCTCACAATAGTTTCAAATGGACCAATTTAAGTCAAGCTTAGTTTCCCATTTTTTCCTAACTTGTTCGTACCTTTATCTCTATCTAAGTACAAGTTGGCAAGGTGATACTCTTAGAAGTATTTCATCTTTCGCTTGATATTTTACATCTCTTTAGTGTCAATACACAAAAATCTTAAATCTATCTCACTATAGTCATAACTTTGATGTGTTGGAGTTATGTAAATATAGTGCCCTAGAAAATAAATGTATTTATATGTAACTTTATCTTCTTCAGTTACAGTTTTGTAATGAAAATATTTATTATTAATAAAACAAAAGAGTTTGGTTTTA
>JAOQMP010000003.1:23167808-23181153 GCA_027563575.1 Erythroxylum pedicellare | reverse complement strand
ATCGAGGAGCGAAATCAAAGCTTGCAATGAAAAATGTAAATACCGATAACTTATGTGATTAGAACATCCTTTTTAATAAGGCTCAGTGAAGCATTAAGTAGACTCATTTACTCTTATACCTTGGTATATACCATCAAGATCATTGCTTCTTATCTAGATATGTATTTATGACAATTCACCAATTAATAACTTATGCTAAGGATACTTTAATCTCATTTAATTTTGACAACACTTCTCCTTTTTCACCTATCCTCAATCTTGGGGACTATGCTATAATTGTGTCGTCCATCTTTTTCCTCGAATTCATCACTCATTGTAACATCATCAACAATCTCAATCTATCCTTGATTGATCATTATAAACACCTTCATATGTTACTCTAGTTCCTCTTAGACTTTAAACTATGGGAACTATGACTAACAAATATAAGTCATAGATTGCTTTCTATAGCATCTCCACACATATAATACATATGTGCTCAATATTCTCACTTATTATGGTGATCCCATTATCAAATATGTACCCACAATAACAATTCAACTTAACCTTTTGAATTTCTACATATGTCGCTATCATTCATCGCATCTACCAATTATCCTTTATTACATCTTACATACATATATTCGCAATCAATTCAAAATTATAGATGTATAATCACCATGAAATTCTGATCTCAATTCCACTAACACATTCTTATGGTGGATCATAACTCTCGTCATATTAATCAAACAACCGTTTCAGTTCTAAGTTCATTCTCATAAGATCATAATAAATTTTTGTTTTCATCCAACTTTGCTTATACACTTTAAATATTTTCATTTCTACCATATCTCTATTTTCCTCAATCAATCCATAACAATATATTCACATCTATTTCGCATTTGAGGATGTGTTACCACAGTACAATATTGATGTCATATTTAATAATGCATCCCCCAATACAAATACGTTGAATCATTATCTGTCATATTTACCCATTTATTATTTCTCATTTCTATTTATCCACAACTTTCATTTTCCTATATCATGAAAGAGTATCATTTTTCTCACTAATTCTCTAAGCTCAAACTCGTAATAATTGCTCATGCATATGACTCATGCACATATGACTTAGATTAAGGATCAGTTGTTGCTACATGTTAAGACATGTCAGTCAAGAGTGCATGTAACTTGATACATATTTCAAAAAATGCCCATGTATATTTCCAAAAAAGCCCATGTAAGATACTAAACCTGGACCTAAACTTAGAGTTGCTCTGATACCATACATGTTGGACACCGTTTTCAGAGCCCAGCTCTAGATTCATAAAACGTGAGCGTACGTATTATCCTGTAGGGTTATTTCCATATAATCTCCTTAGCCAACACTAGTTCATATTCATTCTCATATCATCCCAAAAATTTCATATTTGATCAATATAGATCAAGATATGATTAAAAAGCCAAATTATGTTCATAATCAAGTCATGCTCCTCCAACCAATTCCCTCACTTTCCTTCCATCAATATTTTTCAAATCAACACCAAAGACTACCAATTTTTATAAAGATATAGACAAATGTGTTAGGAATCTATTGGTTTAATAATCACTTCATTTGGAGGTCGGATGATGAAGTTATGTCCAAAGGAATCAAACATGATTATGTCCTCAAAATATTGTACCTGTTTTGGGACAATTGACATAACTTTCACTAAATTTATCAGATTGAGGTTGTTTCAAAACGATTTTAAAGATGAATTCTAGATCTGCAACTTTTGTGAAGACTAAAGAAGGATTTTGACATCTCTAGGGTCAAAATCATGAATTTCCGAAAGTATGCAGTTTATGTCTGTTAAACAGACCTACACGGGGTCTGGAGTGTTTTCCAGCCCCTTTAAGGTTTGTTTAACGAACATAGACAAGGCTGGGGACATTTCTACACCTAAGAAGGTCCGTTTAGTAGACCTAAAGTTCGTCTAATGGACATAGGTGAAACCTAAGCCCCTCCAAAGCCTTTCTAATAATTCCTACATCCATTCTAACATCACTTTCACTCATACTCTTCCCAAATTCAACTCTTTTAGTTCATTATCACTTCATAACAATTCAACTACCAACTTTGTTTCGTTAAACTCTCTAATCTCTATTCATTTTACTCATCACTACAACTAACTCTCATCAATTACTATAGTTGTCCTATATATATATATCCTATGCAACATTACTAACTTATAATGATCATATCTCTCAATTACAATACCCAAAAGTTTCATACTTTATATCATTGGAAAGACAGAAAGACAAGCTACAACCTCTAAGAAAAACACTTTGTCTAATTCAACCTAGATTAATACAATTTTTCCCCTGAGGTCAAAATACAATTTTTAATCTTATGAAAGACTTAAAAATGCAATTTACAAATTTTGAGAGTCATGAGCAAAAATGCAATCGTATTTCATTTTCATCATAAGATAAGAGTTTTACAAAGCTTCAATGGGCATTCCAAGCCACAATACAACATTTCATGAAATCCCAAAATACAAAATGTACTTGAACAAATAATACTTGAAATATGACTAAAGCCTCGTGTTTACAAAGTCTAGCTTAAATTACAAAAATATGCCTAAACGGAGTGATGCCTGGACTCTCTTTCAATCGATCTTTTGCTCATCACCTGACTATGGGAAGGAGAGTTGGGGTGAGCTTAAAAGCTTGTGGGTAACAAGTTTATAACGGATAATAAGCAAAACCTCGAAATTGTTCATATGTCATGGAAAATTTAATATTGAATTCATAAAACGCATAGTTCTAAATTCTCAACCAAATTCACAATAATACAAATCACGTACGCATCAATCTTATCAACATATTATGAGCACATAAGCAAATCAGAATGGTTTAGATAGGTCCATAAACAGAATGTATCAATACAAGTCCATAACATGGTCTTGTGTAGCCGTGAACAGAACATACTATCGCAATCCCACATTATGGTTTTGTGTAGCCATAAACAGAACGTACTATCGCAATCCTATATTATGGTTTTGTGTAGTCATAAACTTTGGGGAGTCCGTAAAGGAGCTCCATATCACTAGCAGGTAGGCGGGTGAAGTCTTTAATCAAAGTGCACTTGACATACAGAATGGACCACCACAAACCTACATAACATATAATTCTTGGCATAAACATATTGTCCTAAATGGCACATTTCGAAAACTTGTTTCTTATGAGCATGAAATATTTCAAAAACCGTTTCCATGTCCATTTCACAATTCATCAACCAAATTTACATACCAAACATATGGCAATTTCTCAAATCATTAAAAAGAAATAAATGTAATATTTTTGAAGCAATTGAAAACATTTTATTCTCTTGATTTAATATAAAACTTTAATGGCTCATTAAATCTATTATAAATATGTAACCCACCTTGAATTCCTTACTTAAAGACTTACTCAAAAATACCTCTCCTTTTGCTCCTCTTGGCTCTCTTGATTCCCTTAACATTGACAAAATTCCCAATTCAATAAGAACTTCAATTTGAGGACCCAAAGAAACATATGCATAAAATTGATCCTAGAAAGCTTAAACCCACACATTTCCTAAGCTTCTTGAACTAAAACCCTTCCCAAAAATCCAAAAGATTCAATATGGACTTACCTTGATTGTTCACCAAATAAAGAGATATTTGGCTCTAATGGAATTTCCTATCTTCCTCTTCCTTTTTCTCTTCTTGAACCACCTCAAAAACTCTATTGAAGGCTAAGAAAAATTGAAACCTAACTCAAACTTCCTTCTTTTCTTTCTTCTCCACGACTCTCTTCTTTCTCTCTCCTATTTTCATTCTTCTCCATCAGTTCACATTTTCTCCTTCTCTTAAATGCAAGATCACATTTTCATCTTCCAATCATACCCTTAATGAGTGTGCAGTGTCCATTTTACTCTTCTTTATATGCCTTATGGTTTTTATCCTTAAGTGAACTACCAAAAACACCCTTATACAATCGTACTACCTTAACACTTTAATTCAACTAACCTATGTCATATAATCTTACTAACATTAAAATAATAATTAGCTCCACAAAATAATTCCAAAAAGACATTATAATTAATTTAAATCATGCTTATTCATCAAGAAAAAATTTGGGGGCCAACAACTAAAGGCTCTGGCAAACATGAACAAAAAATTATTGACTATTAATAAGGTATATTTGATGCATCATTTGTTCAATCTGGAGATGTCTAAAAGTTGATATGTCGCAGATCATATTAACAAATTTAATATGATTATCAGTTAATTAAGCTCTATTGATACTAATTTTGATGATGAGATTAGATCCCTAATTTGATGTCCTCTCTATCTGAGTTGTGGGATACTGTTGTTTTCATAATTAGCAGTTCACGTGGGTCTGAGAAGCTAAAGTTTGGTGAAGTCCAAGATGTTGTCTTGAGTGAGAGTATTCATAAAAGGGAAATTGGGGATTCGTCTTGTAACATACTCAGTGTCAAGGGAAGGGGTAGGAGAAAGTTAAAGGGAGGTCATAGTAAACATGGTCAATCGAAATCAAAAGGGCGGGGAAAATCTAAAGGTAGAAATGAGTCTCTTGTTATGACTGTGGTGAAAAAGGACACTTCAAGGACTGACCTAAACTAAGAAGAAGAAAGGCCAGAAAAACAATAAGCCCCATGAAGATGATGATTCTGTATATTCTGCGAAAGACATTGGTGACACCTTAATTCTTAGTGTCAAAAGTCCGGTTGACTCCTAGATACTTGATTCCAGTGCGTCATTCCACTCTTCTCTAAACAGAGAGTTATTCCATAATTTCAAGTCTAGAAACTTTGTAAAGGTGTATCTTACTGATAATAAAGCCTTGGAGATTGCTGGAAAGGGGGATGTGTGTATCCAGATCTCCGGTGGGAGTAAATGGAAGCTACAAGATGTTTGATATATTCCTGACTTGAAGAAGAAACTAATTTCTATTGGTTAGTTGGACAGTACGGGTTATAGGGAAGTGTTCGGGGAGTGTTTCTAGAAAATTATGAAGGGAGCTATGGTGATAGCACGGGGCATAAAATTTAGAACTTTATACAGTACCACAGGGTGTTTGAGCAAGGTTGCTGTAGTCGATAGTACATCGAGCTCGAGTCTGTGGCACAACAGATTAGGACACATAAGTCAGAAGGGACTAGCTTCAAAGGGGTATCTGCAAGGTTTAAAATCTATTGATATGGGTTTTTGTGAGAGTTGTGTTATGGGAAAGCAGAAACAGGTTAGTTTCACAAAAGCTAGTAGAGAACCAAAGGCAGAACGGTTAGAACTAATACACACAGACGTGTGGGGGCCATCTCCAGTCTCCTCCCTTAGTGGTTTGAGATACTACATTACCTTCATTGATGACTTTAGCAAGAAGGTGGTGGAAAGCTGAAGTTAAAGATCAAATGTTTAAGGTCTACTAATGGTGGAGAGTATGATTCTACAGAATTCAAGAAGTTCTATGCTGAAGAGGGAATCAAGTTCACCAGGACAGTTCCTAGCAAGGCAAGACAGAAGGGGATTGCTGAAAGAATGAAAAAATGTTGAATGAGCGAGCAAGAAGTATGAGACTACATACTGGGCTGCCAAAAATATTTTGGGTAGATGCAATAAGCACAACAACATACTTGATAAATAGAGGACCTTCAGTTCCTTTAGGTTTCAAGATGCCAGAAGAGGTTTGGTCAGGTAAGGAGGTCAAGTTTACTCACCTGCAGACTTTTAGGTGTGCTACTTATATTTATGTTGATCCAGAGAAGAGAGACAAGCTTGATGCAAAGGCTTTGAAGTGCTATTTCATTGAGTATGGTTCGGATTAGTTTGGATACAGATTTTGGTATGATAAGAATAAGAAGATCTTGAGACACTATGATGTAACATTTGATGAGAATGTCCTATATAAAGACAAGTTTGGGGTGCGATCTGAAGATGCAAAAGAAGTGGGAGCTGAGGTTAAGTTGCAAGAAAATCTAGAAAATATTACTGCATAACCAGAACAACAACTAGTTACACCTGAGATAATGTTGAGGAGATCTACCAGAGTTACTAGATCACTAGAAAGGTATTCACCATCCTTGCATTATTTGTTGTTGACTGATGAAGGAGAACCAGAATCCTTTGATAAGGCTTTGTAGGTGAAGGATTCAATCAAGTGGGAGCAAGCCATGGATGATGAGATATAGCCACTTGAGATGAATGATACTTGGGAGTTAATTGATTTGCCTGTAGGAAAGAAAGCTCTATTGAACAAGTGGGTCTATAGGATCAAGAATGAAACTGATGGTACAGTTAGGTTCAAGGCTCAATTGGTGGTTAAGGGATATTCACAAAGGAAAGGTATTGACTACACTAAAATATTCTCTCTTATTGTGAAGCTAACTACAATCAGAATTTTGCTGAGCATTGTTGTAGTAGAGGACTTGCACCTTGAGCAGATGGATGTAAAAACAACATTTTTACATGGAGATCTGGAGGAAGAAATCTACATGCAACAACTTGAGGGATATGAGGTTCTTGGTAAGGAACACATGGTGTGTAAGCTTAAGAGGAGTTTATATGGATTGAAGCAGGCTCCAAGACAGTGGTACAAGAAGTTTGACTTTTTCATGTTCAGAAACGGTTTTCATATGAGTAAAAAGGATCAGTGTTGTTACATCAAAAAGTTTACTGATTCCTTTATTATTTCAGTGTTGTTACATCAAGAAGTTTACTGATTACTTTGTTATTTTACTCTTGAATATGGATGACATGTTAATTGTAGGTTCAAGTATGGAGGAGATAAATAATCTTAAAGGCAGACTGTCATCAGAGTTTTAGATGAAAGATTTGGGTGCAACAAAGTAAATTCTAGGGATGAGGATTTCCTGAGATCGATCTGCAAGAATTCTAAATCTATCCCAGGAGCAATACATTGAAAAGGTGTTATCCAAGTTTAGAGTTGATGATGCTAAGCCCAGAAGCACACCTTTGTCCATCTCAAATTATCAAAGGAGCAATCACCCAAGACAACTAAGGAACATGAGCACATGGCAAAAGTGCCTTATACTTCTACAGTGGGAGTTTGATGCATGCTATGGTCTGCACTAAGCCTGATATAGCACATGCAATGGGAGCTGTGAGTAGATACATGGAAGATCCAGTGAAAGAACATTGGGAAGCTATAAAGTGGCTTTTAATATACTTTAAATGATCCGTTAACAGCTCACTTTGTTATGGGAATGGCAAAGTAGTACTAGAGGGTTTTGTTGATGTTGATCTTAGTGGAGATGTGGATTCAGGCAAGAGTACATCCTAGTATGTCTACACTATAGATGGGACAAGAATGAGCTAGATGTCTAAACTTCAGAAGTGTGTCTCTATGTCATCTACAGAGGTTGAATATGTTGTAATAACTGACGCTGGTAAGCAGATGATATGGTTAACTGATTACTTAGAAGAGTTGGGCAAGAAACAACATGACAAGATTCTCTTCACTGATAGTCAGAGTGCCATACAACTGGTGAAGAACCCAGTGTATCATTTTAGAACTAAGCACATGCGGCGTAGGTACCATTTCACTCACAGTTTGGTAGAAGAAGGTAAGATGTGTTTAAAAAAGATTGATAGAGCTAAGAATCCAACAAACATGTTGACTAAAGATGATGATGCTGGGAAACTGGGGTTGTGCAAGGCCTCAGTTGGTCTTCTACCATAGCATGGGAGATGTTGCAGCTAGGTGAGTTTGTTGGGTACATTGGCATGGAGAATGAAGATGGCTGGGTTGACTGGATCAGTCTTTAAGTGGGAGAATTTTTGAGATATGGAGTCTAATAATATATTTTGGACTTTATGTTATATCTTTTGTATTCTCCTTGGAATATAAATATGTTCTATTCTCCTAGTGTACCTATGTTGAAAACAATTCATAGTGAAATAAAACTCTAGCCACCCGTGAATGTAGCCAAATCTTGGTAAACTATGTAAATTTGTGTGTGTTTGTAATTTTTGTACTTGTTCTTTGATTATTGTGATTGATCATTCATAACAGACACAAAATAAGTGAGACCACATGAGTAGGAACCTTATGCATCTATTATAGGATTCATCATGTATGTCATGTTATGTACTCATGCGAATGTTGGATGTACTTTGAGCATGACAAGTAGATACCAGTTAGATCCAAGAGAAAGTCTCTAGATAGTTGTTAAGAACATTCTTAAGTACTTAAAAAGAACTAAAGATATGTTTTTAATCTATGGAGGTGAGAAGAGCTTATTGTAAGTGGTTACACTAATGCCAACTTCCAATCAGAAAAATATGACTTCTAATCATAGTCAGGATTTGTATTCTACTTGAATGGTGGAGCAGTATGTTGGAAGATTTCCAAACAGGATAGTTGGTAATTGTACAACAAAAGCTAAGTACATCGCTATTTCAGAAGCAGTAAAGGAGGCTGTTTAGGTTAGAAAGTTCATCATTAAACTTGGTGTGGTTACTAGCATTGTGAATCTAGTAGATCTTTATTGTGATAATAATGGAGTCATTGCCCAAGCTAAGGAACCAAAATCTCATCAAAAGACCAAACACATACTCGGGTGTTTTCACCTTATTTGATAAATTTCTAAAAGAGGTGATGTGAAGGTGTGTAAAGTGTCAACATATCTTAATATAGCTGATCCGTTAACCAAGCCTCTCCCACAGGCTAGGTATGATCGTCATACTAGAGCATTAGGCATTAGACATATGGATGTATGATCATGTAAGAGTTAAATTTTAAGAGATGTTGTTTTTAGATAATCCATTAATAATACATGGTTATTGTTTGTTGTGTTTATATTTAATGGAGTTATAAATAAATTAGAATTATGATCCCATAAATAATGTGCATCTCATAATTGGACATCAAGTGCGTGACTTGATCGTAAGACCCTATTGTAATATGGATACAATTATTCTAAAAGTCCCTAATCAATGTCATTAATATAAGGGATAATAATGACTGTCAAGACTAGTATGTTGACTAACTGATGACCAAGTTTCACGAGTCATTAATATGGAGATATTAACTTAATAATATGGGTTCAAGTTGGAGAATATACAATTAGACTGAACACTATGAGAACACTTCAACGATTGTTACATAATTGTCATAAGTGGTTCTTATTATAAATGTTGAGTATAGTTCTTTGACTTAAGTTTGTCATGGTTTCCTATATAAGGAACAGTTTCTTTTTTACATTATCAAACATCAATTGTAAAAGGTGATTACAAAAGTAATGCTATGAATCATGCAGAGGAATGTGGATAAACAAGATGGAATTTGTCTCTCCTATATAATAGGAGAAAGATATCTCTCGGCCCCTTGATAAGTTGAGACTGAAAAATTGCATGGTCGTGTATAAACAAGGTGAACATCAGTTGTTTGTTTCACAATCTAACTTAGAGATCGAGAAACATGATTGAGCCTAATAAGGATGAAATTATTTCCTACCTTATGCTCTATCAAGATATTATTAGACAAAGGGATTATATATGGATAATTGGTTCTTCAGCAAGTGGGAGATTGTTAGTGTATGCCCTACGAACCAATTATAAATTGTATTGTGATTCAGGTAGTGTCATATTCTGACCTTATTTAATATAATGTAGTTATAATGTCTTGCTAGAGGTTATTTATAACTTGTGGGCCTAAAAGAAGTTTGGGCATGCTGCTAATATTAAACAAGCCTACAAGGTCGCACACTAAACATGCTGAACATTCAATGGGCCTAATTCAGATTTGGGCCTAGTCTAATTCATGCTTAACCAATTAGGATTTTCCTCTATATATATCTATATGGGTGATTAGAAGATGGATGGTCTTCCAATCACAACCCTAATAAACATCTTCATCTTGAGAGGAAGAGGGTGAGATTGGTGCTAGTACTGTTAGTATGATATTCAGTCCTGTATATATGTGTGGATACCAGTAGAGGCACAACGTTTGACATGTTCTTTTCTAGTACTACCAATTCCTTTTCCCATTTGCATTATAGAAAGGTATAATTGATCTTGAATTTGGTTTCAATATTCATATGGATCCTAGTATTTCAGATTTAAATTTGTGACATTTGTCACTGCTAATCGTCTAAAAAACCCTTTATAAGAAACATAGTTTAAGGAAACTACATGTTTGGGGTTGCCCAGTAGAAGTAAGAGTTTATAATCCATATGAAAGGAAGTTAGATTCTCCAGCTATTATTGGTTACTTTATTGGTTATCCAAAGAAATCTAAAGGATATAAATTTTATTGTCCAAACCATAGTTTAAGAATAGTGGAAACTGATAAGGTAAAATTTATTGAAAATGATGAAGTTTGTGGGAGTGGGGAATAAAGAACTGTGGACATAAAGGAGGTAAAGATAAATATACCTTTATTTGTAAGCGTTCCTTTATCTATTATTGTTCCAAATGTTTTTCCAATTGTTGAAGAACGTATTGACAGCAACGAACAACATTTGAATGATGAAATGTCCCTTGAAGAAACTAACTCACACAAATCTGAAGCAAATAAGTCACAAGAAATACCTTTGAGAAGATTTTTAAGAATAAGGAAATTAGTTACTTCAAGTGACTATGAAGTTTATTTGCAAGAATCATATCTTCATATTGGAATTAATAAAGATTTGGTTTCATTTTCATAAGCTATAGAATGTGCAGAGTCAAAAAAGTGGGTTGATGCTATGAAGGAAAGGTTAAAATCCAATGAATGATAACAATGTCTGGGATATAGTCTAGAAGGTTCCAAAAGAGTTGGGTGTAAATGGGTCTTTAAGACCAAACTTGACTCGGCTGGCAATATCAAACAATATAAGGATAGACTCGTTGCTAAAGGATATACTCAAAAGGATGGCATTGATTATAAAAAGACATTTTCACCTATCTTAAAGAAAGACTCATTGCATATTATTATAACATTGGTAGCTCAATTTAATTTAGAGTTACACCAAATGGATGTAAAAAAAAACCTTTCTAAATGGAAATCTTAAAGAGGAAGTTTATATAGACCAACCTGAAGGTTTTTAATTGAAAGAAAAGGTCATATGGTGTGTAAACTTAAGAAATCAATCTATAGACTCAAACAAGCTTCTAGGCAATGATATATTAAGTTTAATGATACCATCACCTCTTTCGATTTCAAAGAAAATCTTGTTGATCATTGTATATACTGAAAGATCAGTGGAAGAAAAACTTTTATTTTTAGTCTTATATGTTGATGATATCTTGATTGCTACTAATGATTTGGGTATATAACATAAGACAAAAGATTATCTCTCAAATAATTTTGAAATGAAAGATATAGGAGAGGAATCTTATATGATAGGAATTGAAATACTTTGCAATCGATCACAAAAACTGTTAGGAATGTCTAAAAAAGCCTATATTGAAAGAATTCTAGAGAGATTTAATATGCAAAAATGTTCTAGAACTATTCCAGTTCAAAAATGAGATAAATTTAGTCTTATGCAATGTCTATGTTGGCCCCTGAATTTTTTTTTCTTAATGAATAAGCATGATTTAAATGGATTAAGAGGCTTTGATGGAATAATTTTGGGAGTTAAGTGTTATGTCTATATTAGTAGGATTTATTTCATGGGTTATTTGAATGTAGTAAGAATGTTTAAGGGTATTTTTGGAAGATCACTTAAGCATATAAGGTTAAAAGGCTTAATGGAAGGGTAAAGTGGACATTTTACATTCATTAAGAGTATAAATAGGAAGAAGGAAGAGTATTCTTACTCTAACGAAGAGAAGTGTGCGTGGAGAACTAAGGAAGAGGGAAGAAAACGTGAAAAGAAGAAGAAGGAAGAGGATTTGCTAAGGTAATCATCTCTCCTTCTTGCTTTGTTAAAAAAAGGGATTAACGCAATAGATTTGTGTGGGGTTTGTGTTGGAAGAAAGGAAGAACCAAAGAATCATTTTTTTAAAATTTTTTTATGGATTTCTAAGCTAGGGGTTTCATGGTGATTGAAGAAGCTTTGGATAAACAAGTAAGTATAAGCATCATTTTTCTTGATTTGATGAATGAAGCATGTTATGGGGTTGAATAAAGTAAGAATTTGGAAAAACTTGGGAATATGAGTCGCGTTTCTGTCAAAGTTTGCCGTGGCGAAGTCCCTATGGTTCGTCTTCATCGCGGTGAAGTTTTCTCTGCACATCTTGAACATGCTCTGGTATTTTAAGCATAAATTTTTTTGTACTTATCTAAATGGAATGATTTTTATATTGGAGTAAACTAGAGACATAGGAATACAATTTTTATAATGAAATCAAGTTTTAATTCAGTCTTTAAGAATTTCAAGTTTTGGATGGACGTTGAGTATAGTATATTGTTTCAGTATAAGAACAGTCCGAAAATGTTTGGGGTATAACTTTCAGATTATTGAACCAAATTGATGATTTTGGTGTCATTAGAAACTTAAGACAATGAGGAAAATTTTTATAGAAGAAAGTGTTATCAAATTTCTTCATTTACTTGATCAGAATGATAGTGGAAAATTGACTCGAAAGTCTGAATTTTGAAAGGGTTTTGGGTTCAAAAAGCTTAGGAAATGCATGGGTTTTAGTGAATATGTTTCTTTGAGTTCTAAATTGGAATTCCTATTGAATGGAGTTTTTGATTATTGTTAAAGGAAATCAAGGAAGGAAAAAAGAGCAAGGGGAGAGGTCTCTTTGAGCAAATTTATAAACAAGGTTTTCAAGGTGGGTTTCATGTTTATAATTGAGTACTTAGCCATGAATGTTTCTTTTAAAGGAAGAAAATAAATGATTTCAAGTATCTTCATAATTGTTGCATTATTGCTTTTGAATGACTTGAGAAATTATTATATGTTTAGTATATGAATTTGGTTGATGGAAATGCATGTGATTTTGACACATTGATATATTGTGGCTTGAAATGCCATTAAAGCTTTAAAAAACTCTTTCCTTTTGAGGTTAATGAAATATAAGTTTGTGTATTGGATGAGCTTGAGTTGAAATTAAGTATACTTGAGGAAGTTATAGATTTGAGATGATAAATTTTGATTACAAATTGTTGTTACATATAAGTGCGATGTGTTCTGGAAAAGAAAAATAGGAATTTATGATGGATGAGAATTAGTGATAAGTAAGGAATCAAATGAGTAGAGACTAGAGAGTCTTACGAAATAACATTGGTAGTTGAATTGTTATGAAATGATATTGTACTAGAGGAAGTGAATTTGGGACGACTTAGAGTGAAAGTTGTTGGATCCCGAACCTTCCTTGAAATTTTGAAGTGTCAAGTGACATGAAAATGAGGAAATTAGAATGAATAAATAAAAAGAAAA
>JAOQMP010000003.1:23117430-23138853 GCA_027563575.1 Erythroxylum pedicellare | reverse complement strand
TTAATTAAATTTTAGTAATTAAGATAAATAAATTTAATTGAATAATTATTAAAAATATCTTTAAATTTAAAATATCTTTAAATTATATAAAATTTCAAATAAATTTTGATTTAATAATTAAAATATATTTAAAATAAATATTAATTTATAAATAAAAAGATAATTTTTAAATTATTTATTTTAATAAAATAAAAATAGCAAGAGATTCTTTTATTGTAACCAAGCTTGATTAGATCGAAGTAAGAAGGCTTGATTGTATCCAAGAAATTATTATCCATAACAATTGTGTGTTTCCCTATGGCCTCTCGCTAAATCTCTCTCTCCACTGAAAGCTTGAGTCTTCAATAAGTTTACTTCTGTCATTCAAAGATACAATTATGTTCTACACTTGCTTTTCTATAAGGATCCTGTGCATCAGAATTTATCGGACTTATGATCCTGTTTAAGTTATGAGTTATACAGGGAAGATTAGTTAACTTAGATCCCTAAATGGCAGGCCCTAAGAGTTTAAACTCATTAAAGAGAAAGGGCTTATGTCTCGGCTAGCATATCTGAGGTCTTAATTGTTAGTTTTCTTTGTGTATCTTAAAACTCCTATAAAGGTCTATTTTATAATAATGTCATTGGTCTCATGTTATCCCCATACTGCGGCTGATGGCAAATCCTTCAAGATAGATCTTATCATGAAGAGAAGGATTCAAATCAAGTTCTTCCTGAGCTGTATTGTTTGTATAAAGATATTATAAAGCAATCTTGATGGTGCCAAAAGTGATTCATTACAAACAAGATTTCGGTAGTACACTGAAGATCACAATATGTTAGAATTATAAGATGTTCCTTCTGGATTCGAGGATATTAGAGATAAACTTTTACAATATTGCTGAAAATTCATGACTAGTTCAATCTATTGTGGCAAAATTCAGAATTTTTTGTTCACTTACCATTCAAGAAAAATGAGGACATCAATTCGACAAAAGCCACACATCTGGGAATGAATCCAAATGACTTAAAGATGGCACAAGAAGAATGTATTATACTTCTGAAATAAGGATTGATCGAGTCGGCCAAATCAGATTGGGCATGCCAAGAATTTTATGTGGAAAAAAGAGCAAAAAAGACTAGAGGAAAAAAGAGGCTAGTTATTGATTACAAGTCTCTAAATCATTTTATACAAAATGACAAGTTTCCTTTTGCCAAGATCAATACGCAAGTGTTATTTCTAAAAGAAGGAAAATTATTTTCAAAGTTTGACTTAAAAGTTAAATTTTGGCAATTGGGCATTAACCCAAAGGTTCAGCATAAGACAACATTCTGCATTCCTAATACCCAGTACCAATGGACAGTCATGCATTCGGGCTAAAAATCACCCAATCATTGTTTCAAAGAGACATGACTAGAATCTATGACAGTATCTTATCCAATGCTTTAGTTTACATTGATGACATTCTGCTTTACTCTTAAACTTAGCAAGAGCGTCAAACCCTACTGCTGTAATTTTTAGATCTCACAAAGAAACATGGGATCATGCTCTCGGCCTGTAAAAGCCAAATTGGTTCAGCTCATATTGACTTCTTGGGTATGAAATTCCATGATGGTTTTTACCAGCCTGGCCTATACATAGTTGGTGAACTACTAAACTTCCCATATACAAATCTCATTATTAAATAGATCCCACAATTTCTAGGAATCGTGACTTATATTGGGGATTTTATCCCTGACATGTCAAAACATGTCAGCCGGCTATCAAAACTATTAAAGAAAAAACCACCACTATGGGGTCCCGATTAGACAAAGGTGGTCTAATATTTAAATAAAATCAGTCAGGATCTGCCTCTACTAAAAATTCCTAACAAAAGAAAACGAATCTTACAGACTGATGCTGCTGAAGATTTCTGGGGAACAATTTTAATAGAAGAAATCAATGGGAAAAGCTTTTACTGTCAATATGCTAGCTAAAAATTTAAATAATCAGAAAGACATTATCACGCAATCTACAAGGAGATTCTGGCAATTAAAAGAGGTATAGAAAAGTTCAATTTTCACCTCAGCCCTTATCTCTTTATAGTAGAAATGAACAATACATCATTTTTAAAGATACTAGATCCAAACAAAAAACTACAACTAAAAAGTCAATTGTTTTATTGGAAAGACTGCTTATCTCACTATAAATTCATAATCCACCATATTAAAGGCCACTAGAACATCTTAGCTAATTTCCTCTCTCAACCCTAAAAGCATGTTAGCCTTCTCACCTCTTCTAGAAATATTCCTCTCGTTCTCTCAATGGCTGACCTACCTACCACTGCATGGATAAAGAAGTTCTTCCCTCCTATTGCAAGCACACCTACTATTGTCAATGAGATAGCCTCTCTTTCCCGATTAATCTTGTATTATTATTTCCACCTGTTTCTTAGCCAAACAAAGGTACCTTGCTCAATTTCCGAGCACCATACTTCAATGTATTCTTTATCAATGGTCCACTACGAGAAATGTGATATGGTACTATAAGCACTCTCTACTCTTTATTCATTTACTATAACCCTTCCTCCCCTACAAGTCTATCAACATCTGTGTGGTAGAGACAATGAAAGTTTCTCTGTTATGAACTTTCCTTAAATGATATCGACCATTGGTGCGATGGAGGTCGCAATTCTCATAACTCATTGAACAGTATAGGTTATGAGAGGCTCCAGCAGAAAAGCAATCCGCCCAATACTTCTTTATTCTCCATCGACCATACCATACTGAAGCAATCTATTATGAGAATCAGGTTTTCTTCTAGCATACCTCGCTCTATTGGCCAAGGTATAAGGCAAAAGTCCTTAAAAACTTTCAAGATTTTCTAAAGGAAATACAACATTTTCCTAAATATACACCCCCAGTTGTCTCTACCTCTATTATACCCTATCTAAGAGAATTTATTCCTAGTGAACCTAAAATGTCAGAATTTTGAGATCCTAAATAGCCCAATAGATTTGGACTTTAACATTGCTGAACCATCTTCAACTTTTAGCCTAGACACTATAGGACCATCTCAGATTCCATCCTTCTCCTTCCAAGATGTCCATGATCCTGATGATGATATTTATGTCATTGATGAAGACGAGCTCAATAATTTTTTTTAAACGTAATGATACTATAAATACAAGTGGAGAAACTTTCCCATCCAATCATGGGAAGAACCTATGTAACAGGGATGTTGATTAGGATTCCACGTACTATTATGGGTCCCTTTATTTAATATTGTTTGTCTTTTTGTTTAGGTGTTTCTATGATATGATATTGTTCTTATCCATTTACTATACAATATGATATCGTTCTTATCTATAGTTGATGTGATGTTCTTATCTAGAATATGTTATATGATTTTGTTATTATTTGTTAAGTATGATGTGACTTTGATCTTATCTAGTCACTTTTATCTTTTGTATCATCATTTGCCTATATAAGCAAGGGATTCTTCTATTGTAACCAAGCTTGCTTGATTCGATCGAAGCAAGGAAGCTTGATTGTATCTAAGAAATTACCATCAATAACAATTATGTGTTCCTTATGGCTTCTCTCTGAGTCTTTAGTAGGTTTACTTTTGTCACATCAAGATACAAGTATGTTTTACACTTGCCTTTCTATAAGGATTCTGTGCATCAGAAAGTATCAGACCTATAATCCTGTTTGAGTTTTGAGTTATACAAGGAAGAGATTCCTAAGAGGCAAGCCTTAAGAGTTTACGCCTGTTGAGGAAAAAGAGTTTGTGTCTTAACTAGCATACATGGGATCTTAGTTGTCAATTTTCTTTTTGTATCTTAGAACTCTTATAGAGATATGCTCTACAATATTGTCATTGGTCTCCTGCTATCCCTGTTACCCTCTAGTCAAGGTATCCCTGTATTTAAGTTTTATCTAATATATAATTATTATCAGCGATAAAAATATAACTAAATTGACATTAATAATTAAATAGAATTTTATTTTATTTAAAAGGAAAAAAAACTAAAACTACAACATAAAAACAAAAAAAGGGACTGAATGGCTTCTTAAGTATCTAAAAGAAAATTCAAGAAAAATGGGATTAAGTGAGGTCTAGTCAACTGAGGCGGAAGGCATAGCCCAGAAATGAGCAAAAATCTACAAAGTAATGTCACGGTATTGCAGCCACTGAGTTTGTAGCTCAATCCTCCCTGCCCAAAACCGGCGATTCGACTTATAATTGTATTCTATTAAAATAGCATGACCTTAAAGAAGAAAATAAAAAGAAACCGAAAGAGAAAGTTGTAATCAATGTATTGTGATTGAAGAAGGATTGCTGACTTTGATTAACAGGTCTCTTATTGATTTTAAGGCTTAATTAATAATATTGAGTTACTTAAAATCTGAGATTGTGGATGCTGAGAATGATCCAGCTGTTTTCAATTTCATAGGGCCATCAATTACACCCTTTTCATTGTTTTTGCAGAGTTATACAAAATACACGTGTCTAATTTCTAGCTGACTTGTCTTGGCATGAGTGGAAAGTGTAAAGTGTCATCTAAAATGTGTACACTTCCACAACAAAACTAAGGGGGAGTAGGAGTACATGAACCATTCAATTCGTGAATGAGACGTTTCCACTTTAGTCCGTGCCAGTCAAAAGTTAAAAAAAAAAATGCTGCATAGATTATAAACGTTCACCAACCGTTCGGTGATGAGACCCTTTTTTGTACTGTATAGGACAGCCCTTGAGATTTTTTATACCGAGGTTCAGGTATACGACTGACTAAGAGAGACATGTGGAACAATATATATATATATATATAAATAAAACTCCCTTGCCGATCGAAGGTCGAAGTGAAAACTTGATGAGGATGAAAAACTTTCCCATGTGAATGTCTCTGTACATTTTGGGACTTGTTCTTTTTAAAATTACGAGTTAATAGCTATTCAAAGGAAAAGAAATTGCCAAAAATCTTAGTGTATATATATGTATATGTATGCACTGATGTTGACAATGAAGAAAACTTCATCAATTGGAAACAAAATGATACTGCCGCTAGCCTTTTCAATACCCTCCCTTGCTATTTGTTAGCTACTCAGATCAGGTTTTTGCCGTTGGATGGCCTCATCAGCCCGTCGGATTTCCACCATTATCACACATGTCAATGATATGGACATGTATGTATTTGATTATCCTAAAGTTCTTTGTAAGGCTTCAAATCATCTATAACTTTTTTATTATTTTATTAATTGTTATAATTCTAATTACTCATTATTGCATAATAAAAATGAGGTTAGTTTTTCTTTTCAGTCTCTCTAAATTAAATGTTGAAATAAAATTACCACAAGTCCATTAAATAAAAAATTGGGTTATCATTTTTCTATGATGTTAAATATTTCGAAACTCCAATAGTTCAATAACAACACTTGTTCCTTCATTAATTTATCTTTAAGTCATAACTTTGTATCTTATAATCCTCTTGTTACTCTCACAGGAGGTGATGATGGATCGATGGAAAGCCAATCAGACCCAAAGTAGCCGCTAACTTTATATCTCGACCGATCTCAAAAACACACTACACCATATAATAAACAGAAAAATATCCTTCACGGAAGTAGATGTATATGCGGATCTGTGGGGTCCTAATAATGTCCTCCACCTAGAGCTCTCAAACCGCGTTATGCAACAGGAACAATAGTGTCTGTTTCATTACCCTTTTTAGTCTCTTATTAAACATGAATTAGATTAAATATTCCCCCACGAACTCTCCCGTTGAATATTTAGGATTCAGATAACACTTTCCATCATCTCATACGATAACCATAAAATTCCTTAAAAGCTCCCAGATTTTTAATTAATGACAAAATGGTCACACACCAAGACGTATATCTTTGTTGGGGCAAGGCAACTACTTCGAAGCTCACTTCACCAACTTAAACTTCCTCCGAGTACATCTATATATATGTATAACTGGATAACACTAGCTCTTACCAACAACACAATAATTATGTGATCAAAAAAACCTATGAGAATAGCAACCTATAGTGCTTAGTTTGGTATATCTATGGAAACGAAAACTAGCAGTAGCAGTGGAGGTTTGTCTTCAACCTACAGAGGAGTGAGGAAGAGAAAATGGGGAAAATGGGTGTCAGAGATACGTGAACCAGGAAAAAAAACGAGAATTTGGTTAGGGAGCTTCGAGACTCCAGAAATGGCCGCCACAGCTTACGACGTTGCAGCGTTGCATTTTAGAGGCAGCGAAGCACGACTCAACTTCCCGGAATCTGTCGACAGACTCCCAAAGCCTGTGAGCTCAAATGCCGAAGACATTCGCATGGCGGCTCATGAGGCTGCCATGCGCCTTTACCCTCCGGCGACTGGTGGGTCTGAAGGCCGTGGCTTAGGCCACTCTACTGGTAGTCCTCCAGTAACAGTTCGGCTATCCGCAAGCCAAATTCAGGCCATTAACGAATCACCATTGGATTCACCAAAGATGTGGATGCAAATGGCAGCAGGGACGTCGATATTGGATGACGAGGCAATGATTTTCTCCGGTGATAGCGAAGAGAATGAGTGGAACTATAGTACGCACAATGATTCCCTCTGGGATCCTTAAAAGAGTAAATTAGGTACAAGCAGTTTTATGTCGGAAAAGGAATATACGACTTCTTAGTGACTAGGACAATCATATACAATAACATTACGTGATTGCTTAGATTTGGTCCTTTGGATATTTGTCCTTTTATCCATTTTATATATGGGGCTTATGGGACCTTTTATCCTTTCTTTTAAAAAATATAGATATATATATATATATATATATATATATGTTATGACAGAGATGTGCTATATTTATTTTGAATAAAAGCTCTCCCTCATTTAAAATATTTATGTCAAAAATACTAAATATTCCACCAAAATTTTATATGTGTTGAAGTGATTATTTATTCGCATTTATTTACGTGGCTCAATATTGAAGTTTAGGAAGAGTTGTTTACAGGAATTATAGCATATTTTAATTAAATATTAATTATAAAGATTTATATTATTTTACATATTAGTTTTCAAGACTTGTGCTATGCAAATACGAAGCAATTGGATGTGTCAATTAATTCAGCAAACGTTGTAGAATGTTACTTTGGGTTTGTTGGTTGCCGTAGGGCGTGGTGCAAGTGACACCACTGTTACATCCCTTCGTGGAAATGTAGGGAGAACGCGATCCGGTAATATTATGGCAAGTCTTTTGCTTATTCTTATGACTGAAATTGGAAGAACAGGGTTAGAATTGGGTAAGTATGGATGGAAGATTTTGGTGGGCCATAGCCAACATCAAAGTCCTAAGGCGGTTGTCTTGTCTCTCACAACTTTATGGCTGATGTCGGAAGTATAGCAGGGTCCGCTCCACGTTCTCCTACGTAGGGTTACCAAGAATGTGAACCACCCGATTAAATCCTTTTATATGCCGATGTACGGACTGTTCTTACAAACAAGTAAATTCAAAGCCAACGTGTATCCACTTCACTGATATACAAGTTCGAATCTAGTGATATTAAGAAGTTACTTATTGTATTGAAGAAAAATTTCAGCAATCTTTCTTTAGACGTTAAGAATATGTTTAATATATCCTTTATTATAAGAATACATTAGAATTCAAACAAAATACGCACAAAAATTTCTATAAAACTATATATATTATAAACAAAGATTATGAGCTAGAAAAAAATATTAAATTTAAATAATAAAATAAATCAAATCAAATTTAAGTAGTACAAGATGAAGTTCAAATTTCTCATTATCAACAATGTTACCATTAATTAAAAAAATTAAGTTCAAAACAATTTTATTTTCTCTTTATCATCTTTTCAATCTCTTATACACAAAATTTGTTCAGGTAGATTATATAGGTTTAGTGGAACACTATCTTTCTTTCATCTTTTGACTTAGAAAATTGTCAAATCTACTAATAAAATTTAGACCACGACATCTCAACAATTTAAAGAAGTTATATCCTCTTTTTACGAGTCATTCATTTACATCATGATAACTCATGACATATGGAAGCTAAAACAAAGATATGGTAATTAAATTCATGTTACTATCACATTTTCAGTAAATTAAAGGTATTAAATGAGTATATATTTTCAATGTAAGTCTAACTCTTACACAATGCTGCAAATGTGAAGAAAACAAAAAAACTAAAAAGGTTAATGGCAAATGCTTAAAATACTAATAACACAATGATATGCAAACTAAAATGGTGAAGAAAAAAAAAAAAGGAAACGATGGTAGGATGATGAGTTAGGAGATGGGTTCAAAATATTAAAGATTGGAAGCACATATATGGGTATTGTGATTTTTAGGAAGGTGATGACTTTGTTAAAGAAGAAGGGAGTTAGTATATAAGTTAGGATTTAAATGCTTAAATTATTCTCTCTAATTTAAGCATTCAAAGTCTCAAAGGAAGAATCAAGCAAATAGAAAGAGACATCAACTAATAAAAGCAATAAAGAAGACATCGATTTAATCACTAGAAATTTCAAGAAGTTTTTTAAGAAAAAATTCTTTAAAAGAAAGGATTTTAAGGGAGGTAAAAGTGATTTAAAACATAAATCCTATAATATTATTTACTTTTAATATAGAAAACTCATCCACATGAAATCACAATGTCCTCTACTCAAAGATAAAGAGAAGTATGAAATAAACTATAAAAAGGAGAAGAGAAACAAGAAGAAAGTACTTAAAGTCCCAACTTGGGATGACATAAGTGAATTAAAAAATGAGCATTTAAAAGAAATGATAGTTCATATGTACTTCAATGCTATAGACAGTGATGCGACAACATCCAACTCTAACTCGTGTGATAACACTAGTAATTTAAATTATGATGAATTAGTAAAAAATTTAGAAATCATGAGTAGAAAAAAAGAAGAAATTATCTTCCAAACTTAAGGAAGTTCAAAAATAGTTGGATGCACGTATGAATGAGAATAAAAAGATAAAAAGTGAATTGCATAGAATGATTATTAATGGAAATCATGCATTAGACACATAAAAACATAAAAATGAGATATTAAGAAAGGAGATCAATGTTATAAAGGATTTATTATCCAAGTTCATTAAAGAGAATGAAAAACCAGAAAACATGGTAGGATCTCAAAATAATTCTACTGATAGTAATGGACTATGATATAACCATGGAATTAAAGCTAATTCTAGAACCAAATTTGTAAAAGGAAAATATTTTTGTCGTAAAGAACTATTGTCAAATATGATAAATGACTATGGAGCATCTACATCTAAGAATATGCATACCAAATCCACTAAGATTCATTCAAAAAAAGAATCGTGCTTTAGTATATGGCCTAAAATCTAGGCATAGGGTTTAATACTATTAAAGAAAAATAGGCATAAATCATATGATAACATGCAAATCCACTCACACCCTTTTAGGACTTAAAGATGTATACGTCATGCCTTCATTCGTCATAGGTATCATACATATTATCTTTGTAGGACATTTCACTACCTTAGGAAAACATTTAATAGCTTTAATGTCCAGAAGAATATTTCTCATTATGCATCCACATATAGAATACCAAGTAATGTCCTTATGCATCATCATCAGTCATACCACACACTATGTTATTTTTGTGGTAAATATGGACATTTTGATAGATTTTGTTTTATTAATTAATGGACACTAAGCAAGCCCTTTAAAGTATAAATTGGAAAGGAGTCTAATCAAAGAACCAAGCTTATTTGGGTATTAAAACACATTGATTGACTTGTTTTATAGGTTTCTTAAAGAGCAAATGGTGTGTAGTAGAGATGGTATTATTATTTTCAATTTTTTTAATCTTAAAGAATCTTACCTTTTTGCGTTCAAAAATGTCCTAAAAATTTTTATGTAGAATATAGAAAAATTAGTCCTTAAAGAGAGCAAGAATGATAAAACACTCTTCAAAAGAACCAGTTATTAAACCAAGTTAGGATTATAGAAAGGATGAGATGCTTCTAGTGGAATGAAAATTCAAGAAGAATCTTCATTCAAATCATATCGTAGGTAATGTGAAATAAGAGGTAATTATTAGTTTATGTTTTAAAAATATGTAACATCTTGCATTCGATTTAATTTGAATTTAAACCCTTGGTGAGGAATTTTTAGGTTTACACTACAAATGATAAATTGAACATCATTTTTGGTATATTATAGAACTAAACTGAAAGAATATGTCCAAATAAGGATATTGAGTCAAAATTTGATGATACACTAGACTAATTAGGATATAATTTCACTAAACTAATCCTTTATTCTTTATGACTAAAGTCTCTTTTATTATTATGATAGTTCTTAATTGATATTACCATGAATTATTAAGTGTGTTAATGTTTTATTTAAGTCTAAAGGTTCTTCTTCAAGTTATCTAGTCAATAGGTCAACCAATATCCTAGTGTATTTAACCAATGTCCTTAAAATACATTCCTTTCCTACTTGTCGGTGAGTTTGCTAGTTGTTAACTCATTAATCTGGGTGACCACTTAGACATATTGGTCAACTAATATCCTTTTATGGTCGAACAATTTCACTTCACCTAAGAAATTATTTCTTTCCACTAAGTTTGGTCTAAGTTTGGCTGTATATACTAATTAAACACCTACCCTTATTAGTTGACCAATATACTTTAGTGGTCGAACAAAATAGATTTTTTCTTCAAAAATTTTTATTCTAGGGAGTTTATACTTTTAGTTGGTTGATAGGTTTGGTTGATTACACATATTGATCAACTAGTGAAGCCATGTGGTCGACTAGTCTTCATGATTAAAGCTCTTTTCCTCCTCTCTTCTCCTATTTTTCATCTTGGTTGTTTATATTTTCCAAAATCTCAATTAATTCAATTGAAAAGCATCATCTTCCATTTCATAAAAATCTCATTGGATTGAATCAAATTAAAAATTTGTCATTCTTTGGTGGTTTTAAATTTATGGATTTTAAAATTTTTCATAAATAAAAGTTATCGCTTCAAATTGATGCTTTCCATGGTTAAATTGTAAAAGGACTCAATGTTGTCTCCTTATCACTTACATTGATGCATCTTCGAGTTTGTTCAATTTTGGTTTTTGGGCATTTTTAATTATTTTTGAAATTTTGGAGCTTTTAAAATTTTACATTATTTTATGACCTTGATCGTCAGATATTGTACTTATGCTTATATTTATTAAAATTCTAACGTCTAATTTATCAAACCATTGTTGCTTTACTTGAATCTTTCAACTTAGGCAAAAATACCAAAATTGGTCATTTTTAGAACCAATCAGGGATGCTTTTTGAAAAATTATTTTGACTTCTTAGATATTTAACATTCCTCTTTTTTGAACAAACTTAACATTCTTGAAATTTTTATTTTTATCTTTTAACTAAATTAGCTTTACACATGACACTTCATATTATACATTTTTGGATGATGGACTTCTTTTTTATGATTCAGAAAAAGGGGAGAAAGATTGGTCCTAAAATTTAGAGGGAATGATGATGCTCAAAGGGCGTGACTTTTGTATTTGAGGTAATTTTTTTCATATAGTACATATATATATTGAGTAATTTTATGCTATTTTTAAGTTATATGTGGATATTTCTTTTATTTGTTATTGAATATCACTTGAAATTAAAAACTTTTTTATTCTTGATATTGAATTATGTCTTATGCATGCGTTAAGATATTTCTAAATGTTTTTCAATTATTTGAGCATTATTTTCTCATATTTGTATGAGTGAGCCTCTTTGGAATTATCAAGTGATAAAGTGAGGTACTTTGAGTAGTAAAATTTTGTTAGAGCATTATATTATTGTACTTATGTGTATTTCAAGTAGGATTAAAATTTCTCTTCACCATGAAAAAAGATTGTAAAAGGTTTCATCTTTTACAAGAAATAATCGTACAAATGTTATCTTTATCTTGAAAGAAGAATTATAGCATAATTCTAAGAAGAGCATTGAGATTGAATGTAGGCAAGAGTTGTTTATCGAATCTTTATAAATCAATCTTTAGTTCCTCTTCCTTATTCTCTTTAAATTAGTATTCAATTATTTGATTGATTTATATTAAGCAATCCCTTTATTGTATATATATATATATATATATATATAGTTGTTAAATTAAGTTCATTAGTTAAAAACATTGGTGAAATTTGTAAACATCCAATGCATCCCTATTAGGTGCAAAAAAAATGCCTAGGACTGAGTCTTAGGGCTTGAAGTTAGAAAAAAAAAAATTTAGAGTTGAGACTTGGGGTTTAGAATTAGAAAGACATGCCTAGAGCTGGGATTTTAGTTTTAGAGTGAGAAAATTCCTAGAGCTATATTTTAGGGTTTGAAATGAAATTAATATGTCAACAGATGAGTCTTAGGAATCAAAATGCAAAAATGTTATGGTTGAATTTTAGGATTTAAAATATAGGAAAGGCTTAAAATTGAGTCTTACAGTTTAGAATAAAAATAACATGCCTAGAGTTTAATGTCAAGGTTTGGAAATTAAAATTTAATGCCTAAAGCTGATTCCTAGAGCTTATAAATTAAAATGGAATGCTTAGAATTGAGTCTTAGTAGTTGAAAATAAGATAAAATTCCTAAAGCTAATCCTTAGCACCTTGAAAATTAAAATGACATGGATAGAGTTGAGTGTTAGGATTCGAAAATAGATATAGAAATGGGTCGTGCCATCAAAAAGTGAGGTTATTTTGGTTAAAGAAGTGAAGCCTTTGGGGCAACTCCCAAAGGTCCAAACTCAGCCTGCACTTGATCAATTTATGATTGATGTGCTGACTTAAGACATGGCTAGGCCAGACTCTACTAGAATAAAATGAAATGTTTGGAGCTAATTCTTAAGTCTTGAGAAATAAAATGAAATGCTTAAATTTAAGCCTTAAGCCTTAAAAATAAAATGAAATTCTTTAAGTTAAGTCCTACGACTTAAAATTTAAAGGAATCGAGGGAACAAGGAAAGTATCGAAAGTTTGAGACATTACCTAGGACGTTAAATGAATTTTATATTTGATTAACAAGAATTACAGGCTTGAAACTTAAAAGAAGTTTGAGCATTTGCAGGCTTTTGGTTTGAACTTGAGTTTTTCTTTAAAATGATTGTTTTTAAGCCGTTGATTATAAAATTCAATTATTAGCAAAATTTTATTTGGTTTGAGTTTTTAAAAATCAAAGATTTAATATAATTTCAATTCATTTTGAAAATATAATCCTAATTAAACTACATCGAAAATAAAATAAAAAATATGACACCCAAAATTATATCATGAAAGGTTTTAAAAGTTAATGTGGAGTTTAAATCTTCATAGTTATATTGCTTTATCAATCTTTTTAACAAGATTTAGTGAAGTCAGAATGCTGCTCTTTTTTCAATTTTTAAATGTCTATTTCGTTTGCTTTTATTGAATCTTTAAAATGAGGAAAAATGAAAATAAATTTCAAATGAAGAATAAATATTATTTTTAAAAATTGATTAAAAAAGGATAAACTTATCTTTCTTAATATTACTTTTTTCCATATTCATATTTTAAGAGCCGGCTTTTATCAACCTTCGGATTGACACAAATCTGTATATTGCCTCTTGTATGATATTATTTTTGGACAATCACAGGTCTTCCATTCACAACTCCTTTAATCTTTTACAAAAATTAACGACAAACTTGGACAATGATTTTTCAGTTCCATGTGATGATATTTGTACTCGTCGCACTAAACCAATCTCTTCACATTGCTGCCTTTGTCAATATGAGCTCCTACGAAAGACCTTTCCACCGCTTAGGTAATAATACAATAAAAGAGTACTCTCACCACTTAACAGATTTTGGCCCAAGCATTTCATCAAACAGTTGACATGCCTGTTTCAAACTATCAAGCCTTCTCGCATCGGGTTGCTTCCAGAAGAAACAACTGCAAGTGTTTTAAGCCCCTAACATCAGAAAATGTAACTCAAACAGGAACTTGGAATTTATACGCATTTACCAGTTTCTCCTCAAAGTATAAGGTCTCCATCATCATACTTTCAGTGCTGTCGAACAGCCTCCATATATCATTTTTAGTTGTACCAACCAGTGGCTGATCTATTTCTCGAGATGATAGCATTATTGCGAGATCCGTACCTTAAAGGTTGAAAAATAATACTATCCACCCTAATATTGTAACGTATTCACCTGTTCTTAAAATTATTATTTCCTTGTTACTTTTATATTCAACCTATTTATTTTTGCTCTGTCCTAATTAATAAATGAATTAGACGGAAAGGGAATAAGAGAACAGCAATTTTAAAAACAGAAAATTACGTTCCTACGTTATTCCTAATACCGTATTGGCTTATGGTGAACCCATGTCAACCATATCAAATGGTAGTGCCGGTATTAAAAATATTGTTGAATGCCGGTAAAATCTGTAATTTTTCAAAACTTTAGGATTAAATTGAAAATAAGAAAAAGATTTAACCTTCATTTTCCTAACTCGTCCCTCCTCTTGCCCATTCGGCTGCCTCCCAACTCCCAAGTCCCAAGTCTATCATTGGCGCTCCAACTCGCCATCTAGTCGGTGTCCACTCGCCACCCTCATCGCTGCCCCGCCACACACATGCAAGCACACCTCAAGTCGCATCTCCACTAGATCTGCTACTTGCCGTCGGTCTCCCAACATTGCTACTATAACCCAAATCATTCTCCACTAAATCTGCTATGCTGTGACACCTGCCAACAACAATTCTCACCTTTTCACTCCTACAGGCAATGAGCCAATGACCCAGGCGGCCAAACCAACTTTCAACTTTGTCATTTGTATACGAAACGAAAAGCTCCTCTTACATCATAGTGTCATGCTATTTTTCGTTTGACGCAAGGATTTTAATGAAATTGGAAAAGAAAAAAAAAAGAATAGTTTAAATTAGAATATAAATGAATATGATATTAAAAAATTATTATTTAAAAAGAATGGAAAATTTTATAATATAATATATTAAAATTTTTTAAATGAAATGTAATATATATATAATAATAATGATAAATGACTATTTTATTCTTAATAAAATAATAAGATCCATTGTCTTGCTGATTGTTATTAAAATCGAAGATATAATTGATATTACAAAAAATTATTGAGGGTGTATTAGATAGTTTATATTTATCATTTTACATTTCATCCTAAACCTTCTAAATTAAAATTGACTCATTTTGACTTTTTAGGATGAATTAAGATGTAATGTGAAGCCATTCTTTTTATCCTATTTTATTTGATTTTATTATAAATCATTATCCTAAACGATAGAATAATATTACATTTCATTTCATTCCCTTCCTAATCGCCCTAACAAGCATAACTTTAGATCATTTTTGTTTTGTATCTGAATTATGGACATGTATAGCTGTAGGGCTGTAACTTGGATTAACCAAATTAAGCTCGTGGCTTGGATTAAACGTGTGGGTTGGATTAACTGCGTGGCTTGATATAAGAATTTAAGCCATTAATATATGATTGATCAAAGGATTAGATAGAAGGAGAATTAAATCATTAGTTTAGTCTTTGACTTTGTCTCTTACTCTTAAATTATAAATTTAGTAATTTATTAGTCTTATATTATAATTTTAGTATTTAATTTAGTTGACTTCCTTACCATACTTAAATTAGTAGTCCTTATTTAGAGAATCAAAATTAAGTTTTAAATTACAATTTAGATTTAAATTTGAAATAATGTTTATGATTACGAAATAAATTATTGATTGAAATTTGTGATACTTTTTAGTATTTTAGAATAAATAATTCATTGAGATTTAAGATGATTTTATCATTCTAGAATGTATTATTGGTTGAGATAGTTTGAAATTATTATGAAATAAATTATAATGCATAATTTTAGAGAAATGGTTTATCTAAAATTAAAAATTTTACAACATAATATATTGATAGATTATTTTGTAATTTTAAAAAATTCAAGAACTATCTTATAATTTTAAAAAAATTATCCAAAATCATACCTGATATTAACCAATTTCGATACCATGTTATACCAAAACCAAATTCAATATCAACACCAACACAATATGTATAGTGAGATAAGACCAAGAAGTGTATTGAATGCCAAACTTGTCAAGGTTATTATAATTGAAGCGCCATTTTCTGGCTTATAGCCTTGATTGAGCTAAATATTCTTCAGCGTCACCAACATGTAATTCATCCTTGAAATACATATAGAATAGTATAAGTCAAACAATGAACTTACTTTACCAACAATAACTTTATCAACAATAACTTGAAGGCTTAAGGTGATTCCTAGTTATTCATCTTCCTTTAATAAATGCCCTTAAAACTAGTCCTTTTGCAGATTGAAGAAATGGTATATTCTTATCAAAATCAAAGGCTTATTGCATAAGTGATCAATACATAATTTTCATAAATATGGTCATTAATCCTATGATAGTTGGAGGTCTACTAGAAACCAAGGAGAGGCTTATCTTGTGAAAACAGAAGAAGAAGAAGAACAAGTAGAGCAATTCTTGTTATTAGCTAACAAAGGCAATAAAAAGAATTTAGGTGGTATCTCAACATAGGTGAAAGCAACCATATGAGTGGAAACAAGGAGTTATTCATACATCTTGATGAGAATCAAAAGGATGAAATTGTTTATAGCCATGATTGAAAAAGTTCCCATTAAAGGAAAAGGTGGTTTTCTTATCCTTACAAACAATGGTGGCTATAGACTGATTTTATATGTCTATTATGTTCCTTCTCTAAAAGCAAATATTTTGAGCTTGGGACAATTGCTAGAGGACAGGTATGATATCCATTTAAAAGATGCTTATTGCATTTTGAAAGATAAAGCACATAATTTGATATAAAGGTTCCTATACCAAAGAATGGAATGTTCTTTCTCAATATCAAAGTTGATCATGTAGCTTTGGCACGAGTCTTTAAGCACCATAGATGATTAACTTTGATATTAGGCATATGAGATTTGGTTATCTAAATTTTGGAGGATTAAATTTATTGCCAAAAGAGAATACAATGAATGGGTTGCCTCTCATCACTCAATTTAATCAATTATATGAAGGGTTTGTCTTGGAAAAGTAAGTGAGAATTTCAAAGGAGTTTGATTTAAGAGCCATCAAGCCGCTTCAGCTAGTTCATTTGATATATGTGGCCCAATTAAGTTATCCTCTTATGATAAAGCCAATTATTTCTTACTCTTTATTGATGAATTTTCTCACAAAACTTAGGTTTATTTCTTAAAGGAGAAGGATGAATCTTTTGGAGCCTTACTAAGATTCAAAGCCTAAGTTGAAAATGAGAGTAGATTTTCCATCAAAGCTTTGAGAACAGATAGAGGAGGAGAATTCACTTTTATAAAGTTTAACAAAATTTGTAAAGCTAATGGCATCTATCATTTTGTCACAGCTCCATACTTTCCATAATAAAATGGAGTTATGGAATACAAAAATAGATCCATTCTCAACATGACAAGAAGCATGCTCAAAAGTAAAAGTATGCCTAACGAGTTTTGGGCCAAAGCTGTCGCTTGTGGTATGTACTTGTCTAACCTATCCCTTACTATAAGTGCTCGTGGGATGACACCTCAAGAAACTTAGAGTGATAAGAAGCCTAATTTCTCTCATTTGTGAGTGTTTGGAAGCATTGCATATGTGCATATTTCCAAAAGAGATAAGAATAAAGTTAGATGAAAAAAGTGAAATGTATTTCTTCATTAGGTATAGCTCAAATTCTAAGGGCTATAAGTTGTTTAATCATATTAATGGAAAGATTGTGATAAGTAGAGATATTGATTTTGATGAAGAAAAATTATGGAAGTGGGTTGTATTTCCAAATAAAGAAAGTATTTCATTTCCTATGCTTAAATATTTAACCTATGAAGAGCATGAAGATATTGATATTACACCCCACTCACTAAGAGATGAATCTTCTTCTAACTTGCATAATTATTCTAGAAGAACGAGAAGTCTAAGAGATCTTTATGAGTCCACAGAGATGATAGAAAATACAAAACTATTTTGTCTCTTTGTCGATTCTGAGCCACTACACTTTACAGAAGCAATATAAGAAGTGAAATGGAGAATTACGATGGATGAAGAAATCCAAGCAATCAAAAGAATGAAATGTGGGAACTTTCTACTCGTCTAAACGGAAAAGAGGTGGTTGAGGTGAAATGGATATATGAAGTCAAAGGCAATGTTCAAGGAAAAGTAGAGAGGTATAAGGTAAGGCTTATTGTTAAAGGATACTGTCAACAACGCAGAGTCAACTATGATGAAGTTTTTTACTCCCTTGGCTTAATTAGCGACAACTTTTTTTATCATCTCCATAGTTTCACCAAACAATTAGAAGATCTATTAAATGGATTTCAAGTATGCCTTCTTAAATGGCTACTTTGAGGAGGAGGTGTATGTGTAATAACTATTGGGGTATGTGGTGAAAGGACACAAAGATAAAGTGCTAAAGGTGAAGAAGATATTGAATGGGATGAAACAAGCTTTGAGAACTTAGTACAAGTGTATTGGCAAATATTTTCAAAGCCATGGATTCATCACATTTTCACAAGAACATACTATTTATGTCAAAGAAGGTGAAAATGGAAGCATTCTTCTTGTATGCGTATATATTGACAACTTAATTTTCACAAGTAACAATCTAATGAACTTATCTAGGTATCCAAAAGCCTTTAAAGTTATCAATAAGAAGCTCAAATGATTAATTCAAAAGATTTAATAAAGTCTTTTTCAGGGAACAACTTCTTTTTTCTTTTCTTTTGTGGTAATTATTGAATAGAACTTGAGCAATACTTATATATATATATATATATGTATATATATATATATATATGTATGTATGTATGTATGTATATATATATGTATGTATGTATGTATGTATGTATGTATTTATGTATATATGTATGTATGTATGTATATATGTATGTATGTATGTATGTATCATATTATTCGTCCTTGAATAAAAACACCTTGATTAAGATCGATTAATATGCTCTAAAGTAAATTTTGGTCTATTTACTAACACCTTAGATATGAACTTATAAATAAAATTATAGTAAGAGATTGATTTGTAGTCCTGAACAGTTGCTAGGTTTGGAATTCTGGGAAGGCATATAGAGGTGTTGTTTACCTCCTTTTACATTTTTCCTTGGTTAAAGAACTACATGATTGCCTTTGTGCTTCTATCTTACATCATTTGTCATGTTCTCTAGAATAAGAATGCATTTAGGCCATCAAGGTCCAACGATGTATTAGGATTCATACTTGATTAGGTTGTTTCAATGTCTCCTCTTCTGAAAAGGCTTGAAAGACATCTTTCTTGCACTTGAATTATAGCATATGGGATAATAGAATTTTTTACCTATATAGAGACAAAATCATTATAAGTAATATCAAGGGTATCTTTGAAATATGAGAGAGTCAACTCTTTTAGAGTTTATTGTGAGGTGTGAGTCCCTCCTCTTGTATTAATAAGGACGATGCTTACGTTGACATTCCTTCTTAAAAGGATTGTATTATGGAACATTTAAATTTTTCCATCTATGTTCCATAAAAATTTTGATTTTTATCTGTAAAGTTTGTGCTAAGCCTCTAGTGTACTAACGTATTGATTAAGGAGTTTTCTCTCTAAGTTTTAAGGAATCATCTAAAGGATTAGAGTAAAATAATTATCGGTTGAAAGAAGATGTTTTCTAGTTTCTTTGATTGCTTTGTATATTGATTTAAACCTTTTATAATTGATTTCTTTAAGCTCCTTTTTAATACCGTATAGCTTTCTCGTACACTTATATCCCTCATAGCCTTCAGCTCTCACCTATAGCCTTTTGTAACAAAGACTTTAGAAGCTAACAACATTTTTGAATAATCTAAAAGGATTAATTATTATATTAAAAGAGACATGATAAGACTTTAATTATGACATGGTTAGAGCATACTAGGGATTAAAATAAGCTTTGCTAGTGAGGAGTTATGCTAACAACTCTTAATTCACTATACAACTATTAAATTTCTTCTTGATATCTAATCCCATTTTATTTGTTATTCCAAGTATATAATTGGCCCTTAAATCTTAATTCCTCAAGGCCAAGTTGATTAGAAAATTTCAAAGTCTTCATTATAATTTTCCTAAATAACATATTGTCTCTCAATTTATTTAGTGAAGGAAGTGCAAATAAAGTCATCCAAAATTAACCAAGACCATTTAGTAATTAGCTATAACTTCTTCAGACCTCTTAATGTTGAATTCTTTAATAAGAAAAATTTGAAATATACACATAACTGATCATAGTATGGATTTTTTAATGTCTCTAAAAATAGGCTAATAGTTTCTTTTGTTTAGGTTTCTAAGCCTTTACATGTCACCTTCTTGCATACTTTATGTTTCCAGTGAATTCCTTATTCATTTGCTAGAGATCCTTACAAATTAATATGGTGTCTTGGCTGAACTTGCTCTAGGTTAAGAATATATTTACCAAATCTCTCTAACATTTTAGAAATAATTGGTCCATATTAAGAAACTATAGCATTATTAATCTATTAAGCCTCTCTAAAAAGTAGACCAATAATTTATTATTATTATTATCTATATATATCTTCTTGTAAAAAGTTCTCATATAATCCCTTGAGCAAATTCTCTTCATACTTCTAAAATTTTATTATCTTAAACTTGGGAAGCAATTAAATAATAAAAACTTATCAAAACTCGCAAGGTGCCTAAATAACAACAGTTGCAGCATTTTCATTCATCTATATCATCTTTCCATGTTTTTATACTAGGTTGGCCACTTCTTCTCTAAAACCCCCTCATTAGCTCTCTTTATCACTTTAATCATTAAAGGGTCATACAAATAAGGTTTATTCACAATTGTTACTCTATAGTCATGAAGTGGAGGGATTTATATGGAATAGGTAAGGTATGATGCCCAAATTTATGGAATATGATGTGTGGAGATAGTTGGTATTGGATATGCAGACATTGGTAACTCGTAGCATATCTATATAACAAACTAATAAGCGGATATGGAACGAAAATGATAAGTTCATGCAAGTGAGAATTGAATTAAGTTGATGATGATAGAAATTGCGGTTCTAACATTGTTAGGAGCTGAGATGCCAATCTAGGAGGCTCTGTAAACTCGAAATACATATTATATAGATGGGTTGTTGTAATAAAGAGAACTTATGCTGCTAGTTTACTAGGTTGCATCCCTTACTTAGCTAGGTATTTTTCTTTGGTTATCCTATTAAGTCATGACTCTTTAACCATTTAGGATAATTTCTCCTTTTAAGTCATCCATTTAAAACATTTCTAGTTGAGGTGACTATATAAGTTTGGTCTTTGACATTATGAGAAAAAAATTTCACTTATCTAGTCTTTTAACTTTTCTTCTTGGATTTATGATTAG
>JAOQMP010000003.1:23076352-23087371 GCA_027563575.1 Erythroxylum pedicellare | reverse complement strand
AACTCTAGCTAAGTTTCTTTTGAAACTAACTCCATTCATTATATCCTTGCAATCCAACTATCTCCAAATCTTCTTTTAAATTTCTTTTTTCTATTTTCCATAATACTCTATAAATTTTGAAATAAATCCTAATTTCACCGAAATTCACAAATATATACTTCTAATAATCAACAAAATTTCCAACTAATTAAATTCTTTCCTAACAATCATAACTCTGTTCAATCATACCCAAAAAATGTCAATGAATGTATATACAATCATATGAATGTGTAAAAATGTCCATGTCCCAATTAACTCGTGCATAATGTGCATTTTCTTAATTTCTCATAAGTTTCCCAGAAATCACAATTCTAGCCCTAACATGGGTAACGAGATGTTACAGTCAAAGTAGTTAAAATGAGACTAAATTGATATTTAACGAGAAAAATATTAAAATCTAGTGTAGAAGTAAACGAGGATTGAACTATAAATCAAGGAATTAACTTCAAATTAGATGGTTCCCAAACAAAAACATATAAGTAAAATAACAGGTTTGACAGAGTGAAATGATGCACAAGGAGAAATAAAAAAAGAGGATTTTAAGTAGCTAAAAAAGACATTAGTTATACTTGTATGTGGGGAGAAGGAAAATGGTAGCACATAATTGAAATGTAGGATAATAAAAGGAATTGACATTACAAGAAAAAAAAAGAAAAGGTAGATATCTAATTAAACTCGTCCATTTTACCTTTTTAAGATTTTTTAAGTTAATCATTTTTACATATGTCTTCTAGTTGTTTGAATAACGTTCAATTTTTGTGTTTCTTCATATGATATCCTGTGTTTTATCATATTGAAGCTTAAAATTGCACATATATTTAAATTCTATTTCTATCTACAATTGGGTTATTTGTATACCAATATTAATTAAACCGTAATTAAACAACATAGTTGTAGATAGGACTGGCAAGTATGGATCAATCCTATAAAGACATTGATTACTTATAATGACCTTTTTCCTATTATCTAGCCAATGAATTGGATTTTGGTTTTTAATTAAGAAAATAAAACATAACAAGTAAAATAAATTAAGTAGCAATATTAAACAAATAAACAAAAGAAATCACTTAGAAAACAATCATTATCAGGAATTAGTGTCTAAGTAATGAATTCTCCTAAAACTATTAAATAATTAATCTTTTATTATGTAATCGTTTGTTGACTATTGGACCCCTGGAAATTCCTATCATATGCTAATAGCTCTCTCAAGTCTACTAATAACTATTACTAACTTTATTAATCAAATTACTCAGGTTAAAGTTTATAGGATTGCTTTTTCAATTTATGAATTTCGCTATTAGGTTTGACCCAATCCAGAGGATTTATGTCAACCTATATCTAGGTTTACAATCAACTCCTTTTAATTATGATACATATATTTATTCATAGGATTTCCTAATTTTTATGGTATGAAATCATATTATGCATTATTGAATCTATTAGAACATATATTAAACACATAATTGAATCACAATAAATGATTCAAACAATTGCATTAGATAAAATAATCAAAACATATTGTTATCTCAAATAGGGTTCATCATACCTAGAAAATAAAAAGCTTTTAGTGACACATAATTAAAAAAATCAAATATAAACTAGAAGAAAAGCGAATAGAAAACAAAGAGTTCATAATTTTAAATCTTCATCTTTTATCTAATGTTCTTCTAAGGTATGAGTTTGATGTTGTATTATATTTGATCTTATGATGATTTCTTCACGTTCTTCACATTCCTATATCAATATCTTCCTTTCTAGAAGTTCTCCATATCTAGAATTGTCTCCAAAAGTTTGCTCCCCTTGTTTGCCTCTACTCATATCCTTATATAGTGAAATTTGGGATTTTTGGGATATACATGATTTGATACAAGGTCATGTATCAAATTATGTATCTCCAAATATACTTAAAATTGTGACTTTACATATTTTAAAGGACTTACACAGCCACATAAATGACCATGTATCTCTCCAAATCTTCGTTTTTTGTCACAATTTCACCCGAATTCCTCTCATTTTAGTCCATGAAGGCAATTATCACCTATTAATGCACTTGAAGCAAATTAACTACCAAATATACAATAAAAGCATAAAATATCTAGCAAAAATACATCAAATATGAGGTATAAATACGGTCAATTATAATCTATTAAACATCCCCACACTTAAGCTTTTACTTGTCCTTAAGAAAACTATAATCAAAATTACTAATCTTGCAACATTTATCCATCATTAATCTTAATATTTCCATTCATACTATAAATCATTGTCATATTAATCAAATTAACAATCAATTAGAATCAAATTATCCTAAAGTTAACTTCATAAGTCAATACTAAAGTAGTCACATCTATAATTGCCTTGAACTCAAAAGCATAAACCTTTACACCCTCACCAAGATTTTAGTTAATGCAATCAAGTGTTTAGGGTGAAAAGTATCACACTCTTGGTCAATGCATAGTAGAATTCTTACCATATGCTTGCATTGGTATCACATCTCGACCACTTATGTATAACTAGAAAAAAAAAATCAAAAGGACTTTATACATGTTATAATAGGACTAAGGTATGGTATAATTAGGATAATAAAGAAGGTTAAATAGAAGGAAGTTTCCTAAAGAGAAATTACATGGAACTTGTTTACAATATACACAGATCCTTTATTGCACTCCATTGTTACCATATGCTTTCTTTTTTTCTTTTTCTACGCTCTTTTTTTATTAATCAAAACATAATTTTGAGCATTCAGTACAATAATTAAAGGAACAGTGGACCTTTCAAGATTTTCATGTTTCAAACAACCAAATAATGTAATAACCTTCAGGGTTCAAAATAATAAAAAGGCTTCAAAGAAAAACAAGATTAAGGCTAATACGTGTGTTATAATCAAAGAAAAAGGATAATACTTAAATTGGTTATTCCTAAAGGATAATTTAAGGGTACGGTAATTATCAAAGAATTAGGCTAAAACAAATTGTTAAATCTAAGTGCCTTTATCACTTTAATCCTTCTAATTGAACAAATATGATCTCAATATGTATAATGAAAGTAAGTTCTACAATTATTCAACTATATATGTTAACACATATGAAATTAATAAAAGAGCTTGAAAATTTTGCTCTTAGACTCAAAAGCTCATAAAAAAGATGGGTATATATATATAAATAATATGCAATATCATTCAATTTTACTATCTCATTGATTGATAAAAATATGACATAAAAGCAATTTTATTCTAACTTTCATCCTTTTGCATACTAATTCAAATCATTATTCAATAATGAAATATAGTATTGATGGAAAGATTTCAATCAATTTAGAATATCAATTAATAAAATTTAATAATTAGGATTATAATAAGCTTAAAGAAATCACTAACCCCTTCCCCAGACTTAAAGTTGTATATTGTCCTCAATGCGCACACTATAAGCATCCAAAAATAAGTGAAAGGGTTAAGTTCATACTTTCCTTAATAAGACAATTTTCTGGTTTTTGATCCATCTAATAGTAGACTACATCCTTGCAAAATATAAAAAAGGGATCAAAAGATAAAAGAAAATGAAAATGAAAAATGAAAATAACTAAGAAAAATAAAAACAGAATATCATAAAATAAAATCTATCCTTATTCATGGGTTACCTCTTATATAGTGCTTGTTTAACACCGATAGTTCAATGTACCTAGCAAGTTTACCCTCATCTTGACTCTATGATGAATGGCTTACTTCTATCTATTCGCATAAGGGTTTTGTAGTCTGTAAGTAAGTCACTTGTTGCAAGATAATAACAAGGACATAATTTATCAAATTGATAAATCCAATTGCGTGCATTAATGTCCTTGTTAGTGACAATTTGTTAGTGAAATGGGGGATAATGAAACTCCCTAAATCATTGATTGACTTGAATAGTTTGTCTTTAAGGAAGTGGGAACCCCCGTATATAAGATGGCTACCGATGCCTTATTAGTAGTTTGCTTTTTTGGTTCCTCTGCTGATTCTTCATTAATCAGCTTTGTCCATTCTTCTTTTTCTAATTCCTGGATAAAGATTTTTGGCTCATCTTCCTCAATCACCTCCTACCATTTCTCTACTTCCTCTTCTTGGACAAAGGCTTCTTCTTCTTCTTTAACTTGAAGTTTGTTTCCACTCCTAAGGGTGATTGTCATTCCACGTTCTTTATGATCTATTTCAATAGTACTAAGCAAACTCCCCTACAACTAGTTGGATAATATCTTCTCCAGTTAGTTGATCTAATTCATCATATTTCGCATACAAGCCTCTGGCTCCTAATGCCTCAAGTTCGGTTCTTGAATAAAATTTTCCATGATATCTTTCGAAGTAGCAATTACCTCGTCACGTTCTTGAAATGCATACTCATCTATAAAATCAACCTTTGTCTCTTCTTCACTCTGAGATGATGGGGGTATAAGATAGTATGAGGTATTATACTCATCATATTCAAGTGAAGAAAACCTCTCTTTAACTTCTCATTGAGTAGCTACCCACTCAATAAGGTATTCCATTAGTCTATCTGTAATAATTGCATATTGCTTCCCTTGTTATACGTATGCAGTTGGAGCATAGTCGTTTCATCTGTATGCGTAAGGTTTGGTCCACTTTGAATTATACGTATTCTTATATAATCAGTCCTAAGGTTGGTTATACATGTTTTGTTTCTCCCACACATGTGTCGAAGCTTGATTGATCGCTCACACAAATTTAGCAACATAACTTACACATCTGTTGAGCTTTCAAAAATATATAAGGAAACGACTCTTTTTGATACGGTGATGTTACATATTGCGAAGACGCATTATAGTTCCCATAAAAGTACCGATCGCTCCATCTTTCCATTGTTAATTGTGGTGATGACTTTAAATATCTATCCCTAAAATAAACCACAAACACACTGTCAAAATAGAGAAGTTCAAAAAATAATTAAATGAATAAGTAATAAATACAATAAAATGAAATAAAAATATAATACAAAAAATAATGGCTAAGTAATAACATCCAGGTGTTCCTAATATCACTATCCCCGGTAACAACTCTAAAAACTTGATTGGTTTATTTCTATACTAATATTAAGTTTACGATAAGTGTACAGTGTAACTGTATCTAGCCAACGAATTGAATTTTTGTTTTTAATTAAGAAAATAAAACTTAACAATTAAAATAAAATAGGTAGCAATATTGAACATATAAACGAAATAAATCACTTAGAAAAACAATCAATATGAGGAGTTAGTGTCTAGTTAACCCCCCTAAAACCATTAAATAATTAATGTTTTATTATGCAATTATTTTATTGATTATTAGACTATGGAAATTTCTATCATATGTTAGTAGCTCTCTCGAGTCTACTAACAACTAATCCTAAGTTTATCAACCAACTTACTCAGGTTAAAGTTTATAGGATTGCTTTACCGATTTTTGAATTCCACTATTAGGTTTGACCCTAATCTAGAGGATTTATGTTGACTTATCTCTACGTATGTAATCAAATCCTTTTAATTATGGTAGATCTATTCATACACAGGATTTCTCAATATCTATATTATGAAATCAAATTATGCACTAATATTTCAGATATATTAGAACTTATATTAAACACAAAATTGAATCACAATAAATCAATCAAAAAATTGCATTAGATAAAAGAATCAAAACATATTGTTAGCTTAAATAGGGTTCATCGTACCTATACACTAAAAAGCATTTAGTTACACATAATAAAAAACAAAATCAAACATAAACTAGAGTTCATAATTCTAAATCTCCCTTTCTCTTTTATCGAATGTTCTTGTAAGGTAGAGATTTATTGTTGTATTATGTTGGATCTTTTGATGATTTATTCATGTTCTCCATGTTCCTAGATCACTATTGTCCCTTTTGGACATCCTCCACATCTAGAATCATCTCCAAAAGTCTACTGCCCCTGTTTACCTCCATTCACATCCTTATATAGGAAAATTTAGGATTCTTAGACATATAAGGTCTAATACACAATCGCACATCCAACTGTGTATCTCTAAAAACAATCTAAAAACAATTAAAATAATGACTTTATATATTTTCAGGGACTTACACGACCACGTACATAGTCGTTTATCTATCAATTGCTTCAAAACCTGGTTTTATGCCACGATTTCACCTAAATTACTCTCCTTTTCATCCATGAAGGCAATTATCACCTATGAATGCACTTGGAGCAAATTAAGTACCAAATATATAACAAAAATTCAAAATATCAAGTAAAAATACATGAAATATGAGGTATAAATATGGTCAATTATGCATTTATCAGTCTGCATCTTAAAATTCATTTTAATTGTACTTTGATATTCATGCTTATTATATAGCATTTTGAGTTTCAATTGCATGATCTAGGTTATGGGCTTTTATGTTATTCTATTTTGATCTCATACTCTAAGTTTTGGAGATTGGTTTTCCAAAAGTTGGAATATCATTAGCTCTTTGGGGATTTTGTTGATACTTTAATTAAATCTTTGTTCTACAAGTCAAAAAGCATCGAGAGTAATACGCGCTCTCTTTATATTAAATCTTAAGTTTATATGTCTTTTACATAAGTTTGATATTTGTTTGAATAATGTTTTATACGTTGTAATTGTTTCGAGTTAGAATGTTTCATTTAGAGTTTAGACGTATGATGTCATTAACTTTTCTATTTTTTTGGTCTTATTTGATTTTTTAGGATGGTCTGAATAGAAGTAGATTATCGTCACTTTTGACCTATTTATTATTGCAACACAAAATTTAAACAAGAATCATATTTACATTTCTTTATGTTGTAATATTTTAATGATGTTTTCATTTTTATTAAATTTCATTTCTCTAGTTAGATGTATGACCCAACAAATTTGTATTTAGAAATTAGTCCAATTCATCATATCTTAGAGATTATAGATGCATTTAGGAAGCCTTTTAACTAATGCCCTTTAACAATCAAATGTTGTTTTATTCTTAGGTTTATTATTATTTTAAGTGACTAGGAATGGACTGGAGCATCATCATAAACCCACATAAGCCAATATTAAAATCAAAAAGACTTGACAATAAAAACAAGGAAGCAACTTAAGATTTCAATATAAATTGTAGGTTTACATAAGCTCTATCACTCCCTACCTAATTAATTGATTGGTTTTTTAAGTTAAATAAGCCATTAAATTAATGAATATCATCTGCAAGTATACATGTATGCATATGAAATGACATTTCTAGGCATCTAGTTATAAGGATACTGATGCTTTTGACTAGTACAACCATTATTGTCTTATATAGTTTAATACAACCATTATTGTCTTATATAGTTTAACACTTGATTACTATACTATAGGTGGATTAAAGAACTCTAGCTTTCTTTTCCGTGGAAACATCAAGCATTGTATTCCTTCTAGATCTTGTACAAGCAAGACCCTATATATGTAGTTAGAATCATCTTTATTTATTGAGCAAAGATGCATACCTTCATTTCTGATTAGAGTAGTTGCATTCAAAAAATAGATGCCTGTGGTTTTCTATATCATCTTGACATACTAGGCACTGATTAGGTAAATTTAGGAAGCTGAGTTTGCCCATTATGTTAAACTTCTCCTTACAAGCTAACTACATTATGCATGGGATCTTTGGGCTCATTTTGGTTCTAAACAAGCTTGTACTAGCTCACTTAACCCCTAGCCACTCGTAGTAATTCTCTATATGAATTATTAGGCTTGAATAAGCTAGCCATGTATAACTGACTGGTTTGTCTCCACATGGGTCATAGCTAGGGAAAACCTGAGCTTATTCTGGATGGAAGTTATCCCATTGGTTTCCACATAGGTTTCATATGTTTATAAATGAACAACATATATGGATTTTTATTTTATTCATTTAGATTTAATTTAAGTATTTATATATGTTTGTATTTTAAATAAAATCACACCTTAGTTTTAAAAAGTTCAAGTCCAAATGTATGGATTTTTACAAATTTTAAGAGAATATTTTGTACTAATGCATTTGATATTTGCTTATAAGCCCTAAAAGAATCAAAATCAACTTTTTTTCCTTTTTAATATTCTAATTGTTGCTTGATACTTGACATGTTTCAAAATACTTGACTAAAAACCTTATTTGATAATTTCAAAAAACAAACATAAAATATGCTCAATTCGTGTACTTACACAGTTGTATAAGTAGATACACGGTCGTGTATCTTCCAGATCATGTTGAATTGATGTTCTTCTTGCAATTTCTTGTCCAATCCTCACCCAATCCATCTCCTTCTTATTTCACAAAGACAATTGAGTTTAAACATCAAGAGGATGGCTTAAAGAATGTGCTTTTAACTCACTTTAGCACTTGAACTTCCAAATTGTACCTAAAATCGAATATGAACCAAAATGAGTTTCATAAACATTTCATAGCATTAATCACTCATAAACATTTCATAGCATTAATCACTAAGTATTATGGAAAAAATGTGCAATCAATTAAGTACATATCAAGTTCCCCCCACTTAGCCTTTCACCATCCTTGGACAAATCAACAAAATCAAAGTCACAAACTAAAGCACTTACTCATTTTTCATAATTTTTAATAATATATTATCATAAGAAAAGAGAAATAACTTTCAAAATCATAGCAAGAACTCAACATTCAATGCCTCTGCTCATAATCAATCAACAATCATCACCTTTAGAAACTGAGTAATCTAGGAGTAGACTTGGAGAGAGAGAGTGTAAATAGCGTTGATCCATAGGTACACTTAAACACCATTCATGACTATGACATTCCACGACTTCGCATAACATTTCATTTATCCACCTCTAAGATTCACATGCGTTATCATGAATCAAAAGACTTTTCAAGGTTGTGATGTGGACAAGGGTTAAGGTGAGATGTATTTGGATAATGTAGTGCAAAAGCCATCAAAGCTAGTGAAACAAGAAAACACTCAATAAAATATCAATCGTAAAAACTAACATTCACTCAAAACAAATTACCATCAGCTAATGAACAGAAAAATTATGTTCCACATCTTAGATTGAAGCCCTCACACCATAAACCACATGAAGTATAACCAATTAGAAGGGATCACTCATAAAATCTATGACAAACAATACATTATAACTATAAGTGGTAATCCTTCAAAACAACATCTACCTCATATGCAACATACTCAAATCACCCATTCCATATAACTTTAGAAGGAGAAACTAACCATGAATAACTTTTCAAAACATTTTCATTTCCTGCTTGATACTTTTATTTAAATATATTTTTCTTTCTTTTCTTTTTCTTTTGTTTCTTTTTCTTTTCTTTTCTTTTTTCTTTTTTTAACAAAAATTGAAAGAAGCTACATTAACATTGATTGATAAGATATAAAATGGCATCCCAATAATAACCAACCTCCACATATGCACACCCCCATACTTATACTTTTATACATCCACAATCATCAATAATCAACAAATGCTCCACTAGCCTTAAAGCTTGGGTAGGACATTTAATTAGGTTAAAAGCATGTAATGTGGTTAGCACTAAAAAAAAGCTCAAGGGGGCTTAATAAAGAGAAAATTCATATCAATAGATAGGGTATTTGGTTAATGTAACTTATGAGAATGCCTGTATCATTTTCATGTCAATGCATGTGACAAAAATGTAGTCTTGAATAGAAAACCAAATCAAAGTTCAAATGTACATGTCATAAAGGTCACACATAAAGAAAAGGCAATGAAACTATTATGGGTATGTCAGTCTATAAAGGCTCAAAATCTCAGTAGTTTGTGTCTACCACTAATCACTACTCTTCTAAAGATAATGTATACTGACCAATCACTAGAGTAAAAGTACATGCTCAAGTTGCCATGAATTTTTCTAGTCAATTCACTCTCTAATTATAACTATGCAGTCCTAGAAGTAATAGAAAAAGAGAAAATGTTTGTTTGATTCTCTCTCTTTTTGTTTGCAAACATAAACACACGTAAGAAACAAATAATTTAAAAGCGTACATGACAATCCTAACAAATGCAAAAATATAAAGGAAAAGAAATAAACTTTCCTTGAGTTGCCTCTCAAGAAGTGCCTTTGTTTATTGTCGTAGGCTCTACTCCTTGTTTTCCTCATCATATGACAAAATTATGATCTTCAGGTGTCACAACTTCTGCTTTCTCCACATGAGGTTCTTCAAGATAAGGCCATAATTGATGATCATTAATATTCATTGTCTTCCTATCTTCAAAATCTTAATCTCTACTGAGTCCCTGCACTCTTGGAATATCTTGAATATCTCTTCACCCTTTTTCTCCTCGTTTAATTTATCCAATCTATTTGCTAAAGGTGAAAGGTTAGTATTAGCAACAATTAAGAACTCAGTATTTACCTTTGAGCTAAATGATATATCCTTTTCTCCTTCGAGCTCCTTTTTAACTTCTTCTTCACAAGCAATCTCTTGATTAGTCCTCTTCAAATTCTCAAGCTCCTTTCCATTTCGTCCGCTCTAATATGTCTTGGGTACACCTCAGGTTGAGATGACTGCTTCTCTTCACTTTTTGATTCCAGGTGGTCAATAATTCCTACTATCTGACCCATCTAACTTACTAAGGTCTAGAATCTAGACGTTGTATCATGTTGGTATCGTTTTAGATCCTAATGAAATTGCAAAGAATTAGAAGCAACAACATTAACTAAGGGAGTGCTTGGTTCATGAATTTGAAAGATGACAATGGGTATGGGAATAAAATACATCGGTTGGTTATATATTATCATTATATGAATAGTATTTTGATATTTAAGTTTTGGGGATTACTTTATAGTTCCAAATATGTGATGAATGAAAGTCATATCCTTCCTTTTTTGAGTAAAATAATATAATTAATTAGAATATACTAAATATAATTAATTAGAATATACTAAATATAATTAATTAGAATATATTAAATATAATTAGTTAGAATATACTAAATTTTGACAATTTTTATTTC
>JAOQMP010000003.1:23065386-23076252 GCA_027563575.1 Erythroxylum pedicellare | reverse complement strand
TTTATTTCCCCCTTTCTAGTAAAACAATATAATTAATTAAATATCATTAACTAGAATATATTAAAATTAAATATAATTAATTAGAATATATTAAAATTTGATATAAAATTTAATTAATTTTTATTTTTTCTTTTTGAATAAAACAATATAAAATTAAATATCATTAATTAGAATATATTAAAATTAAATATAATTAATTAGAATATGTTAAAATTTGATGTAAAACAATTTTTTCTTTTTCTTTTTTCTTTTTTAGTAAAACAATATAATTAATTAGAATATATTAATATTAAATTTAACAAATTTATATTTTCAATATTTTAAACAAACCAACCACAATTAATAATAATGGTAATCATTTCTTCGTCCTAATCAATTATCATAATTATAATGATTATATCCATTCTCATTCCTCACTATATTTATTCTCATTCCTGTTATCATTACCTCATGTGAACCAATTACTCCTTAAGTCTTCTAAAGATGTGTATGAATTTGCTAGCTCTTCAACTTTTGAATGTTAGACTTTGTATCTTGTGAAAATTACCTTACATCCTACTGAAAATGTATTAATCGCAGCAGGCTTAACTAAAGTGATTCAAATAAAAAAAAGTAAAATTAAACTATAGAAAGCAAATTAAAGAAAACAGTCGAAAGTGATAAAAGTGATGAATGGATTTGAAATATGGTTCTTAGTTTAATCTCCACCTACACATAATTAAACATACTTCATTAAATTGTTGTTTTCACACCTCTCCTAGAAACTATTAATCTTAGGTTAGTGATCATGTCACTCAAGCTTTAAAATTTATAAGCCCTCAAATATAGCAAGTGCACGGGGAGGGATAATAATCTAATCCTAAAATCTAAGGCCAAAAAACTATAAAACTGAAAATAAAAGATGCAACAGAAATTAATAACGAGATTTGAATTCAACCAATCAAATCAGAAATCAAACACAAAAGTATTAACAAGTAAGCAATATGCAATCACAATAGAAATCAACCTAGGGAATTTACCAATTTATGAGAAAGGAGATTTTACTTATCATTAATGCTAACCTAGCCGATTATATGTCAATGAAGTGTTGGTTCTAGATTATCCTAGGGTTGATTACTCTCTCTTGAGTTATAACCATTAAACCCTAATAAGATTATGAAGTTTTGAATCTCTCAATCCACAAATTATCCAAAACCCTAATTAGATATGAAGCACTCTAATAAACTTTTGAAACATCACACGGGATCTCTCTCTGCACGATTACCAATATGATTTGTCACAGTTTCTATTAAATCGTCTAACTCTCATTAATTTGATTTAATCATTTTTCATTCAGTTCATTCTCTCAATTTATTACTGAATCATACAAGAACATAATCAAATCACAACATTCATCTAGTAAACACAATCGATTAAATTATCATTAAATCAAAATAAAATCCCAAGTAGAGTTTAGAATAAAATCAATATTCCAAATCATATCATTATACTATCCATCTTAATACTATACATAAATAAAATCGAAACGAAAAGGAAATACGACTTGGAATAGACGATGGAAGGCAACGACGTCAAAAAATCTCCTAATCTGAGAAGCACATCGAGTCAGCTTTGTCTTCCTCTTCTTCCTGCTCCTTCTTCTTCTTTCTGTCTCTCGGTATTCTCTCTTTAGGGTTTCAAGTGTGACTGTATCAAAAATCCCCCTTTTCTCTCACTTGTTATTCTTTAAATAGTCTTTTATGTTTTGGGTAACCTTAGGATTTTTCTGAGGTCCTAAAGGTCCAAAAAGTCCCTCAAAACATGAAGTTCGTAAGCATCTACGCGTCTACCTAACGCAGGCCACAACCGTGACTCTGCAGACCATAATCGTGGCTCAAATTTAAGCCTTCTACCACTATCGTAAGCCATTCTTGGAGCTTCTGTCACAATTGTGACATAATAGGCCAAGATTGTAGGACATTGTTTTGGCCCGAACGTCTTCTGAAACTCCTTCGTTCTTCGATATTGAACCTGAAGCACTAGCAAATACATCAAGGTACCTCAAAAATATAATATTCAAGCTTAAAAGCTTGTACTAACCTATAAAACACTTAAACACAAATAATTAATAAACGAATACAATTCTAACCTAATCACATACTAAATAATCAAATTAACGACTAAACATATATCAAACTATGACCTACGACACGATGCAATTTACACTTATTAGTTAACAACAAGCTCTGTTAACCTAAGTTCTTCCTCAAGTCATGTTTAATTAAAATAAGCTCTTTAACTAAACCTAGCTACCGAACAACCTAAAGCAAGCTCTCTAGATTTAGCAAGACAGTCGCATTATGAGGTAAAAAAACATATTAATCAAGGCAACAACAACATAAGCTCAGGTCATTTAACCAGATTTACGTCATCTATAATGATTCGACAACATTAGTTGCCATAAACGAATCCAAATACAATTATTACGTATTATATTAAAGATTCTAGAAACGAGTTTATACATAAACCATCTAACAAGAATGAGAATAATGATCATTCATATATGAATGCCTAAATCAATAAGCACAGGATAACATAAGCAATCCCTAAAGAGAGAAAGAACAATAACACATAATAAGAGGATGCCCAAAATGTGTTCTTCAGCTTCGATTTCATCTCTAAATCGGATTGAGGAAGCTTAGCCCTCTATAGGTCTCCAAAGAATGCATGCTCTACCCCTCCTTTTCTCCCAAAATCGATCCATGTTATGTTTAACCACTTAAATGTTGTTTTATATTAAAAGTTAGGGTTATAGGGAGTCACACGGTTAGATACACAACCATGTATCCAACTATGTATGTCATAAAAATGTGCCCAATTCATGTACTTACATGATCGTGTAAGTAGATACATGACCGTGTATCTCCCATATCATGTTGAATTATTGTTCTTTTTGCAATTTCTTATCCAATCCTCACCCTAATCCATCTGTGTAAGTAGATATATAGCCGTGTATCTCCCATATCATGTTGAATTGTTGTTCTTCTTGCAATTTCTTATTCAATCCTTACCCTAATCCATCGCCTTCTTATTCCACAAAGACAATTGAGTTAAACATCAAGAGCATAACTCAAAGAATGTGCTTTTAACTCACTTTAGCTCTTAAACTTCCAAATTGTATCTAAAACCTAATATGAAACAATATGAGTTTCTTAAACATTTCATATCATTAATCACTAAATGTTATGGAATAAATGTACAATCAATTAAGCATATATCAAAATCTAATAGTAGTCCCTGGTAGGTGGCAAGTGCTAGAATTTCTCATCTTAAGATAAGATTTATGTATCCATTTAATCCATATGACATTTTTGTCTACCTATAACCTCTAAATTCTTTTGCTAATAAGTAATTTCTGCATTAGAGGTATTCAAATAATTCCTATTCCACCTTGTTTGTTTGAAATTGTCACTTCACTTAATCTGAGTTTAACTTTTGTTTAGTTATATGTTTTCCCAGACCTTAAAAAGGCTTTTATGATACAATCAATCTCCTTGATTACTCTCCTTGGCAAGATAATGTGAGAAATCCAATGAATATACAAATTTCCAAGGACTAAGATGATCGAAGTAACTCTTACAGCTAATGATATTTACATATTTTTCCAAGCATTTATTCTAGATTTGAATCTTTCAATTAGAGAAATAAAATAAGAATGCTTAGGTTTAGCATGAGAAATTGGGACTCAAACATACTTAAATGGAAGAGAATGTAACTGCAGCCCTAAAATCCTAGATAATTCTGCTGAATTCCTTACATCTCTAGAACAAAACATACTACTTTTATCTGGATTTACTCTCAGCTCTGACCAGACTAAATACATATTGAGTAGATCTTTTTAAATCTTGACTAAATGAGCTTCAGCACCAGATAAAAGGAGGCCATCTATAAACATCAAGTGGGTTAGCTTGTATTCTTTGTATTTATAATAAAAGTGAAATTTGCCATTTCATTAAGTAAACTTGTTGAGGATTCTAGACAACCCTCAATTAATAGGGTGAACAGATAAGGGGATAGAGGGTCCCCTTTGTCTTATTCTCTTAGCAAATTTGTAGGCTTTGTAGAGGCTCCACTTATAAGAATACTTACTAAATCAGACTTAATGTACATTATAATCCAGCCCTTGAAGAATGTCAGGAATTCAAGTGCTTCTAAACAAGATTGAATAAAATACCAACTCATTATGTCAAATGTTTTATAAGAATCAATTTTCTAAAAAAATATTGATGTTTTTCCCTGAATTGTATTTTTTCAATATCTCCAGCATTAAAAGAATATTACATCTTATGGAACTTCCCATAATAAAGGCTCCTTATTATGGATTGACCACTCCCTTTAAAGTTATTTCAGCTTATTGGTAAGGAGTTTAGCAACCACTTTGTAAATTATATTGCAATAGCCTTTAGTCCACTAAGGAAGAAGGAATATGTTTCTTTGGAACTAGGCAAATGTAGGTAGGTGTGATTAAGTTCCTTCAATATTTTGTAAGAGGAAAATCATTTCTAGACTATTTTTGTGAACAAGTTACCAATAATCTTCCAAGATTTTTGGAAAAACCAAGCAGTGAACCCATTTGGTCCATGTGCTTCAGAGGAGTGCAAATTAAACAAAACTTCTTTATTCTAGGTTTGTAAGTGGTGTTGTCAATAGCTCCTTAATATCCTGCGTTAAAAAAGAGTCAAAGAATCTTTTTATGTTGTAACCATAAGTAGAATCCTCTACTGCACCCATCAACTTCATTTCTCTAGTGAGCTTTAATAAGGTAGATTGATCAGCAAAAGAATTACGATTGTTGTCTTTGAACTCCACAATCTTGTTCATGTTTCTTATTTCTAATAAGGAAGCATGGAAAATTTTAGAATTTGAATCTCCATCTTTTAAGCAATCTATTCGAGCTTTCTGTTTCAAGATGGAATTGTGCAAGATAAAGGTCTCCTGATGTTCTCTAAGTCTTTGAGCCTCTATTTTCTTCAAGTGGCAATTGTAGGGGAAGTTGTAACAATCACTCTAAACCTCTTTTAGATTCTATTTAGTCTCTACTACCTGTCTGGTGTGAGAGTTAATCAAGGTCTTAAGTGCTTGTTTTACCATCTTCAATTTTTACATCAACTGAAAAGATTTATAGCCACTTACATTTTGATTTCAATAGGTACCTATTAGCTCCAAAAAACCTTAGTATTGAGTAAGTCCATTGAAAAACCTGAAAGGTACTCTAGACATCTTTATAGCTTGGAGATTCTAAATGAGGATATAAGAGTGATTTGAAAAGGAAGTTTCACCAAAATGAGAAAAAATTTATGAGAACAAGTCTAACCAAGCTTGGTTGACCAATGTTCTATCAAGTTTTTTCCTTATCAATATATGTCCTTTTTGTTTGTTGGGCTAAGTAAAAAGCCTATCATTGAATATTAGATACGTAATTTTTACTCTTTGGAACAATTTAGATAACTCCCTCCCTATTGCTACCTAAAGTCCCCTACCTCCTTCTACTTCATGGTCTAAATGTTTGCAGTTGTAGTTACTAATTAAAAGCCAAGGATTTGTGATTGTAGCTTTAAATTTTTGAAGATTATTCCATAACATTTCCCTTTGGAATCGAAAGTTCGAAGCATATACTAATTTGAGATCAGAGGTTGAGTTACTTCACTCCGGCTGGCATTTCAAGTGAATAAACCGGTCACTTTATCCTTCCACTTATATTAAGATTTTGTTTGAGATAAAAGTATAGGATTCTACCATTGTAATGTGAAGAGTAGTTAGAGATGACTTTTTGTTCTGCACCCAAAAATTTAGAAACACCTAGCAAATGAGCTGATTTTTTTTCCAAAAGTCCTACTAAACAAGGCTTCTTCTTAAAAAATAACTCCTTTATCATTGCTTTTTTAAGAGGGCCATTAAAACCTCTAAGATTTCATACCAAAATCAACAAGATTTCATACCAGAATCATCAGGGGAGCTCGCCTTCAGATTTGTTCTTGCCCTTTCTTCTAACTAATCTTCTTTTGGAATTGTTAGCTGATTCTTTAATTTCAACTAAGATCTCTTTAATAAAGTTATTCTCCTTGTTAGTCTGAGTTGTTGCCACTTTATCTATTTGAACGTTAGGATTTACAAGAGTACCTCTACAAGTTAATTGATTGATTTTCTGTCAATACCACAACATCATCATTTATATTTGCTTCTATGTCTTCCAAGCTAGCTTGACAAGGCTTATTATTGCTTTCTTGAGTAACTAACCCCATCAACTCATCATTCCAACCTGTCTTGAAGAGTTTCCCAGTTGGTTTCCAATTTTTGCTTAATGGGTTTGGTTTCCATATATAGGTTATAGGCACTTCAATCCTTTTAAGTTCTCCATCATCTCCAAGCTTCATAATTGGCAATTTCTCAAGTAAATCAGAGATCCTTTTTATTTCAATGGAAATTTTTGCAAAACAAAATTTCTCCATGTTAGTAGTTTAAGAATCCATGTAAATTGGTTTTCCAAATGAGCTAGCAAGGTAGCTTAAGCCCTCAATTGTCCAAAACTTAATTGGCACGTTATGAAAGTTAACCCATAATGGAAATACATCAATGTCAACTTTGTCAAATTATGAACCTAGCTTCCATTTTTTAATGAACATAGATTGGTCAACCATGTGCTAAAGTCTTTGTTCAATAATCTCATTTAAGGAACTTTCTATCAAGAATTTGAAAAGGAATGAACCATGATCTATCAACATTATTTTCTCCAAGACCTTTTAGCCCCACCTAGTAGTAGCCCAAGTATGAACAATAAGGAATCTTGGCCTTTTATTCTAAAAAAACCCACCAAATCCAAGGACCATGCATTTGCTTTAGCTTTTAGAAGCTCTATGGGTGGTTTTAACACTCCTTCTTGCATGAAATTTTGAAAATGCTTGAGTTCTCCTTTATTATACTGAATGTTAAGCTTATGCTTTCAAGCATCTTCTACCTATTTAGAATCAATCCTATCACTTTCCTCGTAAATCATTGTAGTAAATTATTCTCCATATTTTTCCTTTTTATAATTCTAGTGAGCTTTAGAAAATCTTCAAGATTCAAGTTAAAAGAGGTAGGAGGCCCTTCTTTCTCCATATTTTAGGCCTTCAAGAGGCCTTTATATGATGAAGAACCTCAGTTGTTGAAGAAAAAGCACTGTATCAAAAGACAAATGTACCTGAGGTAGGAGTTTTATTTCCAAAAATGATAATTGTCAAAATGGTCAAAGTAGGTAGAGAGAAGGCAGAGAAAATATTTTAGAGAGTTTAAGAAAAGAAAACTTATCTAAACTAAAACAATGAATCCTTGTATCTAGTTTAACTTATTTTTACCTTATTTTGATATGAAATTTAGAATAACTAAATATATGTTGTTGATTGATGGTGGTAGATTGCATAATATTTTAGTGGGTTGTTTAGTATGTGTTTAGTTATTAACTTGAATATTTTGTGCATGTTTAGGTTAAGGATTTTGTTATTTAGTTAAGTATTTATGTTTTGTGTGTTTGTTGAGTTAGAGCATATGATTGAGCTTCAATTTTATATGTTTGAGTTGTCTTGATGTGTTTACTAGTATTTCAAGGTAAATGTCGAAGAGCGGAGGAGAATTGGAGGAAGCCTAAGGCAAAACCCCTGGCCATATGCCATGATCATGATAGAAGCATGGAGGAAGGGCCACAATCTTGGCCAGACTACCATGACTGTGATAGAAGGTTACTTGCTCATAGACAAACGTGGATGACCTTTTAGACTTAAGTTTTTGAGGGGCTTTCCGAACAGCTAAAAGTTTAAATTGGGGCCAAAATTTTTTAGGTTTGATCAATTTAAGAACAAACCTTTTAATGTGCTCAATGAAGGTTTAAACATTCATAAGTCTACTTAACATTAGGCTATTTTGGATGAAAATTAGGAAGTTTCATGTATGTGTTGTTATGGATTGTCCAATTGGTCTTTAAATACCATATTAAATTACGTGGATTTTCAAAAAAGAGAAAAAATAAAAACATTTCATAACCTTAAATTTATTTCTAATTCTTAGCATATTCATCCTCTCTCCATCTTAGAAACTTACCCAAATCTTGTCCGATACGGAGTCTTGCCTTTGATCATTTGAATTTGAGTTTTATGATCTTGATGATCTTCACTTTACCAATATTTTGGTATATATGTTAATGGGAAACACTCCAGAAGTCACGTCTTGGATCAGCTAAGGGTCAGAAAATAAACAATCAGCCATGACAGTTATAATGAAGTTCATAGGTTCAGCCTGTTAGCTTGGGTTGTCAATTATTTAATTTCTGGATAATTATTATTGATTTTTCTTAAGTGTTGTCTGTAAAAAGTTGCAACATTTGCTTTGTACCTAAGTTTCATAATACATCATCCCTTTAAGTTCTTCTTGGACTTTCAATACCTCTATATCTCATTTCTCTATAATATTTAAAATTAATGTTTTTATGGCTTCCCATTAACTATTTATCCATCTACTTTTTGTCAAATTAATAGCTTTGTTACAATTTTTGTGAGCCTCTGATGGAATCTTATGACAAGGAAGGGGCATATGAAGTGAATAATGGTTTTGGGATGCTAATATTAAATCAGAGTACTGGGGTTGATAATGACGTGTGTGTAATCAAGTGGATAATATGCAAATCCCACAAAGGTGCACGTGTATTGAGGAAGTTGTTCTCTTAGTTCATCGAAGAGATTGTTCAGGGAATGATAGGTTATGTTTGTCTTCCAACTAACATGTCAAAGCTCCTCTCTGATGATGGCAACCAAGAACTTGCATATTTGGGATGCTGGGAACTTATGGATTTGAAAGAAGAATTATGGTATTTGTGAATAGTTTTAAATATATGGTTTAGTTACTGGCTTTGTGCTCTACATGATACTATTCAATGACTTCTTTTTGTATTACTTTTTGTTATCTTTCCTTTGTTCCTAACAGCTTCACTTGTTGAATATAACACTACTATCAACTAGTTTGTTAATTCAATTTCTTTTTTCATTTGCTCAAGGATACTACTAAATCAGTAATAGAGGATGATACATCCTACGCCATGAGCCTACTCAAGAAGGGGAATCTCAGGGTTATGCCCCCCATAGGTCTAGCATGTTGTATATGCAACTGCATTCTCGCCAAAGGTTCTTCTACTTTCTCCGTTTAGGTTTTTAGTTATGATCATGCAACTCATCTCCAATGTGAACTTCTAGAAAATGAGTCACCTAGCAGAGGTTCGTTATCTGGATGTCCTGTTTGTATGCCAAAGAAGAATGCACAAAGGACTAATAATAAGTCAGCTCTTCTGGATGATGGTTTGATTAATTGGGTTTCAATAAGACCTCCACGAGCACAAAGACCTTCCATGTTACAACCACATGAAGATTTGATATATAATTCTCATAGGCTTCAGCACGTATCACGGGTAAATCTTATTTATACTTGTTGTTCATCTTTTCTGCCTTACCATGCTAGACCTAAAAGATTAATCAACATGAACTTCTATACTGCAGTTTGAGATGTTGCCTAATCTTCGGAGGGAGCAGCAATTCATTCAGATGGAAAACATGCTTTAGCTAAAGCTTACACCACTAGTATTAAGTGTTGGGCCCTGTTTTCGGAGTCTAACTCAGAGGTCATAATAAAAAAAATGTGAGCTCTGATACCAAAACATATTGGGCACCGTTTCCGATTTCAGAGCCCAAGCCTAGAGAATCATGATACTGAGCAAATTTTCTCCTATAGGGTTATTTCCATGAACCCTTATTCAGCATCATCCCACAAGGGTGGCGTGCCCACGACAATCAAACATCAAAACAAACTTATTACTTCAACTCAACCATATTACGAGGAAGTCAATATGGACATACACAACTAAAACTACTTCAATCTATCATTTCATCACTAAAGCAATAGAGTTTGAAAAACTTTATTTACATATCAAAGCCACACTATTGGCTTATTACAAAAATAGGAAATTTGCAAAAGTTCCCTTAGACTTTTGATCACTTGATCTTTTAACTATCACCTGAAGATGAGATAGAAAGGGGGTGAGCTTAACAGCTCATAGGTAACAGTTTATGATGGAAAAATAAGAAAAACCTTTGAAACCATTTTACTTGTCATAGAAATTTTTCATTGAGTTCATAAAACACATGTTTTTTAAGCTTTTAGCCAAAATCCACAAGTTACAAAACATGAATGCATCAAACTTATTAACATAACATAATCACATAAGCACATCAAAATGGTTTGGGTAAATCTATGAACATGACGAACTACACATTTCCATATAATGGTCCTGTGTAGTCGAAAATTTGATGTACTATCGCAATCCCACATAGTAGTTTTGCGTAGCTGTAAACTTGAGGGACTCTATGAAGGAGCTCCATGTAACATCCCATTACCATAAGGCAAATACTCGAATATTCGAAGGGCATTCAAGTATACCCTATGATAATGGTATGTTATAGCAAAAGCAAATCCAACTTACACATAGCATCATCTAAAGTACTCAGAGATCACTAAAATTTAGAACCATAGATTGTATTCATTCACAATTCTTACTATGTTTTCATCATACAATTATTTACAAAAGCTCTTATAGGTTCAAACAAAACTAAAAAATTAATGCTACAACACTTCTAGTGTCAACTAACAGACCTCTGAGCCATGATAAAATCCAAAGGGCCTTTTAGTCCTGTCTAAAGCACTAGGTCTCCTGTCTCGTACCTGAAAAGCCACATCATAATTTTTAATGAGTTTTGTGAACTCAATGAGTGAACCATCATTGATGATTTCACCGGATCACAACACACATAA
>JAOQMP010000003.1:23054577-23065286 GCA_027563575.1 Erythroxylum pedicellare | reverse complement strand
AGGTGTTATTTGGATGTTTAAAAGAGAACTTCAAGATCTACAACTTTTATCAAGACCTCAAAGACAGATTCCATCGTCTGAAGGGTGAAAAATGGAGTAGATGATAGTACATAGAAGGAGAAGTTTCGGTCAACAACAGAAGAAGTAAAAAGTCAACTATAGAAGATATGACGTCATCACAGACAATATGACGTTATCAAAGAAGATACGTCTTTATAAACGATATGATGTCTTCACAAACGATATGATGTCATCACAGACGATACATCTTTACAACAATATGATGTCATTATAAACGATATGACGTCATCAAAGACAACACATCTTTACAGATAACATGACATCATCACAGATTGTACATCTTTACAGACGATATGATGTCACCACAGGCAATACATCTTTACAGACGATATGATATCATCATAGATGACATTACTTCATCACAGACGATACAGTCTATACTCTTGAATATCTCCACTTAAAAGGAACATAACTTACAACTCTGATGTCCAAAAATTTCATAATTTATAACGTCAGAAATTTAGAAAGACAATCTACAACTTTCTAGAAGACAAATTTCTATAATTTAGCCTATATCAATCCACAATTTTCCTCAGAACACGAATTTTACATTCATCCACCAATGTACTGCACCCAGTTCTCAACCTCGTGACAAAATTTTAGACTCTTAAAGATAGAATTTAAATTTGATATCTTCACGAGAAATGTAGCCATATGTCTTTGGTTTAATTCAAATTAATAATCATCTCGTTTGGAAAACTAGAAAAAAAGTTATGGCTAAAATACTAAAGCGTACTCAGTGAACATTTTCCAAATCAACCACCCATTTTGTTTCAAAAACTTTCCTTAACACAACTCATACTAAGATCACCTTTTCTGCTTCATTTACTTCTCATTCTCAACTTCATTTCAAATCAATATCATCCATAAAGAAATTATAGTCCATGATTAATCATGAACACCAATAACAGATCATACACATATATACATATTCTTCACCAGCTTACAACACAAATTCAATTTCATTGTTGCTCTCATTTTATGTCTAACTTTCACTTTAATTCTTTCCATTTCATAATCTCTCATCTACCAAAACACTAAAGAAAAAACATGAATCTATCCTCACTTCTCATTCACTACTTTACTCTTGTCTATCATTTCTTAATTCAAGAATTTTCATTTATTTGTTCTTTACTCATGATTAATCGCCAAAAATTTCTCATTTAATAGTTCTAATCTTTTAAGAAAAGTTTGGGATCCAACATCAAGGTTTCAAAAGGGTCCAAACATTTCAGCTGGAGAGAGTAGTGATCTTCCATTTAGCCAGAAACGAACCAAACACCTTAGTGACCTAAAGTGAAGGGATCATCATCTCTTTGATTTCCACTAAAATCAAATATTTTTAGTAAGATAAATGTATTTCTGTATTGAAAAGTAAGATATATGATTGATCACTTTAAGTTATTGAATTCTAAAGATGGTTTTGTAAGCAAAGAAAAGAAGAAAAGATAATGATACATTGTTGTATAAATGATCTTTCGATCCATATAGCTAGCTGGAGAAATTAATGCATTTCTGCCTAGTAGTTCAATAATTGACAACAGCTTTTTCGATCAAAATGTAGGCTGCCTGAGTTCTATATAGAACTATTTTGGCCCGCTATAGTATATTATAAGCTGAGTGTAAATATTAAAAATGTATCTTTTGTTGTGAAATTAAAATGGATTGGTTCAATATTAACCATGCAAGATTACTCTATTTTGACCGTTCAATTAAATATATTTCTCAATATTAACCATGCAAGATTACTCTATTTTGACCGTTCAATTAAATATATTTCATTGGAGAAACTTACAGCATTCTAAGGTTGCAAGTAGTTATTTTAAGCATTTGTACCAGACTAACCCAACATGTTATGATGAGTTACTATTGATTATAAATAAGCTAAAAGTTCATATTCACTCCTTAAAAAATTTTCACAAAAATAAATCCCTAAGTTTATTAAATTAGGGTTCATATTTAAATTAAATATTTTAGCAAAATTAATGGTCTAGACTTCATTTACAATAAACAAATATTGACATGGAAGATTTAAAATGAAATATAATCAGACTTAAGAGGATAAAAACAGAAAATCAGAGTAAGAAAATTACAAATGTGGATTATTCTAATCAGAGATCGATGGACGAAGAATCTCTAAATCCAAGAAGAATCTCTAAAGAAACCAGGCCACTGGCCACGTTGACATTCCAGCCGATAAGATTGCCTCCAACAAGACTCATGGTAGGTCAAAATTACTTGCATTTCACTTCAACTCAATAACATACCGGACCAAGGTGAGCTGTGTGTTGTTGAAAAAATTAATCATTATACCTTCTTACTCTTTTTCCTTTCTCAACTTTTTTTTGCACTTAAAGAATTCGTGTGATCGGTAACGAGGAATCCACCAATAAGTTTTGGTCGAGTTTTCATCAACATCTTTGGAATCTTCTGAATCTGAACCATCTACCATTTTCTTAATTGAATCCACATCACCAGCCTGAGAAAGAGTATGCAAGCGAAGCTTCTCAGCATCATCACTGTTGAACCACAATTATGAAGTTGATTTTTTACTTTAACTAATGTGAAAATAAAACATGCTTAAAGTGTATTTTATAATTTTGAATCGAGGGATATGAGGCACACTCTATAACCCCATTTTTAATTTTAACTAATGTGGAAAATAAAACATGCTTAAAGTGTATTTTATCATTTTGAATCGAGGGATATGAGGCATACTCTATAACCCCAAAGATTTCCTTCACTATTAAGGAGCTATCCCTCACACAGAACTCTATCAACTAGTTATGAAACCAAAAGCACAATCTAGAAACTAATATCACATAAATTAAAATCATAAGTAAAAGTGTCTAATGTGATAACCACACAAAACACAAACAACTTTCATTAGTTAAGTATGTAATAAATTGAATATTTGATTCTACAGATCCCAAGAACATGATATACTTATTTATTAAAGAAATCTAGAAAGGGATTTTTGAAAATGTTATATTGACCACTATAACTTTCAACACCCAACTCTGCATCTCTTCTGCAACCCCCATCATCATAAAAAAAAACCAGAAGATATGAAAAATGCCCTAACACAGTTTCAACTCATCGGTGATAGTCGACAACATTTTAGAATATCTCTAGACATAGAGCACAAGATATCATCAACTGAGCTTCAAGAGATTGGTTGCAAATGACAGAAAAATTATCTATATTAGTATCAACATATGCCCATTAGACAGTTTACAATGTAGGTGAACACTACATTATACAAATACATATCTTGAGGACATTCAAAGAACAGCCTAAGGCAGTTCTAGAAAAGACATTTAGATCGCAAGACAACAAAATACAAAGCAAGCATGCAATTCAGTAAAAAATTGTTATGCTGGCAATCAGTCACTTACCTCTGACAAGTAAAACACCTTCCCGAAAAGTGTTTGTACTGCCAGCTTCCTTTTAAATCCCTTTTTAGTATACCCAAACACATCCAGGAAAAAAAGGCCTCAAAAGTGTAGAAAAGGTACTAGGAATTAAATTAACACAACATGATTTTACTAATTTTAAGTTCCCTCCTAAGGCATTTTTTACTTTTTGCTATATTATTTGTCCTTTACCAATTCATTTACAAATCGACTAATAAGCTGAAAATCTAAAAACATACGCAATTTGTATCTCATTACCAGTATAATTTAGTTTTATAGTTCATGGCCATAAGTTAAACATTATCAGAATTTTGCAAATCAAACACAGTAAAATATTATTGTAGACAAGTTACCTTTTTCTTGTACAATCCTTCTTGAATTTTGATTTAGAATTTCAGCAACCTAAGAATCATCCAACTTTGAAGTTTTTTTGAGCAAGATTAAGCTGGAAACAAGTCCTGGATTAAATGGTTCTCATTCAGATCATAGCGAATGTACTTGCACAAAATATCCTCCATGCTAAAACCTGTTTAAATATAAATTAGCAGTTACTGTAAAAAGAAACACTTGAGTTGTATGTAAGATATGCAATAGGTCAACAACAAAATGCATGTCTATTGAGGAGATAAGTTTAATAGAAATGCATTGAACAATATATGAGATCGATCAACTACCATATCGTACTTCAGAAGACCACGATAGAAACTTTGGTTTTGATGTTCGATATTTAACTCATTAAACAGAAGTGATACACTAGCTCATTGAAATCCATTCTGGTAAAAGAAAAAGATCATATTTTGCACTATGAGTCCTGTGTTATAATCACCAGAGGGTTCCATGCTAAATCAATCAACTAAACTAACCAGAATAAATGTACAAAGATAAACAATTTTGAATGTTGAAATTAATAATGCAAATAAATTGTAAGAAAATTTTTATTAAGCAGTAGAAAGAGATGAGACTTCAGGAGTGAAACTAAGTCAACTTTTACCGAAGCCCTTTTAAAGCCGAATATTGTAATGCATCTCCTCCTTTATGAAACAACTCAAACGCACTTGACAATTGTTGGAGAGAATATTTACACCGAAGGACTAAAAGGCGGATCAGGAAGATGATGCATGAAGAACACAAGACAACCCCTTGAACGAAGATTGGAAGGCGGACCGGCGAGACTTATTGAAGTGATTGTCAGTGATGGTGAGTGAAGGAGGCAAGACGGAGAAGGTGAAATTTAGGGATTAAAGTAAATTTAGGGTTTTGTAAAAATTAAAATGATATTATGTACAAACTAAAATTAGGGTTATACGTGGCTTAAAGTGATTTTTACTTGACATTTAAAACCCACCTGACTCTTCAAACAAACTTTTTGTATACAGCAACAATGTGTGTAGGACACTTCTTAATTTCCATCTAAAGTAAGCTTAATAACGTTTAGGCCTTTATTCAGCAACTTAAAAGGTTTGATATTAAATTGATCAAACCTAAAAAAGTTTAGCCCCAATTTAGGCTTTTAGTCCTTTTTGGACCTTTTAGATCCAGAAAAATTTTTAGAGTTACTCAAAAGAGAAATACTATAAATAGGAAAGAAATGGAACCTTAAAGCAGCTTCACATGCTGCCACATTTGAAAAAGTCTAAGAAGAGAGAAGAAGAAGAGGAAAGAGGAGATGACTCTGCTACTTCTGCCTTTCCCGACACATCCTGATCCCCTCCATTAGTATATTTCATTCATCTTGTGTTCTTTTCTTTGAATATTTGAGATGGATATTAATAAGTTGATGGATTTAAGTTTGATCGTGATGTTCTAATTTTCTTAGGTATTTGAACTTGATTCAACATATAGTCGTTTTTATGATATTGTGTTTAGGTGTTGTGATTAATTGCAGTTTTTGCATATTTTTTGATAAAAAACCGAGAGGGTGAACCGAATAAAATGATTAGGTCCTATTAATGAGAATTAAATGATTCAATAGACCACGCGATTAATCAAATTGATAGTTATACGAAGAGAAATCCTATGTGAGGACTCGATTGTTTATTAGAGAGTTTAAGAACTGATTAAGGCTAGGGTCATTGTAATTGAGAGATTACTTGTTCAGTACTCAACCTTAATTAGGATTTATGATTATAACTCGAGAGAGGGTAATCCCTCATTCAATAGTCTACTGACACCACAATATCAAATAAATGATTAGATTAGTATTGATGATAGGAAAAATCTCGTTTCTCATAATCGGTTAATTCTTCTTGTGTGATTCCTTCCATTGTGATTTTGAGTGTTGCTCGAATTGATTTCCTTGCATTATTTTTATGTATTAATGTTTTGACAATTGATTTTTCATGTTTTCTTTTCTGATCTATTTTTATTTTCATTTTATTAATGTTTCTAAGTGTTAGAGAACTCAAGATTATATTAGTTCACACCTCCTCGTAAGATTGACCCCTTTTTATTACAATTCACAACCCGTGCACTTGTGGTAATTGAGGGTTTAAATTAGATTTAAACTTAGCACTCAACATTGATACTGCTTAATTTTTCTATATGCATCTTTCATAACTTGAAGCCTTCTTATACATTTAAGTGTTTTAACTTCTTAAATGTATTTATCCTTACCTTTATTCCTAGCTTTATGAAAACCCTCTACCTTGGTTAAGTAGTTGTTGAACTTGAAAAGGGCAAATATTTTAGCTCCTTCTTTAAGGTTATGAATGTTAGTGGTTGGATTGTCAAAAGTGGTGTTATTCAAGAAGATTGTTTTACTATTAGGGAATTCAACTATCCACTCTTGATTTACTAAAGCCCTACCTAAATTTCTTCTAATAAGCTAATTTTGACCTCGATTGTTGCTCTAAGTAGCAAAGTTCCCTTTAAACCTTAGGTCTCCAACCTCAACTTGACTAAAATAACTTATGAAATCATCAGAATAATTCTTAGGTGGTACATTAACTCCTTTATATTAAGATGTATACATAGTTTGTTAAAGTCACCTCAAATAACAGAAGAGGACAATAGGTTAGTATAAATGTTTTCCAAGTCTCTCTAGAGAGCTAGCCTTTGATAGACTTAACTAACTGCATACATAAAATTGAGATAAATGGTGGTTAGATCAAGTGAAATTTTAGGAGTGATATGGATTAGTTAAGTAGTTAAGCTAAGTAGGGAAATCTTGACTTTATAAAGATCATAAGCTACAATGATTCTTCTATATAAATTGTATTAGTGGTTTGAAAGAAACAACCATTCTTTCCAAAAGAACCATAGACCTCTTATACAAACCTCAACTTTCGTTGGCCTATAAAAAGTCAATCATAGCAGGTTTTTATTTTTGAAATAGGTAGTCACGAATCACTTAATGTTTTTAGGATAATTAAACCTATAAAATTCTAGGTTATAATTGAAATTAGGGGTAGGAAGAAGCTTTTTCTTTTCTTTCCTTACATACTTCCTCTTAGTAACCAAGATTAACTCCTTCTCCCTAGAATACAAAATTGAATTAGCCTAACTACTCCTATTTAAAAAGCTAGCTGCTTTTGTGTCTTAAGCTTTTATATCTATAATATTTAGAAACAACTCAACTTTACTATCGTAATCTTTAATAATCCCTTCCTCCTTACCAAAGTTCAATGATATATTGTTTTTTGCCTATACAACCCTAGAACATTATTCCTTTAATTATCTTTTAGTTTATTTCATAGGTATATTATCATTAATAAGAGATTTTTCTTTTCTAATTTTCAGTTAAGAGAAAGAATCTTACATGACAATGATCATATTCTTTCCATTTAGAGAGGTTATATTCCTCTCTAAAAGTTGAGCATTTTCACTAAGTCTTTGAGAAATCTTCTAATTAATTCTTGATTGGTTAAGGGGTATAACATTTGTTGGAGCCACTTTATCAACTAATAGTTCTTCAATTCCAATAGACGTATTTGTAGTTATATGAGTCTACTCCTTTATGACTCCCATTAACCTCCTTTTGTGAGCATTTTTCCTGTTGGATTCCATTATTTTTTTTATAAGTCAAGATTGGTATCTATGGGTAGCAAATAGCTACTTTAGACTCATATATTTTCATCCTACTCTAACCAAGTACCGGTGTAGTATCATAGAGTAATTAATCAATTTTCATCTTAACAAAAAACTTTAGCATATCTTATCCTTTTCATATATGTAGTTATCTCATCCAAGCATAAATGTTAACACATAAGCCTAATGGAGCAATATTCTAATGGTTCATAATGAAAATTTATCCAAATAGGAATGCTTGACATTGTCATCCTTTCTATGTCTATACTTAATCTACATCTTTGTAAAAGAGAAAATTAGCTTTTTATTGATATATCATACTCCTTATTGTATGATTCTCTTCACACTTAATCTTAAGAAAAATTTAAAGATTAACATATCTTTTCAATTGATCAACACCTCCTCTAGGCATGTCTTCTTCTAGTATTGTTATGACAATAATTCATTATGAGAAAAGTTGGAATCTTATTAAGGAAAAAGACAACAAGAGTGGTTTTTCATTTTGAAGATCTATCCTTTAACAATTTTACTAGAAGGGGACTACTAGGTTGTATCCATCAATATTTGTAAGTCAAATATAGCTTGGATTAATATTATTATTATAACTATCTCCCACCAGTTACCACTGAATATTACTAAATATTTTTTTAAAATTGGAAATTTTAATTAAGCCATAAAAGGCTAAAAAAATAAATTGTCTTACAAGAGATTCTAAATTAGGTAATGTACAAACTAATAAATTAGACAACCTACAAAGAATTGTAACATTTGTAAATATGGAAACTAGCTACCAACTACATCACTAGCTGTCAATGTTAGTTGGTTTTAGTGCAAGTTTGTCACAAAAGATAACTATATGAATTCTATTGGCATTAATTAGCTTAGTCATGAATTGTTCATAAAGCTTGTGCAACACCATACTGCCACCAATTCTTTATGTGCACTTCCCTTCATATAATTTGGGTTAGACAACACTTGCAAGGAACCAGGAAAATGTTTATCAGATCAAGTTGACTTACATGAACTTGATGGAACTAAAGAAGAAGAAGGAGGAGAAGGAGAAGGAGATGATATTGTGTTGTGTTTGTTGGGTTTTACCTTCTCCTGCAACGAGATTAAAGTAAAGATTAACAACGTTAGGACAACTGTTGTAGCACTGATAAGAGCATATATGGAATGTGAAGCCTGAGTCGAGAAGTAAGTCTGAGGAGATTTCGAGTGATTCTCTCTTGAGCCTGCATGATCTGATACATTCATCAATTTCAATCCAGTTCTTCAACCTATCAACTTCGAACTCCAACATACAGCAATTATACACTTCTCTTCCACTCTACCTTACGTGTTTCTCTAGCACACACCGCTTGCTGGAGCCTAAGACGGTAAAGGCGCATGTGTCTTTGTCTAGTTTCTTGGATGTTACATCACCTGGAGACAAATCGTATACAATTTTTTCATTCTATGATCAAACCAATTCAGTATTGAATCATATTTTTTTATCATGATCCCTTACTATGAGTGCTTAGCGCAGAAACTGCAATGAGAAAAGCCGACTTCCGTACGATATGTTTAAATGGAAGTGGGATGGGATTCGCATTAACAACGTAGAACTTTTTTATATTGAATAAAAGTGGGTCCCATTTTTATTTAAAAGCAAGTTTAAGTGAAAGTGGGACTTTTTTATAAAATTTTTAAAAATATTACACATTGAAAAAAATGTTGTCACGTGGCTTTTAACTGACGGAGCCAAACTCCATCTGGTTTTACGTCCAATCATGATCTGGTTTGAACATTGTGCAAATGTAATGATTCAACTTGAACATTCCGAAATATTAGAGTCAACTTAAATTTTGGTATAAATATTAAGGCCTAAATTATTCTTTTGGACTTCATTAATAAATTAATGAAATCTCATAATAGATTATATATTTTCTTTAAAATAGCATAGACTTTTGTATGTATTTACATATTTTACATTAAAAAATACAATTTTCTTGAAAATCTATTTATCTCGTTTGACAAGAAAATTTTTAATAGAGTAACCATATGGTACCAGGATTTGTAAGATGTGAGTAATCTTGAAATGAACCAATCATTATCGATGATGTCTGAAATTCAATAATTATCCATGGGCATGAAGTTTAGCTAATGGATTTGACCTACCCAAAGTAGGCCCTGGGCAGAGGCAGGCAGGACACCTACCCAGAGCCTACCATAAAAAGGGGTCATTAATATAATAACATTTCCCAGGTTTAACTTAAGCATTAAATGTAGAGTACGTTGGTTAGTAACTCACGTAGCAAATTCCAACAACGTTGATAGTTACGTAATAAAGGCTTCTTAACATATTAGCATAATAGTCTAACTTGAAAATAAAGTAAATTGTCCTATTTTATAATGATATTAGCATTGAAAAAAGAGAACCTTGTGGACGTAGCAACTTCCATATTTATCAAGTTAACTTTAACTTGTTAATTGTAAATAATTTTGAAGTATTTAGGTTATATTGTTACCTTTTAATTTTTTATTTTCATCAGTATATGTATTTAAGGTACTCCAACTCAAAAATTAGCAGCAAAAAATTTCACGATTTTGTCTTCTGAGTTCTAAGTATAATTTAAAGGTAAAGTTTCTGATTTTTAATGTATTTTTAGCTTATTAAATATTTAAATATGTTATAATTAATTAGTAATTTGTCATTAACGTGGACATTATATTAGCATTTTAAATCATAAAATTTATATTAAATGATATTGTATTTATTTTGTATCTTCTTTTTTATTTTTAGATTACTTATTATTTATAATAATTTAATATTAATAAATAATTTAATTTTTGAAATTGTAATTTTCATTATACTTTGCCACAAGTAATGTAATAATTGTTGGATTTGTATTCTTGTAAAGTTCACGCAAGTTTAGTAATAATATGACTAAATCAAATAATTTAAGTTACTCAATTCAAAGACTACATAAATGATTTCCTTTATTATAAAAATACGTATGATTATATTAAACATGTCATAATACTAAAATAATAATAATAATAATATTCAATCATTTCCACAGTTTAAAGAATAGGATAATATTTGACTTGGGAAACTTAGAATATTTGATAACTTAGAATATTGTTTACTATATTTTTTCTTAAGTATGTTAATTTCTAGTATTTTTAGAAATTAGTGTGTCT
>JAOQMP010000003.1:23039978-23054477 GCA_027563575.1 Erythroxylum pedicellare | reverse complement strand
TTTTATTTTTAAGTTTTATTTAATTTATAATTATTATTAGTAATAAAATATTTATTATTATTTTAAAAACTTAAAAAAAAAAGAGGAAGGAGAGGTAGGAATGAGGGAGGGAAATTTTGATAATTTTTAAAAATTTTGCAAAAAAGTCCCCCAATTTTTTAAAATTTTCCATACCGATCGATATTTGATCTGTATTTTGAATACCAACCAGTACCAATCGATATTTTTTACTGATATCACCTACACCTATATCGGTATTAATTTTCAGCCGAAATAGTATGTTCCAGCCGGTACCGGCTAGTACAGACATGAAATTCAGAATACTGCTCCAACCTCTCGTCTCGATAATTTTCGGTTTTGATTCCTATCTCTGTCTTTGCTTTTTGGAATTAATTTTCAAAGTCACAAGTAATTCCCCATTTGCGCCGATTTTCGGCTCTCTCCCCGCCTGTTCCTACTACTTTGCTTCTTGGCCATTAGCATTTTGGTCTTTTGTGCTTCTAGGGTAAAAACGTCCTTTTCCCTCTATATTATTATTGCCTAATGGATGCAACGTGGGAGGACACAATTGAGTAGATTCTGGGTGCCTACTTTCTAGATTCGCGGTGCCTACTTTCTTTTGGCCCTATCTCTCAATATTATTATAATATCCCGTAGTCAGAATTCCAACCAACCCAGTTTCTTTCTTTCTTTTTTTATTTTTTTGCAGCCACTCCACATGCTTACTTGTCAGCCACCTTCCGATTGTCCGTCTCCCATGTTTTTCTGGTTCTCTTACCATCATTGGACCTGCTTGCCAAGCCAACATTTCACGTTTTCGGCTTGGCCTTTCTCAGCATCAGAACAGGTTTTTCGTCAGAAACTGGGATTTCTATTCAGTTAGAATCCTTCTAAATTTTGATTGAATGCTTAAAAACCAAGTAAAATGAGTGACCAACGTGAGATCGACGTAATTATCGCATTAATTTCTCTTGTTGTATTGTTTTGGTGTTGTTCTCAAGTTGCTATTGCTTTTCGTAGTCGTAGAAGTTATATTTTTTTACCATGATTATGTTCTCTCAAGTTGCTATTGCTTCAGTATTGTTGCTGTGCTAGCGTAAACTCATAGAAGTTGATGTTTCCTTTTTGTTAGGGATTATGGAGAACGATCTTCAAGAAAACTGTGAAAAGGAGCCTCTGTCGGATTGCTTCGAAGAAAAGGTTTGAGTCTAATGACTACATATTCAATCATAGAACAGAGGATCATTTCTAAGACAGGGGGATCGTATTGTCTTATTTAGGAATTAGATACCAGTTTGCAGTCTCGAGGAAATTGGTTTTCGATTCATAAAAATGGGGAGCTGCGCATTACATTTTAGTATTAGCTTCGTTTCTTGTTCTTCTTATTAGTATCTATTTCTATTTGTTCTTCTTCAGATTTCTAATAGAGATATATGCACTGCTACTGGCCTTACATTATCTTTGTACTCTCAAAATTATGTGGTGATAAATTGGGGTGTATTTCGTATGTTAAAAAATTTCTGCATTCTGAAGTTAGAACTTTAAAATAGCATATAATAACTATGTTGGGCATAAACTGTATCTGTTTTTTAATCATATACTTGCTCTTCATTATTTTCCAGCGGTCAACATGTTTAATGAAACTTCTTTTCTTTAGATTGATCCTGCAAAGCCTCCTTCATTGACATGGCAACGACAACTGAATTGGAATGGATGCTTGCCTTTGGAGTTCAGCCCAAGTACAAGAGAGATACTGCATATGGTATGCTTAAGAAACATTGTATTTACTTATTGCTTTTCATATATATATATATATATACCCATTAGGTGTCCAATATTGTATCTGTTTGACGATAAAATATACCATAAGTTTGTGATCGGGTCGTCTAGTCTCTCTATCTTGATTATTAATCCTTTCAGCTTGATAATGCAGGCTTAATTCATATATATATATAATTAGGAACTGAATGACATTGAACACCTAGTTGGTCTCTTTAGTGCGAACGCCTTCAACTCCAAACATCAAACCAGCTTCTTCCCTATTCAGCTTATCGTCAAATCATTGATCAATTCAATTAGAAGCATTGGATGATATCTTTGCCTCCTTCATACGTTAAAAACTTGTAGTATTTGTTCCTTTTGCAATTGTGCAATTTATTGAAATTGTCTTTCCAAAACAATTTTCACATTATTCTGCATCACGCTCATTTATTTGAATTGTCCCTGCAATGCCTGGAAAATAAAGAGCATATCATGTTCTTTCTTAGGTGTAGAGGCACCCTTAGAAGTGCACATATTATAAATTTGATTTAGTGTTTTGTTTTGGTACAAACTGATGTGAATTTATCTAGAAATAAATTCCATAAAACTTACAAATAAGATTGAAATTTCACAAAAAAAAGCTAACTCAAGTAATTGAGACATCCTTTTGACTAGAGAAAATCTCAAAATTAAAAATTGAAATATCGCAAAAAATTCATAAGTTCGGAATTAATTTAATAAAAAATCAATGTTCATAAATACTTTCTCAATTTACAATAAATTTAACTAATAACTAATATGATCTACTCTAAATTATTAATACTAATTCAAATTAAAATTCTGACATACTAATTTGTTCAAAAACTAATTGTGTTCAACATCAATGATTTAGTATTATTGTCAAAAACAGTTTTTTTAAAGTAAAAAAGAAATTATATTAGTCCAGAAGTTGAAGAGCAAACTTGTTGTGTTACAACATGAACTAGGAGCACATCAATCCTTAGCTAACCAAAAACAAAAGAAAAGAGCACTAGGGAGTCTCCTCATAACTATCCCAACACCATTATCACTTAACAACAATCATGTTGCCTGCCAAACAATTACTTTCTCAAACTATATCGAGATGTAAATCATATTCTATCACTTAGCACGGATAATCTCCAATTGTTGATAATCAGTGGGCTCAAGATGGGATAAATTTAATGAATTATCAGATGCAGCCTTATCTTGCCAATCAAGTTTTCCAGCAAAGTATTCAATTGTATTACTCTCTTATTCAATTGCATGCTTAGATCACGATATAATCTCTAATTGCGTTCTATCCAAATGCTATAGTCTAAAAGACAAGAAAATTTCTCTTTTTGCCTTTTTCAAATGTTCGCATAATTTCCTAAGAATGCATCAATTGAATTTAAATTTTCTAATAAGTAACATTTCGAAGTAGTTTTAGAATATTCAAGATCTAGTGAGTTGATCATGCTGTTTGTAATCAACAGTGTAGAAAATGTAAATTGCAAAAATGTTAGTTCCTGTCAGCAAAACCATGGACTAGGAATACTATTTCCTTTGTAGTTTTATTATCTTATTTTGAAATATTGGTAAGAAAAATTGTGAATATAAAATTTATATCTATTTTCTCTTTTTCTCTTTTACATGATATCACAAATATAGAACACTTGAAAAGAACAAAAAGAATAATAATGTATATAGATGAAACTCTTTTAAAAATAAAGAGTTGTATGATGAAATGTTTTAATATTAAAAACGACATAATTAAGATTCTATCTTTTAGAAGAAATTGTTAGGAGTTACGAGAAAAAATTGTATAACAAATTGAGGTATATTCCAACTTAAAAGGAAAGCTAAATGTTTAACAATAATTTATTATCATTATAAATTAAATCTTTTGTTTAAAAATTATACTGTACATTTATGTAAGAACTGATAAGTAAATCTACACGAATAATTATATTATATTGCAAACAGAGGCCTTAATTAATAGTATTTATTTTCTCTTTTACTATTTTACATCGTATCAAATAACCTTGTGCCTATGCGAAGCTCATTTAAGTGTGAAGAATAGTATAATAAAGGTTTCTAAAAGTAAAAATCTTATAACTAAGGTTCCAACTCTAAATAGTTCAAAAGAAACTAAGAATTAAAAAAAAATGTTTGTAACAAGTTGAAGATGATATTCTAGATATTGAAGGAAAGTGTTAAAGAGTTCTAATATTATTATAGCATGTATGTTCCATAAAGAATATTGTTATATATCCTGCTCATCAGAATATTTCTTCTGTTCAAGTCATCATTCACTTTAAAAGTTAAATTGGAAGATTGAATCATATATTATTCTAATAATCACCTTACAATCGTTCGTAGACAGAATAAGCCCACCATATTCATAGGTGGCACACTAAGAAGCACAGATACGGACATGGACACGTGACACGACACGGACACGGACACAGGGACACACCAACTTCTAAAATTTGATGGACACGGACACAACATATATATATATTATAAAATTTAGAATTAAGAAAAAAATTCAGAATTCATAATATGATACATATTAATTGATATGTTTCAAGACTTCCAACAACTGGATAGTTCATACATATTCGATACTTTATAAGTCTCTCTAAAAAAACATGGAGCATATATTCCATTAAGCCGTGTCCGAGCGGTCTGTAGACGTGTTTGAGTTGTGTCCTAGTTGGCCAAAATTATTTTTTAATTCCGACATGTACGGACACGTGTCGGACATGTGTCCACCGTGTGTCGGTGGGTGTCCGACACGGACACGGCTCCATTTTGCCGTGTCCGTGCTTCATAGGTGGCACAACTACGACAACACATAAAAATCCACTGGAAACAAATGACTTTCATATCATCACTAGAAATGACTAACCCCAAAAGTTTAAACTATTGGATAAGAATGAGGAAATGATCATATATTATTCTAGCAATCTTCGACTAATGTTAGTCATTCTGTTGTTGTTCTGGTAACATCTTTTGGTTTACGAATCCAATCACATCTTTTGGCTACATTTTTGCCCTTCATAACTATATAGTATTAGCTTCATTTTTTATAACGTAGCAATATGTTATTTGCTATGTTTTTTATAATGTAGTGACATGTTGTTTACTACTTTTTTAATCCATAATATTAAACCATACATTTTGTATATAATCTATCAATGTTTTTTATTGTGAATTATTTGGTTATTATTACAAAAATTAAATCATAGAGAAATATTATTAATTCAAAATGTCAAGCATTCTATATATAATGTAAGATTATATTAATATAATCAAATTGTACCAACAAAAGTAATATAATAATATTAAAGGATGGTCTTTTATTCTTATACAAGATATTAATGACAGCTTGAGCAATTCTTATAGACAAAATAATACATAAAGAGATTACTTCATAAATTGGAATATATTTGACATATTGACTAAGATGCTCAAATTACAAACTTATTTGATTATAACCCGAGCGACTACCTAATGTTGTCCAAGTCCATAAACCTATAATCATCCCAAAAGGTTGGTTAAAATCAACTAAAAATATTGTGAAAGTATTGATACACTAAGTATTTGATTATGATTAGAGCAAACAGTATATAACTTCATCATGCATCTTCATCCATTTTATAATTCCAGAAAAAAGTATTAAAATTAAATTATAGTACATGCAAGAAGTGATAGAATAATGAGATAAAATTAATACCATTAACTTTCCTCTTCATTTATGTCATAATCCGGGCCAAGTAAGCTTTTGGCTTTTGCTATCATGTTTTGCTAATTTGGCTCGAGTTTCTTTACTCCCGATTACTTCAGCCTGTAACGTAGCCTTAAGTTTGTTGCTTTCCTCTTGAAAGTGTTCAATGATTGTTTTATATCTTGAGGTTGAAATATTTGGTTTAGGGCCATAGTCAAGGCCTTTTAAATAACCGGAACAAGTACCAAGTCCTATATCAAAAATGTGTTTTGGACTGGGCTCATTCCCCTCAGACTTAACTTCTCCAATAACTCTTGCATCTTAGATAATGCTTGAAATACATAAACAGTGGAAGTGGAAGTGTAATTTTCTTTAGATGATGATGTTATTAGAGTTGGTATTATTGATTTGATTCCAAGTAACCATTATGATCTCAGCAGAATTGTTACTGTGGAGAGACTGTCATATTGTAGCTTTGAAATCAACCCAATAGCTGTTTTGCACGAAGTTCTTTCTATTCATCTTTCAGTGACTGGTGAACTCAATCGTTTTCTATCTACAACCTGAAATTTCTTCTATTTAAAACAGTAAGCTAAAAGAAACAACTTAAACTACGTTTAATGGTCAAAAATCACCATAACCAATTAATTTCACTGTTCTGAAGGACCTATATCATACCATGACCCTTTCTTTATTATTCCAGAAATAGACAGATGGAATGTGAAATAAGTGAGAGAAAAAGAGCAATGCATGGAAGTGAAAGAGTTGGATTTAATTCAGTTTGCTTTTGATTGCAGCTTTAGTAGTTGTTTACATGGACTCACATATCTTACTTTCGTTGCTTCTGTAAGCTTCCGATAGGCTTGCGGTTGTGGCGTCACACCAAGCAAGAAGCAGCCAGAGGAAAAGTAATATACAATCTCTCTCTCTTCCCTAATGTTTTTATATTTGAAAATCATAAGCAGATAAATAAAGTCAATTCCTTAATCCTTGCAGCCATCAATATTTGATTTTTCCAAAAAGCGCAATATTACAAGTGACCATGGTGTTCCTTTAGGTGGCATCGGGTATGTTTTTCTTTTGCCCGTGAAAAATTTCCATCTGAATATTGTCGAGCATTCAAGATCCCTTCATCTTGATTAAAGTCAGTTGTTCCATGTTGGATGTATGTTGCAATCTAAATCGGCTGAAAAACTTGAGAATACTGATTTTTTTTTTTTTTTGGCAACATAAGTAATGTATTACTAGTATTTGCTGATGACAGTTCTAACTGCTTCATCCGTCAATCTATAGAAAGCCTGCAAACATCATCAGCATCTGGTAATGAAAAGACTGCTTTTTCAAAGAAGTAAAGTGAGTTCAACCTCAAGTAATTAGGTTAATATCGTACTTTGGATTCATTTTCTAAAAGAAGAACAAGAACACCTTGACAGATACTGAATGGCATTAGACCACATATGCTGCTACCATTTTAGTATTCCAACTTACAAAACCATGATTAAGTTACAATTTCTGCGACTAAATCATCCTTTTCCTTTACTAATTAATTCACCTTAATGTTGGTCAAAGGACTCTTCCTTCAGTCTACAAGTAAACAACTAAACGTTTAATACCTCAAAACCCACTTTCTTTGTACCTCTCATTTTCTCCTATAGTGTCTCGTCCAAGCTCTTTCTTTACTATCTACATGAAGTTTTTTAGTCCAGCTTATGTGTGGAAATAATTATTTCAGTGCAGGAAGCATCGGAAGAAGTTATAAAGGAGAGTTTCAATTCTTTCGAGTGTTCCCTATAGTATGTGAAGAAAACCCAGTTCTGGCAAATCAATTTTCTGTGAGTGGCACTTCTCATTTGTAGAACCAACTTTCAAACTTGCATCACCAAACGTGCCTAGTTCTGGATTTGTGTCCCCATGTGCAGATATTTACCTGTACCTTTTATAACTAAATAATAAGCACTTATCCTTAGAATTTAACTGCTGTATCAGATCAAGTAATTCTTCATACACCTAATTTCTGAAACTCCATGACTATCTAGAGTAATTATTTTGAAGCACTAAATTATCGTATCTAGGTATTTGTTTCCCGGCCAAATGGTAAGGAAGTTTCTTCTGTACTATGTTCAAGGACACCAGAGATACCCAAGTAAGCCTTTCTTTTTAAATACTCTCTTTCATTTAAATGACTCTTTATTTAATTCTTCAATCATTCTTCCGGAAATTCATTGAATTGTGACTTCTTTTCTGCAGAGAAAACACAGGTTTAGGTATTGAATCTTGGGACTGGAATCTAAATGGAGAGAAGTGTACATACCATGCTTTGTTTCCAAGAGCTTGGACAATCTATGATGGTAATAGCTTCAGTACAAGTGTTAGCTGTTGGAATCAAAGTTGAGAGAATGCAGTGTGATCAAGTATTAATTACACTGCATATATTTGTCAAACAGGTGAACCTGACCCAGAACTTAGAATTGTTTCACGTCAGATTTCACCTTTCATTCCTCATAACTACAAAGAAAGCAGCTTCCCAGTGTCAGTTTTTACATTCACGGTAAAAGAAAAGGCTTTTGATGAACTTCATTGTCTGTTTGTAATTAGCCTGTACGTACATTCACTTTCAGTGATTTCCTTATTTCTGTTCCAGCTATCCAATTCTGGAAGGACTTCAGCAGATGTCACATTGCTCTTTACGTGGGCTGTAAGTTGAAGATATTTATGCTTCATTATCTACACTTGATAGAATCCTCTCTCAGTACACAGATGGAGTGGTCAACCGTAATGAGTCACTTCCATATAATATTTATGGTGATGGTCCTACTAGTACTTAGTGACGAAGATATCCCAGAAAATTTTGGTATGGTTTATATAAAAGTGACTTTAGAAATGTATGGCAGTGACAATCATTATGAATTCTGAACATATTAGCTTTTCTTTTCTTCCCTCTATATGCATAGCTTTGTTAGGCGGCCGTTTTTATTGTCAATTTAACACTGACATTGTCCCTGAACATAAATATTCTGTCGTCATCTCTATGATGGTCAACAATCTGGATACATTCTCTCAACTTTGTGAAGTTTAACTACCGGTTATAAATTGTACAAGTAGATGTAAGAGCATTTATGTTCTCAAACAATTTTTTAATCATGCAACACATCCTACTTGGACATAATTTCAGAATTCTGTGGGTGGTAACTCTGGACTATCTGGTCATCACTACAATAAGGAGATGATGTAAGTTATAATTACTGATATCATGTTAATACTGTTGTAGTTTTATTTATGACCGATGTCCATTTTGGTTAATATTAATTTGGATGCTTATTCCATTCTACCATAGCTTAATTTTGAAAGATTGATAAATTTATTGACATTATTAGCTCCTTCCAGGACAAGAGATGGTGTGCATGGAGTTACTTTACACCATAAGTAAGTCATAGCATAGCACGTATCTACTGAAATAGTTCAGGTGATAAGTAAGATGCCCTTGTAATCGCTTTTGATTTCTATCAGTGCTAGACAAGCCTAAAAGAAGTGTATTTCCTTTGCAGAACAGCAAATGGACTGCCTACTTTGACTTTTTCCATAGCAGCACTGGAGACAGCTGATGTGCATGTCTCCAAGTGTCCTTGCTTCACAATATCTGGTAATTCACAGGGTGTCACCGCAAAAGACATGTGGGATGAGATTAAAAAGGTTGGATGATCCCCTCGACATTCTGAATACGCGTTGAATCAAAATTGATTTTTTTCATTGAAATAGTTGAGATTTTTCCAAAAACCACCCTTTCATAAATACTTTCTTTAGGTGACTGGTTATTGTTGAAATGAGTAATGACACTTGCATTAACATATAAAATGAAGAGCAAGGTGCTGACTATAGATTTGGAACTCCGTAATCTTGGATGGAATCCTTTGCTCAGGGCTTTTCACCACATGGGGAACCCATCTCAAAGGACATATATTTTTGGATATTGGGCAGGATCAGTCAACTCTATGAGTTTAGCGCCATGTTGTGGTTAAAGGTTTTAGCCCCTAATGATACTCAAAAGTCTTGGTGATACATGTACTTGCTACTCCTCTTGAGAGTCTTAGTTACATGGCATGCATTTGGCGCAAAGACGAAGTTAGGATACAATAAGCCATCACCTAATGCCTTAAGCTTAAGAATCAAAGTTGTAATAACATTCTTTGTGGTACAATGGAAAACGTAGAGGATACACCAACATATGAACCCCAGTGCAGTTTACAAATTACAAGCTTTTATTTTGCTTTCCCATTGAGCCACTAAGCCCAGTGGTTTCATTAAATTATTTTGCATTATGCACTTACGTATGTTCTATCGGAGATAGCTTGAGAAAGTTGTGTGGTGATTATCATCTCACTAAAAGGTAAGTCCTCTTTGATGTTCTGTACTACAAAGATATAGCGGAAGAATACTGTCTTTGGTCGTTGACATGTTGAATCGGAGGACTGTATCAAACTTTTTTTGCTTCTCATCAGCACAAAACTTTGTAATTACTATTGTTTTATCTCACGAGCCTGTAAAGATGTTTTTGCTAATTTAATCCTTTTAATGTGATTTTTTTGGTTATAGCACGGATCATTCGACCATCTAAGCTTTAAGAAAGGTTCATCATCAGATCCTGGATCATCCATTGGTGCTGCCTTAGCAGCTTCTTTGACCATTCCTGTTGATTCTGTTCGCACCGTTACATTTTCATTGGCATGGGACTGCCCTGAAGTAAGATTTAGTGAAAGAATTTATCACAGGTGGGTTGCTGCCGTTCATAGAATTTTGTAATTACTTTGTCCAATGCTACTTTCTGCTAACATAATAGGTCAAATAGCAGGCGATATACCAAGTTTTATGGTGCACTAGGGGATGCAGCAGCTAAAATTGCTCATGATGCTCTCATTGGTACTGTTTTAATATAAATTAAAATGTAAATCGTCTCAAAAAATAATTTTGGGGTTTGATTTTGATGTGAACAAATAAGCCAGATTAAGAATCCAATGAACATGATTTTATTACTAGATATCCCCTGAAAACTGAACTTGCCCTTGTGCATTTTTTTGAAACAGAGCACTCTCACTGGGAATCCCAAATAGAATCATGGCAAGGACCAATTATTGAAGACAAACGGCTTCCTGAATGGTGAGTTTGGATAAACCTTTTCAATAGTATGTGTAATATAGTCGTCGGCAGTTTTTCAATAAACTTTGTCAATAACATGCGTAATTTAGTGGTCACAGTATTTTAATAAACCTTTTCAATAAAATGTGTAAATTAGTCGCCACAGTATTTTAAGGCATTATGACGTGACAATCTCTTCACTTAGGTACCCTGTCACTCTCTTCAACGAGTTGTACTATCTCAATGCAGGGGGAACAATCTGGACAGGTACTTGCAGATTAGAGAGCTTATTACAGATTTGTGAGTTCTGTGGGTTCTGGTAACCAAAAATGTTTCCCTTTCCTTGACAGATGGATCCCCTCCGATGCAATGTTTAGCAGGCATTACGGAAAGGAAATTTTCTCTTGAGAGATTGAGGGCGGATTTGAATGCTCAAAATGGGTATACTAAGGAATATGACACGAGCACGGAGATACTTGACAGAATGGTGTCTACATATAAACAGTTACAAAGTTCAGTAACATCTTTTGGGACACATTTGCTCCAGAGTGGGGAAGAAAATGTTGGTCAATTCCTCTATCTTGAAGGAAGTGAATATCTCATGTGGAATACGTACGATGTCCATTTCTATTCCTCCTTTTCACTTCTCATGCTGTTCCCAAAGCTTGAACTCAGTATCCAAAGAGACTTTGCAGCAGCAGTTATGATGCATGACCCCAGTAAGAGGCAAATAATGAGTGATGGGAAGTGGGTTCAGCGAAAGGTCCTAGGTGCTGTACCCCACGATATTGGGCTCAATGATCCGTGGTATGAAGTAAATGCTTATAACCTTTTCAACACAACTGGATGGAAGGACTTGAATGCCAAATTTGTTCTCCAAGTATACAGAGATGTAATTGCAACTGGTGACAAAAGTTTTGCTCAAGCTGTCTGGCCATCGGTGTATGTTGCAATGGCTTATATGGATCAATTTGATAAAGATGGAGATGGAATGATTGAGAACGAGGGATACCCTGATCAAACTTATGATGCTTGGTCTGTTACTGGTGTGAGTGCCTACTGTGGTGGCCTTTGGGTGGCAGCTCTCCAGGCTGTTTCAGCCCTGGCACGAGAAGTTGGCGATGCTGCATCTGCAAGTTACTTCTGGTTTAAATATCAAAATGCTAAATCTGTTTACAGTACATTATGGAATGGTTCGTATTTCAATTATGATAGTGGTGGAAACAGTTCCATTCAAGCTGATCAACTAGCTGGGCACTGGTATGCTCAATTCTCACACTTGTTAGTTTTTTGCCTGCCAATTTCTTATGCTTACATAACTTCAGTACATGCATTCGTTACGAGTGTCAGCTTTATATGTTTTCTAGAGTTTTCCTTTATCTTCCTGGGAATTAGGACAAGTCCCAGAATAAATACATCCTTTGCCTTTGGTTTCTGTGGAAGTACTCAAAACTACTTGGCGTAAGCAATTAATTTGCAAGCACATTTTCTACCAATTTGTATTATTTTATTGCCTGTTTCTCTCAAATTGCCATTCGATTGGAATAACTTAAAACGAGATGAGGATCTTTTTACACTTGACTATTAATTAGTGTTCCTTATTTGAAACTTGAAAATGGACTTCAAACTCCCATTTATGTGACAGGTATGCTAGATCATGTGATCTCTTGGCAATTGTTGATCAGGAGAAGGCAAGGAGTGCACTTGAGAAAATTTACGCGTTCAATGTCTTGAAGGTGATGGGAGGAAACCGTGGAGCTGTCAACGGAATGCTACCAGATGGAAGAGTTGACATGTCTGCACTGCAATCAAGAGAGATATGGGCTGGGGTCACTTATGGTCTTGCTGCTACCATGATTCAAGAGGGTATGGTAGATATGGCATTCCAGACTGCAGCGGGCGTCTACGAAGCAGCGTGGTCACAAGGGGGTCTAGGGTGCGTTTCATTCTCCTACATAGTATACTCAAATTATGTTACGACTTGGTCTCATTCATAATAATGTTTCCTCCTGTTGTTTCTGGCCCAGCTATTCATTTCAGATGCCAGAGGCCTGGAACACCAATGACCGTTACAGGTCTCTTTGCTACATGAGACCATTAGCCATATGGGCAATGCAATGGGCCTTGTCAAAGCCTAAGCTTTTTAAGGAGGAGATACAGGACGTCGAAATGACTGAGGAAGCGTATCTTAGGGAACATGCAGAATTTTCCAAAGTTGCTTGTCTTTTGAAGCTGCCAAATGATGATGGTTCTAAAGGCTACCTACAGCTTGCTTATGAGTTTGTTAGCAGAATGTTGCCATTTTAACATTTACATTCGCCACACAAATTGTGGCAATTTCATGTTACAATAGCCAAGAAATAATATCATTTTCTTGTTAACATTTTAACAATTGGTATAAATTGAATTCTTTCGTGGTATATGTTTAAGGTTTGCATGATGAACATAAACTGTTGGTATTTTGCAGGGGAAATACTAAATATGTTTGTTCTTTTGTGTATTTTATACTTTATGCTTCATCTTGCATTTTCTCTCTCTTGTTATGAATGGCAATGGGTTGGGTCATAATATTTTTTTTTAAAGAAAAACGTAAAAGTCGAGTTACAGGTCAGTTTGTGCTCGGCCCATGGCCCGCTTGGACCAACCATGGTCAACCCTTGACTCATCAATCTGGGTCAAAATCGGCCAGTTTAAATTTGGCATCTCTACCTCTTGTGGGCAAATTTGCTTTTTTTTTTGCTTCATTTCCTGCTTTTGTTCACTTGTTAGTAATGTCCCTTTGAAACCTCTTTTTGTTTTCACCAGCTTCTTCCTCTCCTAGCTTATGGCTTCTGAGGCTATTGAAAAAGGTTCGACTCTTATAAATGAACCATCATTTCCATCCTTGCCCTCAATCTTTCCAACCATCCTCCCAAAGCTCTTTCAATTCCCACTCCTCACCTTGTAAGAATCAACTTGAGTGTTAGTTGGAGGCAAATACTAGGGGATAATGATGGTGAAACTCTGGAATAATAACTCCTCATGGGTTAATACGAAAATCATGATAGCTTCAGAGATTGAGTTGTTGAAAGGAGGCAAAGCTTGGGACAACACTCTTAGATTTTTTCATGGGTAAACACCCTTCAGCCTAATGACAAAAACATGGGCTATGAAACTATGGAGAAGTACAGGATTCTTGGATGTACTATTATCTGAGAATAACCTCCTACTCTTTATTTCTAGACTAAGGATACTGCTATGGAAGTTTTGAGGGTAAGACCTTGGCATATACAAAACATCCCTTATTGTCGCAAGTTTGGAAACCACTCTTAATGTTTGAAAACCGGAAGCAAACTAATGTGCCTTTATGGATTAATTTGTTTAAGGTGCCACTAGAATATTAGTAAAAGGTTTGTCAAAGGTGATTACAGACAACTTATGAAAGTTAATAACCCCACAGAGAATAGTCACATGTGTAATATGATGGAGGCTTGCCTAAAGAATAAAATGAATCCTATGTCTAAGACTAGGGAGAATAGTATGCAAAAGGAAAAAGGAAAGTGACTCTAGACTACATCTTAAAGAAAGCTAGGAAAATGTAGTTCCTAAGAAAAGGGATGAAGTGAGTCAAGTAAGATGCGAAGATAGAAAGGAAAATGTGACGGGGGCAGTGTAAGCAGTAGAGAAAGACATTTCAGATCCACACACTCTATCTAAGGATAAGGAAGGGGAAATAAACTCTTTAAATGGTCAAGGATGTTCTCATCCTATATCTGCTCAAGGGGACCAGATCCTCTGGCCCAGGTGCTCTGGCCCTATCCTGTGCCAGAGGATCTGGACCATCCATTTAAATGGACCCCCACTTAAATGGAAGGTCCAGATCCTCTGGCACAGAG
>JAOQMP010000003.1:23018003-23030060 GCA_027563575.1 Erythroxylum pedicellare | reverse complement strand
AATCTACCTAACGTTTTCAACTAGTTTTTAAGTGATCTATCGAATAATTAGCTTTTCACATAAGATCTCTCTTTGCATGATTACCAATTTGATATTTGAGAGACTTATTAGGTCACTAAATCTCATTACCCAACGTAATTGAATTACTTTCGATCTATTAATGAAATATTAGCATACCCAAACATCACAACACCAGAAAGTTAAATTAAAATCGACAACAATCAAGTCACAAAACAACTAAAACACAAATCCAAATATGAAAATTAGAGCATCCTAAATATGAATAACATATTCAAATCCAAGTTACACATCAAGTTTAATAAAATAAAATAAAAAGGAAAGAGAGAAAGAACTTGATTTGAACTCAAACTTGAAATCTTGAAATTTTGGATTGCTCTTCTTGCTCCGCCTTCTTGTTCACTCACTTTGTAAGATGATGGCTGCTCTTTTTTGTGTTTTCTTGTTCTTTTATAGTTCTATAGGCTTTCTTTTATAGTTCTAGAGGCTTCTAAGGTTCTTTCTAGGGTTTACGCACTTAATTTGGTTCAAAAATAGCCTTAAAATATCAAATTTATGAAATAGGTCGCGTGCTGGAAAAGCTTAAATTCGTTGGAATTATGTCTGCGCCCTCTACCACAATTATGACATGCTTCCATACTTCTAATTCTTTTCTTTTCTTCAATTCCTTGTGTCCATACACTCAAACACACATAATACACCTCTTGAAACATAAAATTAAGATCCAAATCATGCTCAAAACCACATAAACACTAAAAATATAAACAAACACTAATAATAACATAATTCTAGGATTGTATACATGATAATAATCTAAGAAACACTCAAAAGCACACTTAAACATATATCTAAATATAATATAATTTACACCTATCACTTATTGGTAAACCCAATTTTGATGTAATTTTACATAATCTTGTTCAACACTTTCTACTAAAACACATTCTAGATTTTTTTAATTGTTGCATTAATCCCCGAATGTCCCCTATATGATTCATTGTGACTCATAAAGGTTAGCCTTTTTTAAAAGTTCTTATCAAACTCGATCACCAAACTTCCCTGCTACCTTATTAATTCCTTCCTCCACTCATAGTAATTGGAATTCGGTTCTCCTTTCTTTAACTTGATAACATCTTGTATAGTTAAATCCTTTTCCCTGTTGCTCTTATTTTCATCCATTAACTGTAGATGAACTTGGGATATGGTTAATATAATTAGCTTAGTGTTAGATACTCTCAACAAGGCTTTCGCAACCTTATTTTCCTTATCACTTCTATACATCACCATAGAATTAAGAGTCTAGGCAGCCATATTTAGTGAAATGGAGTTGAGAATCTTTGCTCAAGTAAATACTTGAGACTATGATGATCTATGTATACTTGAAATCACCTACCACGGAGACAATGATGCCAACTTTGATGGATGATTTTTAAGAACTTTTAAGTAAAGAGCCTAATATGCTAAGGTTTTAATCAGACATACAACAAGATGTTGGTCTTGTTAGAGAAATGCCCTAGTACTTATACTAAATGCATTGACCTTGATAATTAAAGGATAAGAGAAGTTCGACAGAACCAGAAATGTATCTATAATGAAAGCTTCCTTCAAATATTTAAAGGCTTATTGATGTGTTTCATCCCAGTTTCACTCCATTGCTACTTGTTTATTCAATATTTCAGTAAGTGATTTGGCTAAGCTAGTGTAATTCTTGATAAATCTTATGTGGTAATTAGTGAGTCTAAGAAATCATCTCATATCCTTAAGGGATCTTAGTATTGGCCGCTTCTAAATTGTCTGTATTTTTTTTATAATCAGTGGCCTCTCCTCTCTCAGATATTGAATACCCCAAGTACTCAATATGCCTAGCCCTAAAAACATATTTACTTTCTTTGATAAATAGATGGTGATCTTAGAGGACTTTTATGGCTTATCTAAGATAAATTAAATGTTGATTAAGGGAGTTAGTATAGATGAGTATATTGTTGAATAAGACTAAGATAAATTTCCTCATATTTGATCTAAATATATAATTTCTTAGGCTCTAGAATGCCAACGGGCATTTTTCAATCTGAAATGTATCACAAATAACTTGTAGTGGTCTTCATAAGTTTGGAATGATGTCTTTGCTTCATCTCTTTTGTACATCCTGATTTGATGATAAATCAAACTTAAAGTATCAACTTAAACCATATAATTGTCAAATAATTCCATGATTAAAGGAATGGGAAATTTATCTTTTATAATGTGTTTATTGAGCTCGCTATAGTCTACGCACATCCTTTAAGAGTCATCTTTCTTCCTCACCAACTCCACTGGTAAGACGTATGGATTGAGACTATGTCTTGCAGATACTTGCTACAATAATTCTCTTACTGCCTTTACTATCACATCTTTTTTCTTTGAAGTACGTATAAGGCCTAATATTAATATAATCTATCCTTCCTTCAACTAGATGAAATAATCTTGAACTTTTTGAGGCAATAATTATTGAGGTTCTTAGAATAATACTCCAAATTCTACCAAAAGCCCATTTATCTCATCAAATCAACCAATTTGTTCCCCCTAAGTTCATCTATTTTAATTAATTTTCTATAGGGTTTGTTAATTGTATCATATATAGTCCCCTTATTTGAAACCCCTTAAACATATTGTTCAACTGCGTACTCAGAACCATTTTGTCTACTTTGCTTAGATTTCCTCATAAGGTTAACAACTAGTCTTCCCATCTAAATTTCATTATTTTGGTTTGAAATTGCACAATATTGCTAGTTATTGTATCCCCAACACTTAGTTGTAACTTCCTAAGGAAATAACCAAAGAATTGGTTATGAATAGTACTTTTTACATCTTCCATACAAACCCTTTATATTTTTAGAGACATTAGTTTGAGGCCTCCCCCTATACTGATTTGTATAGAAGGAATATCCTCTAATTTACCTTGGTTTTGTCAAGCTATTGCATCATCCAGAAAATTGTGAGTACTTCTGTTATCCATAAGCACTTGTATGGGTCTCTTTTGATGATAACCAAATACTCACATATATTTGTATTCCTCCTTTTCTTTGACTCTTATTATAGCTTTAAAGGATATATATAAGGTGCCTATGGTTTTATCTCACCTTCCTTAACCCATTTTTATAATTTTTCATTTTCCATGTTATTGTACTCATTCACCATATATAACGAATATTGCTTCTTCTTACATTTATAGCTTATAGTATAGTGTTGTCACATTAGAAACATATCCCATTTACCCTCTTTTCATCAAACTCCTTATTGTTTATTAATTTTGTTAAAGGTTGCTCTAGTCGCCATCCCTTGTAGTCGTGAGGCAGGTAACATTTGTTTAACTGCCTGTGGTTAGGGATGACAATAGGCTAGGCTAGACTAGGCCTAAGCCTAGGCCTAACTCGAGTTATAATTTTAAAAAATGGCAAAATGATTATAACTCGAGTTATAATTTTAAAAAATGGCAAAATGATGTCATTTTGAAAACTAGGCATAAGGTCTATTAAGAGGCCCGGTACCTGTGGTTTCTCCTGTAACATGCCTTAAATCCCCCCTTTTGTTCTAGCATTAATGTTATTTCTTATAAGGCAGGTCATTTTATTATTCCCTCTTAAAGGTAGTGTGGAAATGTGGATTGCCAACACTGCTTATTGCTTCCTTGCTAAGGAATACACTTGTTGGAGACTTCAAGGCTCCACTAGCTTAACCATGACATCTAATAAGCATTTTAGCACTTCTATAAAAAAAACTTATAAATAGATTTTGTGAGTTCTTTTTTCAATCAAATCAAGTTTATCTTAAGCACCAACATTTAGCATCAAAGCCTTTTGTTTTGAAATATCATCTTGTTCAAGCATAACATCTCAACAAAGTCAAGTAGGCCCAGGCCAACAATTGTAATTGTTACATACATAACCAATTCAACAAGTTTAAGCGATAACATTCAAGTTTGATGGAAAAATAATAATTTTGCTATATGGAAGTACTCGATGGAGCTCACATTGTGAATGAACAATGATGGAGATATCTTAAAAAAATATTAGTGAAGCAGCAGAAAAAGTTTCAAAACATGAACTGGCTTTAAATGAAAAGGCGCTATTTTAATTTGTCAATTTATGGAATTTTTAGTTTTGGAGAAAATATTTCATGCCAAAACAGCAAATGAGGCTTGGAATATTCTTGTTACAACTTATAAAGGTGTAGATCCTGTTAAACGAACAAGACTCCAATGATTAAAATGATAGTTTGAGCTTATAGAGCAAGGCAAAGATGAGAATATTCATGATTATTTCTCACAGATAGAAAAGATCGTGAATGAGAAGAAAAATAACAAACCATGATTACGAAAAAGGGAGGTTATCAAGAAAATTTTACGAACATTGACAATAAAATTTGGATGAATGAAAGATTTGGTGGTTTGGTTAAACTGTTTGATTAGGCATCAAAAGCTTAATCTAAGTTGGAAAATGCAAAGCAAAAAACAATAAAGAGAAGAGTCAGGATTTTAAGTAGAAAGGAGGAAATAATTTTAGAAGGGCCTAAGGAGCTAAAAGAGGTGACTTGGGAAAAGGAAAATATAGTGTTCAATGTTTCAAGTGTAAAAAGTTTAGTCATTATCAGTTTGAGTGCAAGTCACATATCTAGTGCCCAAAATGTAAAAGGTATGACCACTATAGCAAAAAATGTCATGCCAAATCTTCAAATAAAAGACAAAATCATACTAAGTTAACAGAGAAAGAAAATGATGCAGAGACTTTGTTGATGACCAGTCATGCTGCTGTAAATGATGAGCATACTGAGTGATTATTGTATGAAGGTTGTAATAATCATCTAAGTGGAAAAAGGAATAGTTTTTCAACTTAAATAAGAAGTTTTGAATAACAATAAAGCTTAGAGATAATTCCTTAATTTTAGTATTAGGAAAAAGAAATATTAGTATTTATTTAAAAGATGGATCGTTGAATTATATTTGTGATGTGTTTTATGCTCCAGGTATTTTCCATAATCTTCTAAGTGTGGGATAATTGGTAGAGAAAGGTTATGACTTGTTGTTTAATAAGCAATGGTTTATTATCAATAATAAGAATAAGGATTTGATAGAAAAAATGAATATGTCAAAAAAACTGACTATTTCCAACCAATATTAATTATGATTTTAGGTTATATTGTAATACGATAATTGTGGATGATAATTGGCTTTGGCATATGCGTCTTGGACACTTCAGTTTTAAAAGCATCAAGTTTCTATCAAATAAAAAGTGGGTGTCAGCTTGTAAAATCTTAAGGTTCCCCATTATGTGAAGCTTACTTAATTAGAAAGAAACATCAGGATCCATTTCCCAAAGTGTGCTCATAAAGAGCTAAAAAATTATTAGAGATTACGCACTCTGATTTGTGTTATGTGGAATTTCCTTCTTTGGGAGGTCATAGATACTTTATTATCTTCATTGATGATTTTCGCAGGGAAACTCGCATTTATTCCTTAAAGCAAAAACCCGAAAAATGTGACACAATGAAGAAGTTTATATCATATGTTCATAAATAAAGTGACTATGTGGTGAAAATTTCAAGAACATATCGTAAGATTGAATATATTATGTGTGATGATTTTATAAGAAAGAATGGGAGCAAACATCAACTAACAATAAGATATCCTCAGTAGAATGGAACTATAGAGAGAAAGAACATATCTATAATGGATATAATTAGGAGCATTTTGTTTAGCAAGAAATTGCCAACGGGTTTCCATGCGGAGGCAGTAAATTGTGATGTTCATATCTTGAATTGGTGTCTAGTTAAAAGCGTTCGTGATAAAACTCTTGAAGAAGGTTGGAGTGGAGGAAAACTAGATCTAAGCCACTTGAAGGTATTTAGGTGTATAGTTTATACACATGTACCTGATGAGTTAAGAAATAAATTAGATGGCAAAGTAAAAAAGTGAATCATTATGGGATATAGTCATGTAATAAAAGGCTGCAAGTTATACAATCTAATTACTAAACAATTAATTATTAGCATAGATGTTACATTTCAGGAAGATGGAATCTTGAGTTGAAAAAGGACAAACAAAAACCTTGAGTTGATTACTTAAAAGTATTTGCTCTAGTTGCTAGATTGCATACTATTAAGATGATTATTTCTATAGCTGCTCAAAGAAGTTTAAAAATTTTCAAAATGGATGTCAAGTCAACTTTCTCAAATGGAGTTCTTGAAGAGGAAGTTTACGTCGAATAACCATTAGGTTATGTAAAATAAGGGAATGAAGATAAAGTTTATAGATTCAATAAGGCTCTGTATGGATTGAAACAAGTGCCACAACCATGTTATACTTGTATTGACTCATTTTTTGGCTAACCATTTCCAAAGATGCTCTTATAAACATGCCTTATATGAGAAAACCGATAAGGATAGAGTTATTATGATTGTTTGCTTATCAATGGATTATCTTAACTTCACTAGAAATAATCTTAATTTGCTAATAAAGTTTAGGGAGACTATGATTTCTCAGTTTGATGTCTTACTTTCTTAATATTAAAGTAAAACATAAAAATTGAGAGATATTTATTTTTATAAAGAAATATGCTCAAGATATTTTAAATAAATTCAAGACGGAAGCATGCAAACTGATATTGATTCCATTTGAAGAAAGAATGAATGTTTATAAAGATGGAAGTGGAGAATTGCTAGATGCCATAAACTTTAGAAGACTTATTTGAAGTTAAAGGCATTTAATGACAACAAGATTGGATATTATTTATAGAGTTGGAATTGTGAGTAGATTCATGGAAACACCATGATAATCTCAATGGAAAGCTCTAAAAAGAATTCTTAGGTACAAAAAGGTACATTAGATGATGGAATCTTCTACTCAAATGATAATAACATAGAGCTAGTTGAATATACTGGTGATTGGATTGGTGACACAAAAAACTGGAAATTAGTTTGGGAGCATTTTCTTCGTCATCTGAGAAACAATATGTTGTGGCCCTTTCAATGATAGAAGTTTATAAAGCCACTCAAAGTTGAATTATTCTACAAGCACAAAAAGAAACTTTGAATGATCAAATTAAGGTTATTTTGTCCAATAATTAATCATGAAGAAAATGTGTTAGTGGAAAATTGTTGTCATTAGTTGTCGTATGCTTTGCTAGTTGTCAAATTAAGGTAAAATAGTTGTCAAAGATATGTGATGTAAAATAGTTGGCAAAATTATTATATGCTACCTTAGTGCATGTATGAAAGGGGTTATTATGCTCCACAAATTGATGCTATAATGAAACAAAGTGAGGTGCAAAAATAGAGTCGAACAAACTCATCAAATTTGAATTGTAAGGCTATAACGAAAACAACGTTGTATTAGATTTTGTGAGTTCGTTATTCAATCAAATCAAGGTTATCTTAATATTGAATTGAATAATTATATAACTCGAGATAAGCATCTCCATTTTGTATTAGATATGTGGAGTGAAATCCAAAGAAAGGTGATAAGGCTCAATATTTGTGGAGTACGGAACTTCTATAGAAAGAGAGGGAAGTGTGGAGCTCATCACATATATTTTTTTATTAAAGGAAGAAAGACGATACAATTACATGATTAGTCTAGGGAAACAGACCCCCGACATATCCTCTAAAAGGATAAAATGGCACCCATTGGGTGTAGTATTAAAAATCGTGATTCTGAAGTCAAAACATTCTGCAAAATTCGCAAGTCAGTCTGCACATCTGTTGCTCTCTCGATAGATATATCGATGTACAATAGTCCAGTTTTGAGTGAATAATTCATTGATGGCCATGATGAGAGGATTGAGAGCCTTTGATTGAGTAGCCGAGGAAGACAGGAGAATCAGCACCGCTATGGATCCACTTCTAGTTCAATCCGCCGATATCCCTTATTCCAAGCGAGTGTGAGCCCAAAAAATACTCCCCAAAATTCCACAGAGACAGATGAACACCAACCCAAATTTTGGCTAAAGCCTCCAAACCAAGCGCCTGTACTATCACGAATGAGACCCCCTGTTGTGGTTGAGTACGAGGAACGCTTACATGCTCCATCTGTATTTAATTTTACCCACCCATAAGGGGGTTTGTGCCAGCCAATTAGATGTTCTTATCGAGGCCGACAACCAATATCTGCTTTACTTTGCCAGACAAACGACTCGTAGGAGGGTATAGTTGGAAATGTGATCGACTGGTGAGGTTGGCCAATCGAACTGGTCATCAAAAAGGGCCTTGTTTTGCCAAGTCCACAGGAACCAATAAGTAGTACTAAAAAGAATCGACCAATTGTACCCATGAACAGGTTGGTGGTGTTGTAGATTTTTGGTGAGCCATTCGCAAATCAGCATATTGAGAAAGTTATCTGAGATTATTTGTGGCGAGAAATTGTCCCACACGTTGCGGGTTTTGGTGCAATCACGCACAATGTGCAACGAGGATTCTTCGAGACGACAGTGATAACAAGCTCCGTCCGTAATAAGTTTTCTGCAAACTTGTTATTGGTTTGAGAGTAGGCGATCATGTGCGAGCAACCAAAGAAAGGAGCGAATTTGTTGCGGACCCTTCATTGCCAAATGGCCTTCCAGATTTCATTAGTCGATTCGTCATCATATCCCATGATCCTGGAATACGTTGATGCGATAGTGAATTGTCCAGTTTCTGAAAATTTCCATATCAGCTTGTCCTGTTTAAGATAGGGCTAAGGGGGAAAAGTTCTCGCTATAGTCCTAAAAATGGACTTCGGAAGTAAAGATTGAAAAGCTTCCCAATGCTAATTAACGTCTGTGTCCACAAAGTGCTGAACTTGGAGATTTATAGAGGCTTGGGGAACAGGGGTTGTTGCATAGGTGATAAGGGGTCCCACAACCTCCACCTAATGGTCGAGCCAGAATCGAGTCCTAGCACCATCACATATCATCCATTTCATGTCCCAGAGGACAATGTACCACGTAGCCTTGATACTCCTCCAAGTCATTGATCCGCCGGTTGCTTCAATAGAGGAGAGTAGATTATCGACATCAAAATTGTACTTTGCAGAGAGAATTTTCACCCATAACGCATTAGACTTAGAGATCAGTGACCACCCTAATTTCTCTAAGAAAGCATTATTGGTTTCTCGAATTTTTCAAATACCTAGGCCCCCCATTTCTTTCAGTTTATAGATTTTCTCCCAGTTCACTAAGTGAGTCCTCTTTTATCCATTAGATGAGCCCCACAAGAATTGGCGTATCAGCTTCTCCAGCTCATCACAAAGTCTTCGTGGCAAACGGACTATCTACATTGTGTCACTGGGGAGGGCCGCTAGAACTGAGTGAGTCAGGGTGATTCGTCCTGCAAATGATAATAGATTCCCTGACCATCTGGATAAACATTGTTGAACCTTATCAAGAATGTGTTGATAGGTTTGTCTATTGACTCGTTCATCCAAAAGGGGCACTCTGAGATATCGACCTAAATCAGTCGTCTGTTTAAAACCCAATTCTCCGCTTAACAAGCGGGACACCGAAGAAGGGATGTTCTTGGAAAAAAAGCAATGAGATTTCTATTGACTGATGCATTATCCAGAAGTTGTACAAAAAACATTAATCGTGTCTCGAATAACATGCACTTGATCTATAGAGGCTCTGGAAAAAAGAATGAGGTCATCGGCAAAGAATAGGTAAGAAATAGAAGGTCCTTTTTTGCTTAATTGAATAGGCTTCTAACGTCCTTGTGTCACTAAGTGGGTAATTGATTGTCCTAGACGTTCCATACATAGGACAAAGAGGTAGGGCGATATGGGGTCTCCCTTTCGTATACCTCTCATGGGACGAAATTCATCACTTAGTTCGTCATTCAAGTTCACTTGAACAAAGAACGAAGAAATGCACTTCAGAATGAGGTTAATCAAAGAGTCAGGTATCCCAATGTCGATGAGAGTGTCCTTAATGAAGTCCTAAGACAACCTGTCGTACGCTTTTTTCAGGTCCACCTTAATAGCCATTATTCCTTTATGTCCGATTTTCCTTTTCATTGTGTGGATGACTTCTTGAGCAATGATGATATTGTCTGTCATCAAGCGTCCTGGAACAAAACTGCATTGGGGAGGAGCTACTAGGTCGTCAAGGTAAGGTTTCAATCGATTGACTATGATCTTGGTAATAGCTTTATAGATCACTAAACATAACGCGATTGGTCTGAATTAGGTAATCGACATGGGAGAAGAAATCTTTGGTATAAGAACAATAATTATGCGATTTAGTTCAGATTTCCAGACTTCATGTCAAAAAATCTTCTGTATAAATGATATCAGCGAGGGTCCGACAATGTCCCATTGGGGTAGAATAACGTCGTGAAGCCATCAAATCCTAAAGCCTTATTAGGAGCCATATTATAGAAGGCCATCTTAATCTCGTCGGGGTGGAGTGGGCATGCCAGATCGAAAATAGCTTGGTGAGGTAGGGGAGGGAAGAGACCATTGATCAAACAAAATGTAGGAGGCTATAAATCAGCCGTATAGAGTTTCTCGAGGAAGTTCTGGGCTAGACGTTGGATGCCTGTGGAATCTGATATCTCGCCTCCATTTTCGTCTGTTAAGGAATTTATCTTCGTGTGCCGACGTCTGGTCGAAGTGATGGCATGATAGTATTTCATATTCCTATCTCCCTGTCCTAGCTATTGACTTCTAGAATGTTGCTGCCAGTAAAGCTCTTCTTGAGTGAGGACTTGGAGTCTTGCCATCAGATGTTTTTTCCTATGGAAGATGTGTCCGAAATGAGTAGAGTTTTAAGGTTGAAGACTATCGGAAAAACTTCCGAGCACTCCACTAAAGTCAAATCTGGTAAGGTTCCAATTATTAGTTACAACTTGGCCAAAACCTTCATGAGTCAACCAAGTGGACTGAAATCGAAAGGGTCTATGAGTCAGAGGAGAATCTGTGCAATTTTAAAGGGTAATTAAGAGAGGCCGATGGTTCGATTTCAATAAGGGTAAGTGAGTGATGGTTGTGTTTTGGAAGGAAGACTGCCAAGAAGTAGATCCGAAAACTCAATCTAATCTGGCAAGAATTTGTCCCTTTCGTCAGGTGAATTTTGGTCCTAAAAATCCAAGGTCGTGTAGTTGACAATTTTGCATACAATCCCTAAACTGTGAATTGACAATAGGTTGGAGCCGTGACCCTCCATGTTTATCAAAGCTTTCCAACTTGGCATTGAAGTCTCCACCCACAAGCCATGTTTGGGAAGTAACCCTGGCAATTTTACGCAGATACGTCCATAAAAAGTGTTGTAGTGAATACGTAGGGCTGGCGTAGATGGCCGTGAAGTCAAAAGACCCTTCGTCCCATTGTATAGTCGTATGTATAAATTGTCAGTGAGTGAGCAGAATTTAAACGACGATTTCAGCTTTCCATAATAACCAAATGCCAATCGAATATCTTTCTTCTTCCACTCGGAACGAGTGCGTAAATCTCAAACTTCTAATGACCTTCAATGCTCGTATACCACTTATGCATGGCTCCACCAAAACCACAAGGAGCAGTTTGTGAATTCGGATGTAGTTCTTGATGATGGGCTTGAAGGACCTACCTTCAGCCCCTTGATAGTTCCATATGAATGTCGACATAAAAACAGTATTCAGAGAAAGAAAATCGCTAAGCTTAAGGTTTATCTGAGATATCAGTCAACACCCGACACTGGGTTGTTGTGTGGATCTGTGGAATCTGATCCATATGGGCATCGGAATCAATAGTGATTTCAAGTTCGGGCGTCAAATCTGTTTCTGAATCAGGTGGTCTCAATGGGGGTAGCATATATTTTTGGAGTGAGGATATCGAGACGGTATTATCATTGTCGTCCATTGGATTCTCCTCCATGTCCCCGCAGCCTATCTCTTTATTTATAGGCATAAGAAAGGTTTGGTCTTTGATAATAATATCAGCGTGGGAGGGAATAGCTACGGCTGTGTGGGAATCTTTGTTATGATATGTCGCTGTTGTCGTTTTGGGTAAAACGGTGGAGGTTAAAGTTGGGCTGGAGTGGGCTGCCGGCAGGTGGG
>JAOQMP010000003.1:22988073-23004691 GCA_027563575.1 Erythroxylum pedicellare | reverse complement strand
ATTTATGTAGGACTCACGTGGAACCCGCATAAATGAATGGCTGAGATTCATTGGACACAATAAGACACCATAAAACTGGACAGAGGATCTGGAGTCGATTGAGCTAGGCCGAAACTGTAATCCACAACATCCAAGAAAAATAAAAAGCTATACTTGTTATTAAAAAAATTACAGGCTTATTTAAAAATAAAAGCTGCAACTTTTCGTTTTATATAAATTACGATTTGCTTCTTGTGTCCAACACAACACAAATATAGTCATTGCAAATAACATTTCTTTGTCAGCAAATGATTATAGTTTCCTTTTCTCACAGCAAATGATTATAGTCAATGCAAATAACAGCAATGCTTCAAGTTCCATTAATGAACATAAATCACTTGGTAATAGGTTATTTACATCAGATGCTGCAAACATGTCAACTTAGGCAAAAATGTCCTTTTGATATTTTAGCTGAACTAATTTTGATTCATCAAAAAGAAATATCTACTTTAACCAGAGCTTTTCAAGCTCTAAAAGATGGGACAAATTTAATTTTTAAACAGAATCTTTTTCTGTTTAGAGGCGATAATTGTTCTTCAGTACCGGACCACCGGTCTGAACTGCTTAAACTAGACCTGAACCAGCTTACTATTTCTACTAGTTAATAGGATTGTAACTCAAGCTACATCTTACATTTCATGCTCTCATCATATTTATCATAAAAAACTCTTCAACTCTTGTTATCATGTACATGCATCTTCTCTTTCTCTTGCAGATGCTTTCTATCATTGTGATTATAGTGGAAACTGTGCACACATATACTACCCTAGTTAAAGAGGCCCTGTGTAATTCTTTTAGAAAGCTAACTTCTACTAGTTTGAGTCAAAGTACATGAAAAGTGTTATACTAACACCACCAAAGCCTTTCATATAGGCTTTCAAGGCTTCCCGTTTCGCCATTCGAAATGTGGTGTTTGTTAATAAAAACACATGAAAGCTGCACGTTTGAAAAAAAAAGAACACTTTTCCTTCTGAGCACAAGTTGGTGTCAGTGGTGTTGCCTAGATGGATGCACATAAGACTCCGTTGGTTATACTATCCATAAACTGTAGGTATGCAACTGAAAAATGCACAAGTTCAGGCATTAAAACTCTAGCATACAAGCTTATCATAAACAACTTTCCTACCTCAAATCCTTCAAGTCCCTCGTCAACTCGAGAGTAACATGAAATTTAAGATCAGGTTTTTGATCCACTTGCTACTTTAAGAGAAGTACCTGAAAGCATGGAGAATTGATGAAGTAAAAAAGGAAGAATGATTATTACAGTCAAATGCTGATTCTTCATATATTTGTATTTCATAATAAATTCATCAACAACAATGTCAAGCATTTCAATTGTCACAACATAAATATGAACCTAATCACATGTAAAGGTAAGCATTCAGATGCCTCCTTATGAGTCTCTGTAATTACTCTCTTTTTCACAAATAAACCCCAGACAAAATGTGGGGGGAACAAGAAAAGCTTCAAATTTCCTACTAGATAAATTGGAAGCTTGTTCCCAGATTTAAGAAAATCAGGAAAAAATGATAAGATATGAAGATGCAGCCCACGGAGAAGAGGAACAGTGTATGGCTTTTTTCTTTTTTGGCTTTTGGAAAAGAGGGGAGCATAAATAAACACAACAAGCTCCAAAAGAATTGGAGACGTGGAAGCAAATTTTGCCTAAGGGAACTGCAGATCCTCTCATGATTATTCAAAAGGAAGGCGGAAGGCTATATGGGGTTTGCTAGACCTTTTGAAGGTTGACCAGAGCTTATTCATTATATGAACACAGAAACTATCAGAACTACGGTGTGCTAGACCTGAGTTGTGGAATCATCATAGCTGGGAAACAAAGTCTTCTATTTGTGGGCTAGAACAAAAAAAGTATGATGTCATGAATCTGATTCAAAGAGAAATGGAAGGCAGTTGTTTGATCTGATTCCTCAACTTGATGAGCGAGCCTCTGTGCTACTGCTGCTGCCACCAGTAGACGGGCCAGTACTATGGCCAGACTTTTGCACACTTGTCTGGGAAACAGTTCCACTCTGTGAGAAAACCGAACCAACTGAAACACTTGAAGTGCTTATTGATGAAGACATTCTGGTTGAACTGGAGTCCTTGCTGTATCCTCCTGAGGGGAGTTCAGGTCGCAACTCTGAAGATGAGGATGATGGGGCTAGGGTACCAATGGATGAGCCCACAGGATAGGGTGCAACCGGCATGTCAGCAAGAGAAGATGCAGATGGACTGTAACTGAGAGTTCCTCCCACTGGGTGATCAAATTTGCATGTAGGCCCAAACTTGCAGTGGCCACGTTGTGTATAATGTGTGCAGGGGGGTGCGCCCTGATTAAGATGAAGAAATCAAAACAGACATTAACTTAAAAGGAAGAGAGAGAGAGAGACAGAAGAGCATGCCAAACACTGACAATTCTCAATAAGCATTTTTCACACCTCCACAAGAATATGCTTTATGGGAAGAGAGAGAGAGAGAGAGAAAGAGGGTGAGAGTCAAAACCGTTTCATCTGCTACCTCATGTTGCAGAGCTTACCTTTCTTCAGAAGTTCACAAGTTACTACACATTCACTTGAGAGAGATCAGAAAAGCGTTTGGGTACAGGATCCGAAGAAATATGATTCAGCCATAGGACAAAATATATTACATACCACTTGTCAAATTGTTGAAGTGCATCCCTAATTCTATTTCCTTGAGGTGATATGAACAAACATTTTTTAACATCTACGACAGCTAATTTACAAATAAAGGCCTTTAATCATATCATAAGGACAGACTTCCATTGTGGCTCTATCTCAAAGATGAAATTCCCAACTCATTAATTGGAAAACATTAGATCCCTATGATAAATCAATGAAAAGTTGAAGAAAAAGACGGAAAAGAAAAATATAGCTACTGCTTCAGCTAATAAAGACGACAAACACATATGACACTTGCCAGAAGTAAAATATAAGAAAACATAAACACAGGGCATCATTTCTCGATGAAATAAGAATAAATTTAGATGATTTTATACACAGTTTCATGTTTGATCCCCATACTGCAAAGGCAATCTACATGAAATCTCAACTTTTAATGATCAATCAATATGCCTTTAACAACTAAAGAAAATCATAGAAGATAAAGGCGGACAAAATTGGAATATGAAAGAGTTCCTTAACTGACTTCCATAACAAAGAAACGAAAATGTTGTTTCAATTCTTAAATAGGACAGCTGAGATTAGAACTTGTACTCTACTTTTGTGGTGAAAACAGATTTCACACAAGGGAACACTTATTAATCTAGTGTTTAACAAACAAAAAAATCTCCCATCAACTGTTTGAATGATATTTTCTAAACAACAAAAGCCTTTCTTGAATAAAATGCAAGAGATTTCATGCATCAACCATATAAAAACCATTAAAAGAACTAGAATGCAGCTGCAAGAAAAGCATGTCAAGCGTAGAAAAATGTTAGTAGGTAAAAGCCAAACAGGCAACAAAGTAAGCATTCACCGAAAAAGGAGAAGAGACAACTAATAGCACATTAGAAGTTGAATAGCTTTATAAACTGTATCATTCATCAAAACCTTAATCAAGCAAAACTGTCTTCTGTAATGAGAAAAAAAGAACATGGTCTATAAAAGAGCACACAGATTACATACTAAAACATTACACAGGAAGAAAAACATGTACTGTTGACAGCTGTATATTCCTAATCTTGCGGTTTAAATTCTAGTGTATTCCTACTTTAGTGGGATTTCCTTGTATAGGACCTAATTTAGACAGATCATTCCTGTAAATTCTATTTTCCTTTCCTAGAATTCCTTTACATAGGACTGCTGTAAATCACAAAAATATATAAGAGAGCCTTTTATTTCTCTCCTATCTTCCTCCTATTATTTCAACGTGGTATCAGAGCTCATGCTCTAAACCGCTGTCACTTTAACTCTCATATTTAAAGCCGACTGCAGCCTTTCCCTCCTGTAGGGCATAAATTTGCTGCCTTTTCTATCAACTGATAAATAAAGTGTTCATCTTGGAAAAAGTTGGCAGAAGAAAAAATTCTGGAGTCAAATTTGGATCTATAACAGAAAATCCTTCTCTGCAAATCAGTCCATTAAAGATAGATGGAACCAGTTACCTTGCTTAGTCCAGGTCTTGTTTATTGTTCATTCAACCTCAGGGTTTGCATGGATATGTTATAGGAGATAACCCAAAGCCAGCCACTGGTGATCCAACACTCACTCAATGGGAATCAGAAAACTCCCTTGTCATGTCATGTCATGGTTACTCAACTAGATGCAACCGCAGATTAAGGCTATTTGCTATTCAACACTGCACAAAAGATTTGAAGTGCAGCTTCTCAGACCTATTCTCAAGACGGTAATGATGGTTTGATCTATGAGATACGAGATTAAGATTTATGAGACTAAACAAGGAGACATGACCATAGCACAATATTTTGCTGAATCAAGTGGTCTATGGCAAGAATTAGACTATTAACAAGATTTCCAGCCTGCATGTTGTTGTGGACACCTTTATAGGACTGACTTATAAAAGGAAGCAGAAGAGTTAAGCGTTGGTTTCTAATTCTGCTAAGATTCTGATTTATCTAGGGTTGTTTGCTATTAACGTTTTATTCTTCTTTCCTTTTATTTTCTTAGTTGCCCTCCAGAATAGTAATTTTATTTTAATATAATAAGTTAGCCTATTTATAAGGCTATGGGAGAAATCAATGGCAGCCAAAAAGTTATCAAAAAAAATTATAAGATCGGATTCTCTCTTTAACGAGGTCCAAGGTTTCAGTCTCCCTTTGATGAGCTGATTCATCAAAAATAGGTCGTTCAAGGAATACGGATTCAAGGAAGGGAAAAGGAAAATCCCAATTGATTGAGTTTGAAATTACAGGTAATCGCCCGGTGACTCAATCTTGCACTAGGAAACATAACAATTTGGTATCAGAGACAATCACTATGGGCGACGAAATCAATGCAAGAATGCAAGAAGAACGTGGCATCATTGAAACCCTAATTGACTCAAAGATGTCGGCGCTGGAGCAGCGGTTAGGGGACAGGATTGCCTAAATCCTCCTCAACCAATCTCAGGGTTTGGAAAACCCTAACTCTAAACCAGCCGCAAGTGGAACAGAGGCTGATAGCACCACCACGGTTGCGGGAGGGGGAGTGCTGATTGCAAACCCTAGGACAGAACGTGGGATACAACCAGCCGCAATGGGACAGCCAGGTTCTTCAATGGGAACAATAGCAGCAAGCAATATTGTTCCTAGATACACCAAGTTGGACTTCCCAACATATGATGGGACTGAAGATCCATTAATTTGGACCCACCGATGTGAAGAGTTCTATGAGAATCAGAATATTAATGAGGCTAACAAGGTAGGCTTAGCTGGATTCCACATGCTAGGGGAAGCGCAAATCTGGTATCATTAGTTAAAGCGGACTAAAGGGCTGATGAATTGGGTTGATTTTACACAATACTGTTTTCGACGTTTTGGCCCACCAGCAAGCAACAATCCAATTGGAGATCTTGTCACTGTTCGCCAAACAGGAACAGTAGAGATTTATCAACACCAATTTCAAGAGAAGTTGGCCAGGAAAATTGATCTTATTCCTGAACATTTACATGTGGGATTATTTATGGCAGGTTTAGACGACTCAATTAGGATGGATGTCCAATTGTTGAAACCTCCTGACTTATCTGAAGCAATGAGTTTAGCTCGAGCTTATGAACAGAAAAATTAGCTCCAAAAATTCAATCCAAATCTCAAAGGAAGATGGCAACCTTCACGAACAGCTCCCATTTCTTGAGCAAGCACATTACCAAGGTCCAGAGGGCTTTACAATGACCCTCGTACAACAGTTGGTGCTCAAACTAGTGCTAATACTCCTTTTGTGAAGAGGTTATCTCAGGCAGAAATGGCAGAAAGAAGGTCAAAGGAGCTTTGTTACAATTGTGATGAGTTGTACTCGGCCACACACCAATGTAAAAGACTTTTTTGGGCTGAATTAGATCCCAATAAGGAAGTAGTGGAGGATGGAATGGAAGGTGAACTAGAAATTTCACTGCATGCTATTAATGGTTAGCCAAACGCCCAAATTATGCAGCTCCAAGCTATAATTAAAGGGCAACAGGTACTCAGTTTAATTGATTCTGGCAGTACCCATAATTTTATTAGCTCATTTGCAGCACATCAATTGGCTCTTAATGTTCATCCCTTACCAAATACAACCGTGTCCATTGCCAATGGGGAGAAAGTTCCGAGCTCGGGGGTTTGTACTCAACTTATGTTTTCCTTAGCTGGATATGATTTTTCTGCTGATTTTTATATAATTCATTTCGGGGGATTTGATATTGTTTTGGGTATCAAATAGCTGGAAACATTAGGGCCCATATTGTGTGATTTTGCTGCCCTCACGATGTCTTTTTCAATGGAAGGCAAAATTGTTTTACTACGGGGCCATCAACGGTACTATGGGAGAGGGTTGCATTTGTTAAGGGAGGCTGCGACAGAGGAACAGCAGGCGGATTATCTTTTGGCAGAGTTTGAGGATCTATTTCAAGAACCTATGATATTGTCGCCTATGAGGGAATGTGAACATTGTATTTGTTTGCTGCCAGGGACAGCACCAATGGTGGTTCGTCCTTATCGGTACCCCCACCGACAAAAGGATGAAATTGAGAAGCAGTGTATTCAGTTGTTACAGCAGGGGTTTATACGGCCTAGTAGATCTCCATTTTCCTCATCTGTCTTACTGGTCCCTAAACAGGATGGCTCTTGGCGACTCTGTATTGATTATCATGAATTTAATACCAAGACGGTAAAAGACAAGTCCCCAATCCCAGTAGTAGATGAGCTCTTGGATGAACTACTTGGTGCTTGATTCTTTACTAAATTGGACTTGAACTCAGGTTACTACCAAATCCGCGTGCATCCTGATGATGTGGAGAAGACTACCTTTCGCTCTCACCATGGTCATTTTGAGTTCCTTGTGATGCTGTTTGGCCTCACGAATGCACCATCCACTTTCCAGGCATTAATGAATGAGGTATTTCATGATTATTTGCGTCAATTTGTGCTGGTTTTCTTTGACAATATTTTGATTTATAGCCACTCATGGGGTGATCATTTAAGCCACATGCGAAAGATTTTTGAGCTATTGCGTGCCAACAGACTATATTTGAAACGATCTAAATGCAATTTCGGTTCCACTCAAATGGCCTATTTGGGTCATGTTATTTCAGGGTCTGGTGTGGGGGTGGATATGCACAAGGTGCAATCTATTGTCGAATGGCCGCAACCATAGTCTATTACAGCTCTCCGTGGGTTTGTGGGTTTGGCAGGCTACTACCGCAAATTCGTCTGTGATTATGGGTTGCTAGCTGCCCCTTTTACTAGCATGCTTAAAAAAAACTCATTTTAATGGAATAAAGTGGCTTAAATGCATTTGAACAACTTAAAACAGCCTTGTCGAGTGCCCCGGTGTTGAGGCTTCTTAATTTTGAGTTAGATTTTATTGTAGAATGTGATGCTTCGGGTGGAGGTATTGAGGCTGTTTTACAACAACAGGGCCAACCAATTGCTTATTTTAGCTGCCAATTAGCCCTTAGACACCAGAAACTTGCTGCTTATGAGCGGGAATTGATTGGCTTAGCGAAGACGGTATAGCACTAGTGGCCATATCTGTGGGGATGTTTTTTTATTATCAAAACAGACCACTATAGCTTAAAAACAGCGGTTGACTACTCCCCAACAGCATTGGCTTAGCAAGCTCATGGGCTATTATTTTACAGTTGAATACAAGGCCGGCCTTCTAAATAAGACAACTGATGCCTTGTAGAAAAGATGAGGACCCCTCCTTGTTTGCTATTAGTTGTCCTCGAAGTTCTATATTGGGAATACTTCTTGGGTTCGGAGGAGTTGTTAGCTTTGGGCAACCAAATACAAAACGGCAAGCGAAATGGGGATTGGCAGTACCATGATGGACTCATTTTATTTAAGGATCGGATTTATCTTCTCCATGATTTGCCCTTGATTGCTGCCATCCTTTCAGCTTACCATGATAGTGCTCATGGGGGGATACAGAAAACCTTGCATCGGCTACGGGGTGATTTTTATTGGAAGGGTATGAAGATTGACATTGCTGCATATGTGGCGGCTTGTCCAGTTTGTTAACAGAACAAAACTGAGCATTTAAGTCCTGCTGGGTTACTGCAGCCTTTGCAACTTCCCACTCAGATTTGGGTTGATATCTCCATGGATTTCATTGACGGTCTACCAAAATCTTGGGGTAAATCGGTCTTGTTAGTGGTAGTGGATCGGTTTTCGAAGTATACACATTTCATTCCCTTGGCCCATCCTTATATTGCTACTCGTGTGGCTCAAGTTTTCTTTGAGCAGATTGTCAGGTTACATGGGATGCCAGAAACAATTACTTGTGATCGGGATGTAGTTTTTACTAGTACATTTTGGAAGGAGCTATTTCGCCTCCATGGCGCTAAGTTACAATTCTCATCAGCTTACCATTCACAGACAGATGGTCAAATCGAGGTTGTCAACCGTACTGTGGAAATGTATCTTCGTTGCTTTGTTGGAGATTACCCCACCAAATGGGTGGCTTGGGTTCCTTGGGCAGAATTTTGCTATAACACCTCCTTTCATTCCACTCTTCAGACAACTCCCTTCTGGGTTGTATACGATCGTGATCCACCATGTTTGCTTCCCTACACTTCAGGTTCAACTCGTGTGGCTGCTGTTGAGACAACTTTATTGGCGCGCGACAAGGTTTTGGAAGATGTTCGCCATCGCCTCTTCTTGGCTCAACAATGAATGAAGGATTACTATGATAAGGGTCATCGTGAGGTTGAGTTCACTCCTAGCACATGGGTATGGCTGCGTTTGCATCCATATAGGCTGCATTCTATGCGGCTCAAGGTCTATTCTAAATTGTCTCCACGTTTTTATGGTCCCTTTTTGATTGTGAAGTGGGTGGGTTCAATTGCATATCAGTTGACATTACTTGCTACAATCTTGATGGTTTTCCACTTTGGTTTTCCACTTTGGATCTTTAAGGACACCTTCATTGTTACTGATTTTGGACTTTTGACATTATCAATAATAGTGATGAAAGCGGTGAATTAGGGAAACAATCTTGATATACAAAATAATTAGTAATAGGATATTTAGTGTATGTTGTTAAACTTTTTTGAATAGTAATAGTAACATTTAGATAATCTGAAATATTTGATTATTCCCTTTTTGGACTGGTCTCAGCAAGTATGATGATCATGAAGTTTTTTCCTTCTAAAATATTGTAGAATAATTTCCTCAATTCCTAGTGATTTGCAAGTATGAGGAACATTTTGCTTCTTCCTTTTAAAATATACTAGAATAATCACTGTTCATTTGAATAATGTTAACCCCATTCCCAGTTTTCATCTAACCAAATTAAAGCTTGTGGTTGAGTGGTCAGTTTTCTTTTTTCCTTTATAAACTTTTAAGTTATTTTGCATCAATTCTCCCCCATCTGTATAAAGTAGTCCTTTTCTATTACCATTTGATATATGGGGAGAAATTATGAGAGCAAACTTCCAAGAAGTTAGGTATAGAATAAGGATGATTGTGGCTAGAATAATTAGGGTTTATAGTAATATCTCTTTTGTGAAAAAAAATCAAAGTGAAAAGATTGCCGTTGTTGTCCACACTCCTATTTATACCAATCTAGGTAGTAGTCCTAATTACAGTAGGAAAAGGTGAGTTCAAGCTTCTAATAGAAAGCCCTAGCTGTTCACAAAACTTGCAGAAATAGGCATCTAAACTAAATAGAGAACAGTATAAAGCCCAACCTAAATAAGAAAATAATTAAATAAGAAACTATTGTAAAAATTGATTTTGACTCTTAGATGCTCCTGCATCAATTTCTCTTATAAACTAAACTATAGTTATGATTATTTGTACCAAAGCATTTGACTAATAGATAGAATTTTCTTTAAATTGAAAAGGGAAATTTTGACTTTGATTTATGTCTATAATTTTACAAAATCACTTGCTATATTGTAAGAATTCTCTTTTGATGATTATCAAGCCACAAGATCTCAAAGGCTAAATGCAAACTATTGGGTTTATAGAAAACAACAATATCACAAGTGGCTTTTATGTTTTTATCTCTCAATACTTTTATCTATAAGTTTTGCTTTTGTATGCATGGAATTGCCTCTTTTCTTTTGTTCCATAACATTGGTTTGATTTAATTATTACAGATTGTATTCTAGGTTTCCATTGCATACTAAGTGAAAGTTATGTTTATGATTCAAGCATAACTTTGGATATTTACCACAAAATAAAGGGTATCTATGTATAGCTTATTGTAGAAATATAATTTGAACAAATGTATATTATTATTCCCTTAACAGTTAATACATAGGTACAAGTATATATAGGAATACAAGGATTTATTTTAGGAAACTAACAGCTGTACATAATATTCTAATTGGTCTAATTTAGGTAACTTTTAGGTGTCATTAACACCTAGAAAATATCTACCCAGATATTTCCCAACACTTCCTCTCAAGCTGGCTTGTAGATATCATCCATAGCCAACTTGGTAATCAGAACACTAAACTGCCTCTTATGTAACCCTTTTATAAGAATATTAGCTACCTGTTGTGAGGTAAGTATATAGGGAACACAAATTAATCCTTTTTCAATCTTCTCCTTAAAGAAGTGCTTGTCAACCTCAACATGTTTTGTTCTATCATGAAGGACCGGGTTGTGGGCGATCGAAATTGCAGCCTCGTTATCACAATACACCATCATAGGAACTGAAATAGGAATTTGCAGTTCCTCCATTACCCTTTTAATCCACAAAACTTCACAAATTCCATCTTCCATTGATTGGAGCTCAGCTTTAGCACTACTCCTTGCAACTGTTGCAAGGAGTAGTGCTAAAGCTGAGCTCCAATCAATACTCCACCAAGTTACCATTGTTGCAAGGAGTAGTGCTAAAGCTGAGCTCCAATCAATACTCCACCAAGTTACCACCAACAAATGTGCAATAGCCTGAAATTGATCTTTTATCAGTAGCACTTCCCACCCATTCAGCATCGGTATAAACTTCTAATTGAAGATTGTTCCACTTGCGAAACATTAAATCTTGCCAGGAGTTCCTTTTAGATATTGCAGTATCCTATACACCGCATCCAAATGTTCTATGCTTGGAGAGTGCATAAATTGACTCATTAGGCTGATAGCGAAAGCTATATCAGGTATGACGTGTGTCAAATATATTAGTCTCCCAACCAACTGCTAGTATCTCTCCTTATCAACGTTATTTTTTGGTTTAGTTGGGCTAAGATTCAGATCTGTTTCAACAGGTTTATCAGCTGCTTTGCAGCCTAGTAATCCGGTCTCATTCAATAGATCTAGTATATATTTCCTCTAATTCACAAATATACCTTCTTTTGATTTAGCAATCTCCATCCCGAGGAAGTATTTGAGGGGTCCAAGGTCTTTAATTTCAAATTCTTTGGCTAATTTCTTCTTCAATTCTACCATTTCAGATTCATCTCTAGTTAGAATGATATCATCCACGTAAATAATAAGGATAGATAGTTTACCTGCCTTGGACTGCTTGTAGAACAATGTATGATCGGCTTGTCTCTAACAGTAGCCATAGCTCTTCATTGCCCGTCCAAATTTGTCAAACCATGCTTTAGGGGACTGTTTTAGGCCATGTAATGACTTCTTTAGCTTGCACAACTTTTTCCTCCCATAGGTATCCTCAAATCTCAGAGGTAGGCTTAGAAAGACTTTTTCTTCTAAGTCTCCATTAAGAAATGCATTTTTTACATCTAGTTGATGTAAAGTCCACTCAAAATTTATAGCCAAGAATAACAAACACCCAAATAGTATTCACCGTTGCAGCAAGAGCAAATGTCTCTTGGTAGTCAATACTATAGGTTTGAGTGAACCCCTTAGTAGCCAGCCTTACCTTCAACCTTTCCACACTGCCATCAGCCTTGAATTTAAAAGTGAATAGCTACTTGCACCCTACCAGCTTTTTATCTCCAGGGGAATTAACAAGTTCCATTATTCTCAATTGCATTTACCTCATAACTGATCTCCAATCCAGTTCTGGAAGTGCTTCCTGAATGTTCCTTAGTACAAATAGGTTAGTGATTTTAGAGATAAAGGAGTTGTTTTTGTGTGATAGTTTTCCATAAAATTGGTACTTTGATATGTGATGGTTCGTACAAGCCCGTTTCCTTTCCTTAATGCCATGGGTAGCTAGTTATCAGTAGAGAAATCAATAGAAAAATCACTAGTAACTTGTGGGTTAGTAGGTATAGATTGATCATTATTAGGCACAACAAGGGGTTAAGTAGCAAATGGGTTACCTGAATTAAAATTGTTCCCAGGTTCATTCCCCGAGGAGTTTGAGAGGTTGTGTAGTTCTAAGTTAGGTTGTTCTCTACTTCTTAGTTGAGTCTTTCTCTTAGAATAAACACGAAGCTCAGTATTCCGTTTCTTGGGAGCGGACAGTAGTATTTCTCCCCTGTGGTTGAACTGGGATTTCCTAGCATTGACATATTAGTAGTTGCTTTGCCTTCATTATCAGAGATTATATTGTGATCAATAATGACTGTGGGCAGGGGGTTGGGAGTAATAGTAACGTCCCAAAAATTTTCTACTTTGTTAGAGTTCTCCCCCTGAAGAAAATTTTTATTATGTTCTAGGAATGTGACATCTATGGATATAAGAATTTTTTGTGTGAAAGGGTTGTAGTACTTATAAGCCCGTTTACTAGGAGCATACCCAATAAATACAAAATTTTCAGCTCTAGGATCTAGTTTTGAGTTTCCCCTAGTTGGGTTATCAACATACACGGTACACGCAAAAACCCTAAGGGGAAGAGTAGAGTAAAGCCAAATTTCAGGAAAATTTTGTTTAAACACATCTAAGGGTGTAGCGTAATGCAAAACACGGCTGGGCATTCTTTTGATTAAGTATATGCAATCAAAACAGTCTCAACCTAAAGGTATTTTGGCATAATCATAGCAAACATAATGGCCTGAGATAATTCTAGTAAGTTTTTATTTTTCCTCTCGACAATGCCATTTCGTTGAGGGGTGTTAACACAAGTATATTGGTGAACAATGCCATTAAGCTTAAGAAATTTTTCCAAAGACTTCATTAAAATACACACTACCATTGTCAGAGTGAAGTATACCAATATGTATGTGAAATTGAGTTTCAATCATGGTATAAAAGTTTTGAAAGATTTGAGCAATTTCAGATTTTTCACGCATCAAATAGACCCAACATAATTGAGTATGATTATCTATAAAAATTACAAACCATTGTTTCCCAGAAATGGTTTTAACACGCAGTGAACCCCAAACATCACTATGAATTAAGTAAACTGGTTTAGAGGGTTGATATGGTTTTGTAGGATAAATAATCTTATGACTTTTGGGTAAATGCAATGCTCACAATAAAGTTTTGAACAATCCACATATTTAAACAAATGAGGTAATAGTCTTTTGAGATATGAGAACTAGGATGTTCTAATCTATTATGCCAAAGTAAAATATGTTCTTTAGCATGGGTAGGTCAAATACCTGCTTAAGCCATGAGCTTCTTTGTTCTTCAAGTAGTTATCAACGTAGTAGTTGAGACCATCTATCAACTTAGCACTGCCAATCATCCTCTTCTAAGTCTGTTCCTGGAAAACGTGTGCAAATCAAAAACTGTAATGGTACAATTAGAGTCACGGGCTAGTTTGCTCACACATAGCAGATTACAAGCTAGTTTAGGAATATGAAGGACAGACTTAAGGCAGATATTAGAAGATAGAGCAATTGAACCTTTTCTAGCTATAGCAGAAAATGACCTATTTGCTATACGAATTTTTTCATGTCCAGACCAAGGGTTATAAGTATGAAATAAATCAAAAGAACTGATCATATGGTCAGATGCTCTTGAATCAATGATCCAAGGAGCGGAATTGTAGGGAAAGGAATATGACAAGGCATTAAAATCACTACTTGTTTGCACAACTGATGCATTGGGAGCACTTGAGGACTTGGATTTGGGTTTCAGCAGCTTCAGGATGTGGTTAATCTGGTCCTAAGTGAACTGTCCAGAATCTACCTCATGGGTTGATGGAGTTTCATTAAATTTTCCTTCATGAGATCCCTTCCAATTTACAGGTTTTCCATGGAGTTTCCACCATATTTCACAGGTATGACGAGGTTTATTGCAGTAGTCACACCAAACCTGTGCCTTTATTTCCCGTGAGTTCTCCTCAATCTTCTTAGCATGGCCAGCAGCATTCCCACCAACCAAGGCTGAATTTTCAATAGTAGGTGTAGGATTTCGTTTGCCAAGCATCACAAGCCGTCTACTCTCTTCAAGTCATGCTTCTGCAAAGACTTCCCTAATGGATGAGAGTGGTTGTCTTCCAATAATCCTGCCTCTAGCCTCATAAAACTCAACATTAAGACCAATCAAGAACTTGAAAATTCAATTATCCTCAACTGTTTTCCGATAATGGTTACAGTCATTAGGGGATTTTCATTCATAGTCATTAAATAAATCTAAGTCTTGCCACAAATGTTTCAGAGAATTAAAGTACTTAGTAACATTGTCCTCGCCTTAGTGGATCTCGCCCAATGTCAGAGTCAATTCGTACACTTGGGATTGGTTTCCCAAATCAGAATACATGTGATTCACATTATCCCATAGCTCCTTAGCTGTGTAGCAATACATATTATCTTCTTCCATAGAATTCACCAGCCATGTCATAACCATAGAGTTTTCAGCATCCCATATTCTGTGTTTAGGATCATCAACTGCTGGTTCCTTCTTCTCACTAGTTGGATATCCAATCTTGCCTCTACCACGGATGTACATTCTAACTAATTAGGACCAGCAAAGAAAATTCTCTCTATTCAGTCGTATAATAGTGATCTGAATGGAATGAGAATCTAAGGTAGGATTATGAGGTGGAGGTGCTTGAACAGATGGGTTGGAGGATTCAGAGATGTCGGACATGGTTGACATAGATGTTAGAGAAAGTAGGTGGCGGCCAGGGTTTAGATTTGTTCAAGTATGCTCTGATACCATGGCAGAAATATAAGTTGAACAGATGTGTATTATTATTCCCTTAACAGTTAATACAGAGGTACAAGTATATGTAGGAATACAAGGATCTATTTTAGGAAATTAATTGCTGTACATAATATTCTAATTGATCTAATTTAGCTAAATTTTAGGAGTCATTAACACCTAGGAAATATCTACCCAGATATTTCCCAATCGCTTGAAATTCTACATTTGTTTCTTCCATAGTGCATTTGTTACTGGTTGACTGAGTTTGTTGATCTATAAGTATGACAGCATCGTTTATATCATGTGAATTTCTTTCTTTAGGCCTTGTTTTAATCTTATTTTTCATGAGTTTGCTACTTGACTTTGTAGGCTTACTGTTTTTGTTTAATGTTGATTATTTTAATTGGATATTATGCAGGGAACTTTTGTCACTTAGGTCCTATGCTTTCAGCCAGAGGAGAGGCCATTGTCTCTTTGACTAGTGATGATAATTTCATGTTGGAGGATGAAAGAACTGCTGTTAACGAGGTAGTGATTACCTTTTTAGTTTTAGTTCTATTTAAGCAAAATGAAGTTGGCTGGAGTTAATGATTAGAAAGAATTTACGCTTTAGTATGAGACTAAGTTCTCTGGCTATCAAATAATTTCAGAGCACAAACGTTCCTACTTTATTTTTGAGAATTGTGAACATAGATCTTGCCTGTTCATCGTTCCATTTATTCTGCCACTAGTGATACATGTTAGTAGCTGATGGTTTTACATAGAACAACTAAACGCAGATTTTTAGTTTAATAGTTTAATTTTTTACCTATGAGTTGGGCGGTGCTTTTATTATATGACAGAAATGTCTATGGTGCCAGAAACTTGACTTGGTTGCATTAGTTCCCGTTCTCCTATTGAATGGCCCTCATGAGGATACTGTATTGACCTTTGTTGATGTAAGCATAAAGGACTTTTGGTAGTCTTGTCATGACAGTTAAGTGTCTTTTCAAATTTGGAACTTCAGCCTTTAAGTAGAACTTATTCTTCCAGGTTTATATGTGCTCATTTATGGACAATTGTAGCATTTTTTCTGAACATCTTATAATTGATAACTAAAGTATGGGGAGCTATACTGAGATATAACGCACTATCACATGAAATGCATGTTCAGTTCACCTAATCTCAATAATGCAATTTCTAATGACCACCTGATGTAATATAGTAGAAGAAATAGAGACAAACATAGACAAATGAAGAATAAAAGAGGAGAAAGAATGGGGAAGCGCTTTGGATAAGGGAAGAAATAAGAACTTAAAGAGGGGGACAACGAGCCTGAAATCTGAACATGTTATGCTAAAAACTGAGACTCGCATCAACTATCCCAATATCTATAGTATGGAAAAGTGCTGATTTTTCTTATTCACTTATGTATAATTACAAGGCATATACATATGAATATAAAGAAGAAACTATCCTAATTAAGAA
>JAOQMP010000003.1:22954206-22966686 GCA_027563575.1 Erythroxylum pedicellare | reverse complement strand
TAGGAGTAATAATAAACATATCAATACAAGATCAATCCTAATTAATACAAAATCAATTCTAATAACTCTAGTCAACACCTTACACTAAAAAATGTCCCATGTTCCCAAACTATTTGCAAACCTTTTTTCCATTAAAAAATTAACCACAGATTCTAATTGCAGTATAACCCTTTTTCCTTCACATTGTGTCTTTCAGGAGCTAGGCACGAAGAAGATGATTGACGTGCTAGTCAGAGAGATGGTCTCTATTTTTTGGACAAACCACATAGTAAACCAGAAGTTGGAGAATCCTTACCTACACCCTTTTTCTCAGAATCTGTCTTGTCAAACCAAGAGAAAATTTGGCTCCATCATTGTCGTTTAGGTCACCTATCCTTTAGAATTCTAAAGTTGATGTTTCCTTCATTGGTTAGAGGTCTTACATCTAAAATTTTCCATTGTGATGATTGTGAACTTGCAAAGCACAATCGTGCTTCCTTTCCAATAAGCAACAATAAAACCTTTGTTCCTTTTTCTCTCATTCATTGTGATATTTGGGGACCCTCTACCATCCCAAATGTTTTGGGTGCTAGGTTGTTTGTTTCATTTATTGATGATTGTACCCGAGTCACATGGCTTTATCTTTTGAAAAACAAATATGATGTTAGTACTGTTTTTCCTAGTTTCTGCAATATGATCCATACTCAGTTTGATGTTAAAATTAAGAGATTTAGATCAGATAATGCCAAGGACTATTTCAACCAAACCCTTTCGTCATTTTTCCAGAAAACAGGAATTATTTATGAGTCCTCATGCGTTACTACTCCATAACAAAACGGGGTAGTTGAGAGAAAGATTCATGCTCAACAAAAGTGACATCAACAAAAGTCACACTAGATGGGGAGCTAAGAGTTGAGTCACTTAAACCAACAGAAGAACCAAAAGAAACAAGTATTGAGGACCTACCAATTGCACTTAGGAAAGGAACAAGAACTTGCACAAAACACCCACTGTCTTCTTTCATGACTTATCAGAACCTATCCCAAAAACATAGAGCTTTCCTAACCAATCTCCATACAATTCCCACATCGAGAAATCTAATTGAGGCATTATGAGACAAAAAATGGGAGGATGCTATGAAAGCTGAAACGGAGGCCCTTGAGAAGAACAAGACATGGGAGTTAGTGGAATTGCCAAGAGGGAAGAAAATAGTTGGGTGTAAGTGGGTTTTCACCGTAAAATACAAGGCTGATGGATCGGTGGAAAGATATAAGGCAAGATTTGTGACCAAAGGGTTCACTTAAACCTATGGCATCGATTATCTTGAGACATTTGCTCCTGTTGCTAAGGGAGACCATACCTTGTTCATTAGACATTCAAGTTTCGGTGGAGTCACAGCATTACTAGTTTATGTGGATGATTTTATTGTGACAGGAAATGATGCAGAAGGATTAAAAAATCTAAAGCAATGTCTCTTGAAGGAATTTGATATCAAGGAACTAGGAAAGTTAAAGTACTTCCTAGGCATTGAAGTAGCTTACTCAAAGCAAGGAATCTTCATCTCTCAACAAAAGTATGTATTGGACTTGTTGAAAGAAACAGGAAAATTGGGTTGTAAACCAGTGGATACACCGATTGAGTTCAATCATGGATTAGGTAATGCTCCAGAAGATTCAGCTGTAGATAAAATGTCATATCAGAAGCTTGTTGGAAAGTTGATATATCTGGCACACACAAGACCAGATATAGCATTTGCAGTGAGCACGGTTAGTCAATTTATGCACAATCCCAAAGAATCACATCTCAAGGCAATAAACCGAATCCTACAATACTTGAAAGGTAGCTCAGGAAGAGGAATTCTGTTTAAGCGACAAACAGTTACAGGTATGACATTAGAAGCTTGTACTGATGCAGATTATGTAGAGTCTTTGGTTGATAGAAGATCTACATCTGGTTATTGTACTGTCCTAGGTGGTAACCTTGTCACATGGAGAAGTAAAAAGCAAAATGTAGTGGCAAGATCAAGTGCAGAATCTGAGTTTAGAGCTATGGTATTGGGGACATGTGAATTACTTTGGCTGAAAATAATTCTTGATGACTTGAGAATAAAATGGGAAGGACCTATGAGGTTGTATTGTGATAACAAATCAGTAATCAGCATTGCAAACAACCCAGTACAACATGATTGAACTAAGCATATTGAAGTTGATAGGCAATTCATCAAGGAAAAACTGGACAATGGCTTAATATGCACTCCATTTGTGTCAACCAAAGATTAGTTGGCAGATGTACTTACAAAAGGACTGACAAGCATAGTGTTTCAAGATATTATTGGCAAGCTAGGAATGGAAGATATCCACTCACTAGCTTGAGGGGGAGTGTCGGATTATGTAGCAATATCTAGAAGATTGTTTAGGAATCATATAAATCCTTCATTTTTAGGGATTATAATAAGATATAGATTTCCATGTATGTTAGGGAATCTGCTGTATATTTAGTATAGACAATTGTATATATATACTATGGCTATAACCTAGTGATTATGAGAATGAAAATATTCTTCTCTGCTATTATTTTACACCTATTGTCCTTTGGAAAGGTGTTAGAACTTGTACCAAGCACCCAATTTCTAACTTTGTCTCCTATGACTCACTATCTCCCTCCTATAGAGCCTTTGTCATGTATGTTTCGTCTGTGTCTATTCCATAGGATTGGCGAGAAGCAATGGAAAATGTCCAATGGAAAGAAGCTATGGTTAAGGAAATGAGTGCCCTAGCAAAAAATGAAACTTGAGAACTTATCACTGCTCCAGAAGGAAAAAGGACAGTTGACAGCAAATGGGTATTCATAGTGAAGCATAATCCAGATGGATCCATTAAGAGATACAAGGCGATATTGGTGGCTAGAGGCTTTACTAAAACATATGGAGTGGAATATCAAGAAACCTTTACTCCTGTTGCTAAGATGAATACAATTAGAATACTACTCTCTTGTGCAGCTAACCTGGATTGGGACTTACAGTAGTTTGATGTTAAAAATGCTTTCCTTCATGGGGATTGGGAAGAGGAGGTGTATATGGAGATTCCTCCCGGGTTTGAAGTTGAGAAGATAAAAGGGAAGGTTTGTAGTTTAAAAAAGGCTTTATATGGGCTGAAGCATTCTCCCAAAGCATGGTTTTAAAAGTTCAGTCAGGCCATAATTTCCTTTGGTTATCAACAGAGTAATGCAGATCATACCCAATTTATCAAGCATTCCCAAGGTAAGATCACGCTTCTCATTGTCTGTGTTGATGAAATTGTGGTAGCTGGAAGTGATACAAAATAGATGGTTAGGCTGAAGAAACTTCTTGCTCAGGAATTTGAAGTAAAGGATCCAAGGAAGTTCCAATACTTGTTGGAGTCACTACATCAGGAAGAGGAAGAAGTGGAATCTTTATCTTCCAGAGAAAATATGTCCTAAACTTGTTAGAAGAAACTGGTATGATGGGTTGTAAACTAGCTAAATCTTTTATCGAAAGCAACCACAAATTGTAAACAGGAACAGGTAACATCAGTAGTCATGGGGAGATATCAAAGGTTAGTTGGGAGACTCGTCGACCTCTCTCACACCAGGCTAGACATAGCATATTCGGTTAGTCTAGTGAGTCAGTACATTCAATATCCACGAAAACTACACTTATAGGCTATATTCTACATCCTATACTATCTAAAGTTTGCACTAGGAAAAGACCTTCTGTTCATTAACAATGGTCACCTTAAGATAGAAACAGTTACAAATGCTGATTTGGCTGAATCTCTAGATGATAGGAGGTCCACTATTAGTTACTGTCTACTCATAGGAGGAAATCTAGTCCCTTGGAAAAGCAAGAAACAAAATGTAGTTGTTATCCAGTGCAGAAGCTGAATATAGAGCTATGACTCAAGGTGTGTGCGAACTCTTAAAGGTAAGAAAGCTGATGAATGAATTACAACTGATGGATGTAGGAAGTTTATCTCTCTACTTTGATAACAAAGCTGCCATTAACATAGCTCACAATCCAATTCAACATGATAGAACAAAACACATGGAAATTGACCAACACTTCGTAAAGGAGGAACTTGTGAATGACTCTTTACACTTATCTCATTTGGGGTCTAATGAACAATTTATTGATGTCTTCACCAAAGGACTCTACAACAAGTCTTCATAATCTTGTTTGCAAGTTGGCCATATGTGATATCTATGCACTAATTAATAATTGATTGTATTTCCTTGTATACATTTAGAAATTGTTAGTTGTAGTAATTTCTCCTTAATTTCTTCCTGTAATTGAGAGATTTGATAGCTGGAATAGTTTCCTAAATAGTCTTAGGCCTTGTGTATATAAACCATAGGATTTCTCTGTATAAGACATCTCAATTCACTAATAGAAACACTTTTGGTTTCTCTTTGATTTATTTTCTTCACAAACCTTAAAATTCCAGCTATACAAAAATATGAAATTTCAGTATTCTCAGCCAAGATTCAACCCTGAAATTTTATATTCCAGCAGCCTAATTTTGTGAGTTTTAGCTAATAATTCTTCTATTTATCGTACATAAGATATTCCATAAGTAGTTAGATATTTACTACAACCCATATATTAGTTAAACATAATCTTTATAATGGTTAATAACTATAATCAATACACTCTTGATACCTACATGTATAAAATAAGTAAAAAATGAAGCAGAACGATATAGTAGTCTAAATATAATCTACGTAGTTTTGCTACAATTTATCTCTTTAGCCTGCAATAGTCAAGTCATCTTTATCCTATAATATAAACACTCTGTCTACTGACTTGAAATTTTTATGAGAAGCATAATGTTGTGGTAAGGATGCATAAGCTATTTATGGCTGGAGTAAGATATAGGGAGTTCCTTCTTTCTTGTACTCATAAGCTTTTTCATCTCAACTTCCAATTTGCTTCTAGTTATATTGATTCCCTTCTATATTTAATATTTCTTGCAGGTATATTCGCCTAGTTATGGCAAAATTGCATGAAAAATCAGATGAAATTAAGCGAGTGCATCCCAGGTATTGTAATTTGTTAAGGCTTTCATTCAATTCAAACCCCTATAGAGTTTCTTGAAGGTGAACTGTTGTTCATTGGTTATTGCCATACAATTAAAATTTTTACCTGATTTTGAGATTTTGGGAATAATTGATTTTTATTTGATTAAAAATCATTGCATAATATTTTAAATGTTTTAATAATTATAAAATTATAAAATAACAAAATTATTTTGATTTATTTTTAAAATATAAAAAAAATCTTAGCATCTAGTAGATCCACTGTGCAAAGTTGTTATATCACATTGGATGGTTTAACGACCTTGTTATGTGCAATTAATAGGAACGTAATAGTGGTATGTTTTAAGATACAAATAGTAAGGTGTAAAGCAGTGCCATATATAATGGTAGGAGTTAACTTAGATCTTTTAGAAAACGTTAGGGGATGATTTCAACTTTGACCTAGGAACAAACAAAAATAAGGTTCTAGGTATTCCTCTAGTTCGAACAAACTCTAGGACAAGTAAACCTTGACATGTGTTATGTAGATGTCAAATTTAACCAGTTTCAATTCCTCTTCTACATTTCCAAGTGCTTGTGCATGTGGATTAGTGAAGCCATTTCACTGAAAATTTTATATAAGAAACCATGTGCTTTGTGAGCTTGTTTTACATCTATAACTTCTACAATAACAACTCTAGTAGTAGAAAGTTGCTTGAATTTAACCTATCTTGGCAACTAGGAAGTGAAAGCTACTTAGAGGGAATTTTCTAAGTGAAAGCTACTTAGATATAAAACAATTATGAAATCCAACATATCCTACTTAGATATAAAACAATTATGAAATCCAACATACCCTATATTCATGCCAGCCATAACAAACTTCCTAGAGATCTTCCTTTATCTGAATTGTAGAAATGCAAAATGAATTTCAAATTTCTAAAGATCTTATTCACATTAAAAAAAAATCAAATTAGTCAAAATCAATAGAGAAAGTTAGTAAAGTTGTCATAACAAACTGCCTAGTAATCTTACTAAACGTATAATAAAAAAATAGAAAATCAAATTCTAATTTCAAATTCCTAAACATCTTAATCATATAAAAAGAAAATCAAATTTAAAGTTCATATAAATCAATTGTAGACAAGTGTACATGTGGTACACACATGGCAATCACACTTGTTTAAGTGAAAGCACTTTAAATAAAATTGAAGAAGCTAATTCAATTTAAAAATCGAAGTTTTGCAAAACATTTGGAAACTCATGTCAGTGATACGGGCCCAGTTTTTACTAGTATATTTTTGGAAAGAATTGTTTCGATTAAGTGGTACCACTTTAGCTTTTTCTTATGCATATCATCCTTAATCAAATGGTCAAACTAAGGTGGTGAATTGAACAATTGATATTTATCTTCTTTGCTTTGTTGAGACCAACCAAGAAGAAGGGTTGATTGGCTTCCTTGGTCTGAGTATTGTTATGACACTGCCTTTCATTTAGATGTGACACGCTTTTGGGTTATTTGTGGTCGCGATCCTCCTTGTTTGCTATCCTATGAACCTGGTTCTACTGATTTGGAGGAGATCGATCGTTCCTTGTAAGAGAGAGATGCTCTTTTGTCTATAATATTTCATTTATAGTTGGCTCAACCTTGAATGAAACAAGCCTATGACCAGCATCATTGAGAAATTATCGTTTGAATCTAGTCACTTTGTGGCGGATTGTTGAGGTTGCCTGTAGGTTAGAACTTCTAGAGCATAGTAAGATTCATTATTTTTTCCACATTTTATTACTCTTCTATTAGTGTTCCTTCCTTGCCACCTTTGAAAGATGACAAAATTATTCCCAAACCTTACTCCACTATTCAAGAGTTAATTGAGGTGTTGTGGAAGTTTTTGTAGGATGGGCCCAGCTTACCATTAGATGAATCTACCTGGGTTACTTTGACTAAAAGCTTGAGGACAAGCTCTTAGTCCAGAAGGGGAATAATGTTGTCGATGCCTTTATTGGAATGAAGTACAACCACAATCGGCAATAGTATAGGGAGCTGTAATCAAACAATTTCATCTTTCCTGTTTCTTAGCTACACTTTAGGTTTTCTATTTTAATGTTTTTCAAATTACTCTTTTGTTAGGTAGTTTCTCTAATAAGGATTTTTATTTCTAGATAAAGATTCTTAACCTTTTGTAGCTGGGATCTTCGTCTATTTAAAAGAGTGGACCATATTCAATAAAGATCGTCAATATTTTTCTATCAAGAAACATATAGAGTGGAGTTGGTGATCTCGTACAAATCACCACTAAAGTGTTCAAAATAGGTTCCTCAAAGAACAGGAAGGGTAAGGGAAATTAGGAAGACTTTCCCACTAACCAACTTGTGATGAGATTCTATTTGTGGGCCGTTAATTATATCCTAAAGAGTCTAGGTTCCTAGGAGCTTTTTTTCTGTCTTAGGAGATTGTGAGATCTTAGGAGAACTATTTTTCTTTTATATTAAGATGCATATAACCGTATAACTCAAAATCAATTGTAAGAAGCTAATTACTTTCCTCTTTCATTTCGTTAAGATACATATTTTCATTATGAATAGCAATTCATGTATTATGTAATTGACACAGAAACTTAATAAAGATGTATCATTAATGACTTTGTGACTGAATGTCGGCCCTTGCAGCCCTAACTTAAATCTCTTATTTTATTATTTATGTCCTTTTTGTCTCTTTCTTATTTTTTAGTTATTTATTACTTTCATACTTCTAGCATCTTTAAAGACAAAAAAGAAATGTTGATGAGGCGCTTACTACAGGAGTTTTCTTCGTAAGATGTAGATTTAGGAGGCTTAAAACGACTATGACTACCCACCAGGTTGCATTGACAAGTCAATTTGTGATTGTCAGCGGATCAACCCAAGTACAGGGGAGAACTTGACTACTCTTTTGCATGCCAATCTTTTGTGTGGTTGGCTTGAGTCTTGACTCCCTTGGTTTTACCTATCTAACCACTCATACTTCTTTTGACCCTAAAGGTCAAAGTAGCAACATGTAACTCCACAATTGTTAGGCTACAACTTCTGCTGTACATTGGTTCAACAATGCCAATTATTCACTTATTGTGGTTACAGGTTTGCTGAGCTCAAGAATTTTCATGGCATTGAGGATGAGAGACCTTCAGTTAGAACAGATGGCCCTCAAAAGATGTCTTCTGCGCTCTTATGTATGAAGTTTGTTTCTTCATCTGTCTTCTTTTTGAAGTTCTTATAAATGTTGTTCAAAAATATGAAAGAAAATGCAGGTATAACGCTGAAGTGCGTGGGTGCATCCATTGGTGAGAAACCTCCTTTAACAAAGAAATTGCCTGCAACAACAACGGTGATTGTACTTTCCTTTTAGAGTAGAAGTTTGGCAGGAATTTCTTCTCTAATAATTACTTGAACTTTTAAGTACTTATTTTAGGTAGGCAAGCTAAAGATACTCTGTGAAAGCTTTTTCAAACTGAAGAAAATGAAGCCAAAATTGTTTATTCAGGAAGAGGTTTGTCTTGTCTTTATGTCATTGATTTTCATGTTTGCTGATGATGGTTAGCAAATTGGTGTTGTCATATGATGAATAACATTGTAAATTGGCAGTTTTCATTCTGTTATGCTTGATCTGTCATTGAGTACAAATGTACCACCACTGAGCTTTCAGACCTAAGTTGCATCTTCTAACATAATGTATTGTTAATTTAACTCCCCAAAACCTACAGAAAAAGTTCCTTATGTGACAAGCTTCCCAAAAAAATCATTTCCTGGTTTACTAGCTTTTGAAGAAATTTGGCTGTTCTATTTTGAATTGAAAGGGTTGCCCTCTGCCGATGTTGCTTGACGATGAAATGGCGACTTTGATGGACGTTGGAATTGGGAATGAGATGACCATCATCGTAGACGAGGAGAATTAGCATTCATGTTCAATTTTACAGTAACAGTCTTTAGAATGTTCATTGGTTGATTAATGCCAGGTACTTTATTTTCTTTCCCAAATTAGACTTCTCTTTGGTACAGCCAACTAATCAAGTGCTTCCAGTTTCATATATGAACTGCTTTGGTTTTTGTTGTTACTTTAATGGCCTTAACTGTGTTTTCTGAAAATCAAAGTTTCTTCAAGATTTCTTTCTGAAAATTTTCTTTTTCAATTTTAATATGTAGGACCTGATGGAAGCGAGTTGGAATTTAAGTTCTTACATGTGCGCAAGTGCAATGTGCTGTAGGTTTTGAGCCCATCTGGTGGCTTGTCTTTGAAATGGAAAACTACCCTGGAGATGTGGATATTTGTGTCATGGCATTGTTTTATTGGAAATTTGAGATCCAAAATTTGTATGCTCAGGAGCAAGTATGATTGGATCATTACCTGCCACTGCATTAGACGCCTTTCTAGCTGGAATTTTATTCGCGGCGAGACGAGATTTTGCCAATCTAACCTTCAATCTGTCTACTCCAAAGGTCATCAAAAGAATAAATTAAATGCATAAACTTTCAATCATTTTAAATGTAACCTAAACATTACGTTTTGTTGAACACCATTCGATCGTAATCTTAATGTGGAGTGTCACATAAATTAATCTTACAACTTTAACTGAATTGAAAAATAGACAACCCAAAGTAATAATCACCCACCAAACCCTTGAATCAACAATTCACCCTTTGAAATATTGTTGGTAATAATAGCAGTCACTCCTATATTTCTAATAATGTTTTAGACGGACTTAAGTGAACCTTGTAAATTGACTGACTAAACAAAAATTTAAAAAAGAAAAAAGATGGATAAAGAAGTCAGGAAGGTAAATAAGGAAAAACCGCCTACGAACAAACAATGGAAACAAAACCTGCAACAATAGTTACAATGAATAAGGCTTACAGGGGAACCAAAAGATAATATAACAACTTAAAAAAGAGGAATACGGTGATGGTCTAACTCAAAGACACTCATGCACTCGTACTACTTGCTAATCGTAAAACAACCATAAATGAAGTAAAATGTACTTGAATTTTGCTTAAAGCTTCCAAAGCTCCCTTCTTCGATTATAGCGTATGTACAAAAAATCAAAGAAAGTTTTAAGGACATTAACATAATAAATTGGAATCGGGCAAATGATGAAAATGCCTTTCAGAAGTTGGCGAGAGAAGTAGGTAAAGTTCATACTGGAGCACCATTAGTATGGAGCCTATAATCAATTGAAGAAAATATCTGTTAGCGAATTGTTCCATTTCCAGAATTGTTGGGATGTTAAGTTGGAAATATACTTTTGTTACTGGCAAGATATGTAAAGTGCTCTACTAGCCAATTCCAACTATTGCTAAGGATCTTGCTGCTCTAGTGGTAAATTTCTTCATGAAAATTCACAAATCTTGATGCATTTAAAGGGATGTTTGTTTAGAAGGGATACAACTTCACCAACCGAAGAGTAGAAGTTCGTAATTTGAGAGTGTGATTTCAGCGTCTAAAAAGTTACATCGGTCCGAATGGTAAAAATCTCCTTAATAAATTAAATTATGAATACAAAAATGATATTAGGAGATTTCTGTTTGGATGACATTCATATCTATTTTCTTGTCTTGCTTATGTGCGTTGCTCTACCTTTAGTTGTTGTTTACTCTACCTAGGTATAGATGTAGGCTAGTTTTAGATTTAATTATCAATCTGCAAAACCCAATTCTTCTATTTAATTGACTAGTTAGAAATTTTAGAGTCTGTTAGATCCACATTGCTTCTTTAAGGGATCAATCCCTATGTTGCTTATCAACACAATAAGTGCACTTACCTTAGCTATGGATAATACAGTAATACGGAAAGTTTTAGTTGTGGTTTTTTTTTTTAACCTCCATATAAACTCCTTTGTACTATTTAATAAAATAACACACAAACAATGTACACATGGACCTATAAATGACTTGCTGCTTTGAATCTTGTTGTGCTTTATGGCTACGTCTTAAAAAAAATGTCTGAAAAGTACCAAGTCTTGATAGCTCGCTTCATATCAAATCTCTATTTACTCCATATAATAGTATAGTAAATTAGCTTACATAATTGCAAATTCAGGTTCCAGAGATGCTTAGGAATTTAGGGTTATAATTTAACAATTAGTTTTGATTTACTAATTTATGTGTCAATTAAAGAGGTTGGTTAGTTTAAATAGTCTGCCATGGTATCAATGCTAATGTGAGACATCAATGCACTAGCATTTAAGTTATACATGATGAAGGGTCATGAACTTTGTTCATGAGAATTAATCTATAATTGAATCTAACTGGTGGAAAAGAGACTTGCAAATCTTTCCATTAAAAGAGATGGAAAACATATAGAGCCATAATATCAATCGTTTGGTAAAATATATCGGCCCCTATGACTAGCAGCATAAGTTTATGCAATGACTTTGAAGTTATCTCATATATGATTAAAAAAAACGTATATACAATAGAAAAATCATAAGTCTTTAGTTATAATTAAATCTCTTTAATTATAATTAAAATCAAATTCTAATTATAGTTGATTTAATTTTAATAAAATCAAATATCTCATGTTTGATTATCAAAGTTTCTCAAACTTTATAATTAAGTCCAACTTAATTAATTTGATTTTTCTTTCACAAATTGCTCTTTGATGTGTGACTCATTAAGTTCCTAATAAATTGAAAATTGTTATAAATTATAATTCTAATTCACAAATAGAATTAAATAAATTAAACCGACCCATAATCACCAGTGGCAAAACGCTGCTGGTTTTGCAAGTGTGTCTAGTAGCCTAGACTATAAACCCAAAGGTTTATTGGCTGCTGGTTTTGCAAGTGTGTCTAGTAGCCTAGACTATAAACCCAAAGGTTTATTGGTCACATCAAGGCCACAGTGAGAGGCTTCAGACAAATAGATGAGCATGGAACATACACAGAGAACAAGCAGTATATGGGTTTCAGACACCCAACAAAAACATAAATACCGTAGATGCAAATCTTAGGTTTTTGGAATCAGAAAATTGGTGTGGTAGAAAATTAGGGATTTCAGTCAAAATGCAAGTAGTATAAGCAATGTTATGAATACCGTACCGGATTTAGTACCGGATTGAGTTCTGAAACGAAACTGTACCGGTACCGGACGTTACCGGATACCATTTCGGGTAATTTTTTAAATTTATAAAATAGTCCCTGAAATGTTTAAAAATTGCAAAATAGTTCATATTAGTATATTGTACAATTGTACTGTATACTTTACTAGTTTACTATTTACATCAACCATGCTTTCAAAAATCTTAATAGTAAATAATAATGACAATTAATATGAAATAAGTTAATAACAATAATTTTTAAATATTTTACATATAAATAATAACCACAATTAATATAAACAAAGACAATCATCATCATATACACATCAAATTAAGAATAATACAAAGTATTTAAAATATTACAAATTACAATAATACAATTTCATCATTTTAATAAA
>JAOQMP010000003.1:22904985-22939277 GCA_027563575.1 Erythroxylum pedicellare | reverse complement strand
GGATTGTCATGAACATGCATTGTGCATATTTCATTTCATCCATATGCATTATTGAACACTTATAATTGTGCAAATTGTGATTTATGTGTATGTTATTTGATTTAGAGGAGCAATTGGAATGTTAAACTCCAGACATTGACAGCAGTTCCAGGCTTTAACTGTGGGAGCAACTTGTGAGTAACCTAGACGGTTTCTCTCAATTATTGTTTGCTTAAATGTTGTTATGAATGACAAATGAATGTGATTGATGGTGTTGGTTTCTAGATCGATGAGTGTGATGTATAAATGAAATATTGAAGTGCTCATTGAATGTGAATTGGATGGAATAAGTGTTTTCTTGATTTAAGTGTTGAATGTCGGACTAAGGTCCAATGACAATGTGAATGAAATGTGATAGTGAATATGATTGTGTGACATTAAGCCCTTTCAATTGATTGAATATATGTGATGCATTTCATTACATGAATGTATGATCAGATAATGGGAGTTGTGACCAGAGTAGCCACCAATTAGAGCTTAAAGATCAACGTGTGAAAAAGAGCCTCGAGCTCAAAAGTGATTTAGAGCCTCAGGCTCAACTTTTAATGAGCCCTATATGGGACAGTTATCAATGAGCCCTATATGGGACAATTATCAATAAGCCCAGTATCCAATGGATACGGGACAGTTAGGCACTCGGTCACAACAACATAATAATTAAAAAAGTGTCTCATGAGCACTGCGTATGCATTTTGTTAAGTATGTTTATTGGATTGAAATGCCAAATTTGCCTATGCTTAAGTGAAAATGTGATACTGATGCAAAGTGCAATTTTTTTTGAAATATTTTTCATGTTAAATGAAGTGTTGCATGAATTGAGTGAACCATCGATGATGGTTACCTCATTGAGTTCACAAAACTCATCCAAAATTTGTAATTATTTTTCAGGACTCAGAAGAATACCCTATTAGGCAAACAGGAATATACTTACTGCATGCAAGGGAAAGATAGAAGTCGGGATTAGTTCGCGTCTGTATTATATTTCTTTATTTTCATACTGAATTGTATATTTCATAAATTTTGTATCATTTGTAATTGAATATTGCGGTATGTAATAACTTTTGGAATTGGAAATGTTTTGTATTTGTAATAGGCCCCAAAGCGATTAGTGAACCTCTGATGAGTTGTGTACTGATTGTTACATGTAACTGAAAATGTTTATGAATGAAATCGGCCCCAATTTGGTTATGGATTTCCGTATGTTTTGTTTGTGGTTTTAAAAAAATTGTACTGAGTTTTGACTAATTGAGTGCTCTAGCATGCCACCCCTGCGGGGAACGGACTCAAATATCACCCATCGATGTCGAGTTCGGGTCTTGTGGGAGTGGGGTGTTACAGTCTACAAGAAAGTGTTACAAAAATACACCATTTTCCTTGTCATAATGATCATGTAAGGTAGACCCGAAAGTCTGTGTTGATAAGAGAGCTTGAATAGTTAATGAGTGTATGAATTTTGACACATTTAGAGTACAATTAATCTTTACATTGGTTTATTGCAGAAGTATACCCGAGCATATATCATTGAACATGCATGTTACATGATACATTTATAAAATTACATATTCAGTTACATGAACAATGTGGTAACATGAAATTGTATTTGATTGCATATAAAAGAGCAAGTAGAATGACCGCTTCCAGATATTGCCAGAACTTTAAGGCAATAAGCAAAAAGGGAGCAATTGTGAGTAACCAAAGATGGTCTCACCTTAATTTGTTATGTTTATTACTTAATTGAATTTGATATGTGCTGATTGTGTTATGAATTCCAGATAATAATTGTCTGAGGCGTTTGATGTATGTAAACATCATTGAAAGTGCTAATTGTATATGAATGAGATTGACTATTTGATTCTTAACATAAATGTTGAACGCCGGACTAAAAGTCCAATGACAAATGTGAATGAGAAAAAATGTGTATGTGACTGAATGAATATGATGATTGAATTTGTGAATGCATTTTATTTCTAATGCATGAAATATAAAGACAGTTGTGACTAATGTCTCCAGTTAATAAGAGCTTAAAGCTTAGTCACCTGTAGAAAGAGCCTAAGGCTCAACATGTATAATGAGCCCTGTATCCCCAACGTATAAGGGACGGTATGAAAGAGTCCGGTATCCATAACAAATATAGGACAATGAAAAAGGCACATGATCACAACAACATAACAAATGAATGTGTCTCATAAACATTGCTTTCATATATGAAATGAATGAACTGAATGATTGCACTGTTGTGAGAAATTTTCTTGAATGAATCTGTGATAAATTATTGATGATTGTGTTCTGCGAAATTGTAATGAAATGATGAATTGTTTGGACTTTGTGATTGAAATATGACAATTATGAACAAATTGTTTCGTGATATGACTTAATGATAATCAAGTTGATGTGACATGATAACATGAAATGTTGTGTTGTATGACAAGAGTGAACCATCGAGGATGGTTACTCTACTAAGTTCGCAAAACTCATCAAAATTGTAACATTGACAATTTTAGGTTCGAGAGAGTGACGACCTAGCTTCTAAAACTGCATAAAAGCAATTTTGTACAACTTTGGAGTTTAGATATGGCTAAAAGGTCTGTCAGTTGGGAGTTAAGAAATAGTTTGTTTTAATTTTTGTTTATTTTCCTCATGCATGTAGCATATTACGTAGACTAAAGTGTAAGGCACTCTAGGTTGGCATCATAAAATATGGATGATAGTTAAGGCTACATTGTAAATTATGGTTTATGAAATGAAATGAGGAAATTTTTGGACTTTAGATAATGTGTTATTTTTTTATATTACTTATAATGCCTTTTAGTAAAGTGAAGGTGAGATAATTAACACGCCAGTTCTGTCGGACATGTGCACGTGTGATCGTAGAACACACATACATGCGTCGGATGGGAGTGGGGTGTTAAGCTATATTGAAACTTGTGATAATAGATATACTTATAGCTAGATTACTTACACTGGCTAAAACAAACATATTGGACTTATCTTTATTTGTAGATAAACCAAATATCTTATTAAATATCTTAAGATCACTCATAAGTGATGCAATTGAGTTGGTGTCTAGTTTAAACAAGAGAAGGACATCATTAGCAAAATTCAAACTGACAATTTTTAGCTTTATGCTTCTAGAATGGAATTTGAATGCTTTATTCCTATTAGCTACTCTTTTTGGCAACTTACTAAACAATTATATTACTAGAGAAAACAGATAAGAGGAGATGGGATCCGCTTGTTTAATGCCTCTCATTGCTTAGATATGCCTTGAGGGTTCATCATTCATAAGGATCCTATAGGAAATAGGGAATATATTGAATAATCCACTTAACAAAAATGTCAAGAAAACCAAATGCCTTCAGAGTGTTAAGAATAAATCCCCAATCCACTACATCATAAGCTTTTTGAAAGTTAATTTTGAGTACAGAATTCTTACAGTTGTTCTTCCTGTTATAGTGATTGCAAAGTTCCAAAGATAGTGCTATATTGTCACCAACTTGCCTCTTCGAAATATAGGCACCTTAAGAAGGACCTATGAGGTTTATTAAAACAACTTTCATCCATACAGCAATTACCTTGGAGCTTATCTTATATATAGAATAACAACAAGAATTGGGTCTATAATCCTTTAAGAATATGTCATCCTTTCCTTTAGGAACCAATGTAATGAAAGTGTTGTTCTCTTCTTTAAGGAGTCTTTTATCATTGAAAAACTCCTTAATTGCATCAACTGCAACACCATTTATGAGGGACGAATTCTCAGTGAAGAAATGAATGTTAAAACCATCAAGGCCATAGACTTTAAAGGGAGCTATTGATTTAAGAGCTTTTTCAATTTCTTAAGTAGTAACTAGCATTGAGAGAGATTCTAATTCCTATGATCACAACTTATGCTGAATGATTTTATCAATGAGAGCAACTAAGGAAGAGGCAATAGAAGGAGATGTTAAGATTCCATGGAAGTAGCTTTCAACTTCTTTAATGAACTAAATTTGTGTACTGAGTAGAGTGCCATTGCTATCAACAGTGAAAATCTTTTTTTGGGTAAAATGAATGAACTATGTTAACTATAGTAGAAACTATTACAAAATTGAAATCATTACATCAATGACCAATATTTTGATAGTTCTATACTAAATTTACCTTATCGATTTCATACTCAAAGCATTAAAGGTTACAAAAGCAAAATAGAAGGAGCAGATTAACAGACATCAGTTTATAAATTCCATATCATTTTTATGCGAGGAGTGAGTAAGTGATCAACTCTTTTAGTGAGGATGATAGCTCTTATCCAATTGAGAGCTTTCTCTGTCAACTTATGCTGGTTTAGTTCAATTTGCTCATATAGACAATTGTTTCTTTCCTTCCAAATCATGTAAATGGTAGTTGTTAGAAGTCATTCTAGAGAGAATTGCTTTCTCAAAGAAGGAGGTGTTTTTGTTTACATCATGTAGCTTTATAATTTTAGATCTCTTCTTCATTAGTGAATAGTCAAATGTTACTACTTAAGGGAAATTAGGCAAAGCTTGTCTCTTTGCGTCCTACAGAGCATAACAAATAGGATTGAGGTAGATAACATCTCTTCTCTAATATATATGATCTTCTTAGAGTATTGGAATTGCTTAGTGCTAGAAAATGGTACACTTATACCTCTAATCACAACATCCTTAAAACTAGATAAGTTGGTTAATAAATTATTGAAGCCAAAGGAGGTCTGAGTGGAGAGCTTACTGGTTCAAAGTGGAAAATCACTAGAGAGTGGTATGATATATTACATTGGGAAAAAAGAGCTTTAAAGTAAGGAAGGATTGAAACCAAGCTAGGTTATATAATAATCTATCTAGCTTTTTCCTAAAAAAGGTTTCTTGTTTCTATTTGTTGCTCCATGTATTAAAGTTACCACCATTAGGTAGGTCAATACTCACACAGAGGTATGTTGGAGCTATAACCTTCTACTTCACTTTGGAAGAAAATGGAATTAAATTCTCCAACTGTTAGCTATGAGGTTTTAATATCAAGAGATATCTCTTTTAGCTTCTTCTATGGTGAGACTCTCTGATAGGGTTGATTGTGAGCATAAATGATGGATACATACATTAGATTGTCTAAAATCTTATGTCTAATATACAAATGAATTAACTGATCATTGATTATAGAGCTAGTCACTTCCACCTTATCCTTATGGTAAATAGCTAAGATTCTTCCATTATGGTGGCAGTCATGAGTAGTAATAGCTTCCCAATAGTTAGGCAAAATTAATTGGGGGCTGTAATTACTTCACCTTATTCTAGTCTCTAAAATGCCTATTAAATTGTGCTTATTGTCTGTAATAAACTCTTTAACTATTTATTGCTTAAAAGGGGCCTTCACACCGTTTATATTACATGAGCTAATAATCATGTCTGAAAAATAGAAGAAGAATTGATCTATTACTAGAAATAGTTTTATATTCTTCATCGATTGTAGGGTTAGTTACTTAAGTAGACAAGTCCTCTTCTAATTTCACAATCCAAAATTATTAAGAGTGACCTGTATTGGAGTTACTTCAGTTCTTACTCAAAGGTTTGTTATTGCAATTGCTTCTTTGACAAGGCTTATGCTAGTATCCAAGGTATTGGCAAGTGCACTAGAGTTTGAAGTTACTTCTACTATTTACGTTTTAGTTTTATCATAATCATCTTCCTTATCCATAAGATTATAGAAACTGCCTATTTTAAAAATCCTTCCAGTGGGTTTCTAAGACTTTCTAGGTTTGATATTGGGAAGATTCCATGCTTACATTATTTTAAACTTATCTTCAATCAGTGCAAGGTTGTCATCAAGTTTTATAGCAGGAATCTCTTTTTTTTAGCTTAGAAAAAACATCAACTACTCTATAAATTCTGACAAGATTTATTCTTTTGGTTTTAGTTATTGCCTCATCAAGAAAAAGAGACCTTCTAATGGAGTTGGCCAGATAACTCAAATCCTATATTGTCTAATAATCTAAAGGGATGTCATGTATGTAAATCCATAACTGGGATGTTGATAAGCTTTATTTCTTTAAATTTACTCTAAGTCTCCAAACTTGGATAAGGAAAGATTTATTATTGTTGACAGAGTTGGAAGAGTTAAATTTAAAGAAAAACATGTCATCCTTGTTCACTATTGTATTTAGGTGACCATATTGCTTCCAGTTAGTAGCTGCCTAAGTTTTCATGATAGGGAATGGGACTATTTTGTCAAGAAAGAAACCTACAATGGTGGATTCCACTTTTGTTCACCTGCTTCCAAAATAGAGATTAGTGGAGTGACAACTTGGCGGTTTGAAGTTTGACAAGGAGGGTAGTATGTAACTTACCTTCAAAATTCATATTTTTAGAAACTTACACCCAGGTGCACTTAGTTTGAACTTCCTTATGCAATTAATCGCTAAGAGGAGAAGAGGAGTTAAGAAGCACATTTTGAGGTGTAGAGTGGTGTGCTTAAGTCTTGCTAAAGGTGGGAAAGGATCTTGGTTTCCTAACATAAGGGAGAGGAAATCAAGGATGAAAGAAAAGTCTATTAGTTAAAGGAATTGGTGGAGAGGAAAGAAGAGCGATAAAAAGGATTAAACAAGAAGAATAAAGGATGAGGGGAGAGGAAAACAAGAGTTAATTAAAGAAGATTAGGAGGAGTGATTAATTTTTAAAAGAGTTAGGAAAATTTGCACAAGTCTCCTTCTTTATTGACATAAGGACTAACAAAAGTTGATCACATAAATATTAAATTTAATTAATTTGTTACAATGTTATCATAATCAAACATAAAATGTTAATAAAGAAGAAGTTTTTAGAATACTTCAATTAAGTAAAAATAAAATAAAAGTAACTAAATTAAATTATATAAAGAATTTTTTCCATTGGTTATGAATTTGTCTATTGATAATTTACATAAAGCTTACATTAATTTCTTCTTAAATATTCTTTTAATGATATTGAAAAAGTTTTAATTTTAATCTCTACCGAACAACAATTTATAACAAGCTTTTTTGGTTAATTTAATGAATGCATCTGTTATGATTTCAATTGTTATCTTTTGTTAGCAATTCTTAACTAAATCTATTAAATACTCAACTTAGTAATTATGTCAGCTTTCTAGCTTATAACTTTGCACTCATGTAAGGCTTTTTAAACTATTTATCCATCAATACAATGCAATAAAAAACAAAAGATAGTTGAATGTAAATAATATACAATGCAATAAAAAACGAAAGATAGTTGAATGTAAATAATAAATATATAATTGGATTATATAATACAGTTTTTTACTCAGTTATCCCTCTCCACTTTTGCTAACTTGCATGTTTCTTTATGGTGATTCCAAACTGTTGAAGCCTCTTAGTGATCATGTTAGCTAAAGTCGTAAGCTTATTGGTGCAACCACCTTAGCTTTCTACCTAAGCCCTTTCTCTACCTTATTTGTCCTTCGTATACATACTTTCAACTTCTCCCACTTCTCAAGCATTCTCTGAGCTTTCCTTCTTTACTACACTTATCTTTTGAGAATTCTTCTTTTTCCTAGTTTGCTTGATTCCTTGCCTCACTACAAGAGTTAAGACATTTAGTAACAATTTTTTTATAGCTAACTGTTGTTTCGTCACAAATTCGAGGTTTTTTGTGACAATACCATTGTTTGGATTAATTGTGATGATTTATTTTTTTGTCACTAACACAATAGTAATTATGACAATTTAGTATCTTTCACAATTGTGACAATTTAGTAATTGTGACAATTTAGTATCTTTATCTTATTTCAAACTATGAACTTATACAGTCTAAAAAGACAAAGGTGAGAAAAAATTGGAACCTAAAACTTCTGTTGCTCATTAAAATCTATCAATGGAGAATGTAACACCTAAGGTAAGGAATGAAACCCTAAGCTACCATAATTTTACTATAGAAATTGATTAAAATAACTATAAAATGAATCAAACTTCATCACTAGCTAACACACTTTCCTTCTCTTAAAACATTAACTTTCCCTCTCTTAAAACAATAACTTTCCTTTTATAGTAAGATACCGGTGACTTATTGATAGGTTTCCTCTTTAAACTAGTCTAGTGGAGGCCTCCATTGAAGACTGCTCGAACCTCTCACCAATCTAGAGGTGAACCAGACTAAAGGTAGGAATTTAGACACTACTTTCCCACCGTTTGCGAGTCTATGGAAGCTATTAGGGGATCCCCTAAGAGAGGTAACATTTCAGTCATATCATAGAAGGAGATAGGCAAAACTTAGAGGAATGTTGTGGTAGCTAAGATTCCTATATAGAAACCTAAGCATTTTCATTTAATCCTAGTGAATGGGATAGTCTCCTCGCCTTTGGAGTTATTTTAGACAGGAGTTAAAGCATGTTCTAGCGCTTTGATAGGTTTCTTCCTAAACAAAAGGCACTTATTTCCTTAGGATCAAGTCTGCCCTTAAACCAGATGGGGAAATAAAGGGGTTGTAGAAGATTTTATTGACTTAAGAGGATTCTTTCCTTTTAAAATTTAGAGATGAGAATAGTCTGTGTTCAATTATGAAAACTGGTCTCTAGCACATTAAAAGTCGGCCAATTTTTATGAAAATATAGGTTATAACAATATAATCCATTCCCATATAGATTAACTTTCATAATATTCCACTAAAATATTAGACCTTGGATGGCTTAAGCTTTCTTGCTAGCTCAATAGGAAAACCTTTAGCATTTGATTCTCAAACTACTAGACTTAAGAGAATTTATTTTACTAGAATTTTTGTACAAGTCAAGATAAAAGAGGACCTACTAAAGGCTCTTCCTATGATGAAGCTCAATGAGGCTGGTAAGTTAACATAAATTAAGTTATCCTATAGTTAGAACTAGTTTAATAAGAAAAAGTGGAAAGAGTCAAGTAAGTTGTTTAAGACATAATAGGAGTTGGGAAAGCAAATGATGAAAGAGATGAACAAATAGTTAATACACAAAAGGAGATTCTATACGAGTCAAGAGTTGCTACTGAAGTAACAAAAACTATAGAGGCAAAGGAGGACCTGGAACTAAGTCCTTATGAGGAGATTCATATTGAAGTTGAAGGGGAAATGGAAATAAGAACAAGAATAATGATTTTGGAAATAAGTAGCATGATGTAGTTAATCAAATACAAGAGGTGCTAGGGCATAATCAGATAGAGGACTTATTAGAGAAGACCTCTCCAGCTTCCAAAAAAAAAATAGGTTGGAAGAAGAGCGAGTCCTTTGATTCCTTTTCTTTTGAATATGAACTTTTAGAATATTAAGGGTATGAATAAGCCCAACAAATGGCAAGCTTTAAAGGAGTTGCTTATGGAAAGAAGCCTTTCATTCTAGGATTGCTTAAGACTAGAATCAAAGCTCCTAAGTTCCAAAACTTTATGAATTTTTTAGGTTCTAATTAGATCTTATGTCTAATTATGAGCATCACTATAAGGGAAGAATTGTCTATGCCTATAATAAGGATAAGGTTTAAGTTACTCCTTAAAATAACTCTAACCAATTTATCCACTTAGTGTGCATGAAGGTAGATTCATTAGTATCATTTGAACTATCCATCATTTATGCTTCAAATTTTGCTTTCTAAAGAGCCAAATGATTTTACCAATCTTCAATGGCTAGTCCTTAGACAGAGTTTTGGAAAACTATGTATAAACCAATTCATGTCTAAATTCTTGTGTCCATTTTAGTCCCCTAGTGTGTTCTGGTTACTCCTCTGTGGAAGTTATTGACCCTATTACTCAAGTCTCAAATAATGCTCCCTTCAAATTCTTCAATTTTCTAATCCATAAAGAGGGGTTCTTAGATATATTAAAGGAGGTTTGGGATGTTCGGTTTCTAGGATGCAAGTCTTATTAACTCATGAAAAAAATCAAACTCTTAAAGATTAAGCTAAAGGATTTTATCAAAGCTAGTGGTTCTTTTACTGCTCAAAATATACAGATTGTTAAAGAGAAGATAAAAGAATGACATGATCTCTTTTACTAGAATCCTAACAATCTAGAGTTTAAATAGAAGGAACTTAGGTCTTCATAGGTGTATAAAATGGCAATCTAAGATCATAGTTCCCTTCTATTACAAAAAGTTAGATTAAATTGGATGAAATAAGGGGACTCCACTGCCAAGTTTTTTTCATAACTCAATTATTACTAAAAATAATTTTAAGAAAAATATGTTGCTTACTTGATGATGATAATCAACTAGTTAAGGAGAGGAATTCAATAGAAGGAATGGTGACTAACTACTATAAGAAAATCCTTCTAGTTTATGTTTTCTTTCGATAAACTCCTCCTTACCTTCTCACATATTGCATCTAGAATTATTCAATAGCTTTTTTGTAACTTCACCTTTCCCTCCACTTTTTGGTTACTATTCCTGACAACTTATCCATTTTTAGCTTCCTCCTTTGTCAATCTTCATGTCTTCTGCTAGCTTGATAATCTGTAGCTCTGCTTCCTTATGAGTGCTCTAACTCTCTTTACATCCCTCCGCTATTCTTGCCAGCTCTTAAGCTTTGCATCCCTCTTCCTCCAACCCCTCTAATTATGCTTGCCCAAAAGACCTGAATATCCATCCTCCCAATTCTAAACTTCTTCCTGATATCAACAAGCCTTCTCCTTATGGCTTATCTAACAAATATTAGACTCAAGTTATAGATGACTCCAATCCTAACCTGAAAATGTTATATTTTCCTCCTGCTAATTCTAGAACCCATATTGATGCACCTCGTTTAGAAATCCTATAGGTAGGAGATGAGTTGTGAAGTGAAACTTTGATTGGTTTTTTCCTAGACAAAAGACTATTTTTCTTTGCCATGAAAACTTAGGCTTGGAATAACTAGAAATCTTTAAGTTAAGGATTTGGTTGTTAGTGATTAGGATATGTTTCTATTCAAATTCCATAGCAAATTCGATGCCTCAAAAGTTCTAGAATCTTGTCCTTGGCATATGAACAATAAGCTATTACTCCTCTAAAATTAAAGACCAGGTGTTGACTGCAAAGCAATTAAGCAATCAAACATTCCCTTATGGATATGCATTTATAGAATTCCCCTTGAGTATTGGACAATATCTAGTTTAACCCAAGTAGCCAAATTTAGGAAACCCATTTACATGGATCAATCCATTATTGAAGTAAGGAGGATCAATTATGGTAATGTGTATGGTAGTTAATGCAATGACACACTTGCCTAAAGAAATCCCATTAGTTGGACGAAATGACAATATGGAACTAGTTGAAGATGCTGTCAAAGTGTCCTATGCCTGGAAGCCTCTAACTCCCTCTTCCACTAAATCATAGATAGCCACTAGTAAAGTATTTAAATCAGGATTTTCTCATGATCTAGATGGATATGACAATATACAAAATCAACACAATGCTTGAAATGATGGGGAAGAAACTACTCCTATGTAAATCAACTCATCCACTAAAAGAAGACATGGAATATTAAAAAGCCATCCTTATGAATACTATAGATCTAATATCCACTAGCACTAAGCAAATAGTAGAAGTAACAATTGCTAAAGACACTAATTCAATACCCCTAACAAAGCAACCACATCAGATGAGATAAGCAATGAAGATTCCATTTTCTCCCTACCAATAAGAGGAGATTCATTTGAAGGAATAGGTCCTCTATGGGCCAAATATCATCATCATTTCTATTTGGAACATTAGAGGTTTTAATTCCTTTAAGAAAAAACTTTTTCTATAGACTTCATCTCAGATAATAAGCCTATTTTATTAGGCATACTAAAGTATGGAGTAAAGTAGAACAAATGTGACCTTTTGGGCTTTTCCCAAGGGATTGGAGATTAATCCAAAACAATAGCGATCACCCTAATGGTAAGATCCTTGTGATGTATAATTTTGCCAAAATCTCAATCCTTAGCACCATTATCATAACTAAAATGATCCATCTAGAAGCTCGCCTGCTAAGGTTGAAAACTAGAATCCATATATCCTTGATATATGCTTTCAACTACCCCTTTTAAGAGAGTTGATCTATGGAATAGTCTTAGATTGCTTCTGTTACCAAAACTCCTTCACTCATCTTAGTTGACTTTAATGAAAAAAATCTCCTCTGAGGAAACTTCACATCGTAATGCCTATAAACAACATTGTGAAGAGTTCAAGAAGTGCCTCATTGACATTTAAATATCTAACATTCCTTTTAGCGGCAACTTTTTCACCTAGAGAAATAAGTAGAGTGGCATTTTCTTCATCAAAAGAAAGCTTGATAGATGATTAGCTAATTTGGAATAAATGTAGACTTTTGCCCACTCTCACACTCTCTTTCCCAATACCAACCTCTCTAATCATTCTCCCATCTAAAACACCCTTTAGCATTCCCAACACACTGCCCTTTTATGTTTAATAAATTTTTTATTGGTCTTGAAGGCTTCTTCGTTATGGTGGAGAAAGGATCCAAAGCTTCCTTTTCTGGCACTAAGCAATTCATCCTCATGAGGAAGTTCCAATCCATAAAAGTTTAAGTTAAACTTTTTCATAAGCAGAACATTAGGAATACACATCATCTTATATGTACTGCTAGATCTGCTCTTTACATTGCTCAATCTGTTGTTTACTACAATCTGAACTCTAGTTCTCTTATTGAACATGAGAGATAAGCTTTGAAATACTATTCTTAAGGGTTGAAATTTCATCTTTCCCTTTTAAATCAAAGATTAAGAATTAATTGGCTGCAATATGGACACAAGTATTCTACTTTTTTCCATAAAGTCATCTCCTCTAAACATGCTTTTATAGAATCTATTCTAATTGTCACTCGTGTTCCACTTTGGAATCCCAGGCTCTAATCATCAAGACTGTTGTGGAGCATTTCACCAATCTCCTAGGTTCAAGCTCCAATGCCAAGTCCTCATCTAGGGTCATTAAGGAAATTATTTAAGATCAAATTTCCACTTAGGAATTCAACACTCTCTCAGCATCAATTACCATCTAAGAGATCAATATAGCTTTCAAATCACTGCATCCTAAGAAAGGTCCTGGACTTGATAGTTTTATTACAATTTGTTTTCCTTCAAAACTTGGCATATTACCAATAAAATGGTGGTGGAGGTTGTGATGGATTTTTTCAATAAGCACAAACTATTGAAAGAAATCGATAATACCTTGATTACATTGATTCCCAAAGGCACCAATGTCACCAACTTTGGTGATTTTTTCCCCATTGCTTGCTACATCACAATTTATAAGGTCATCTCTAAGGTGTTATTGTTAAGATTGAAAGCCATCATTCCAAACCACATAAATCGTAATCAAGGAGCCGACATTCCTAGAAGGTCCATTGGAGACATCTCCATTATGCAAGAACTTTTCATTCAATACATTAGAAGGAAAGATCATAAAAATTGTGCTATGAAAGTGGACTTTTAAAAATTCTTACGATATGATGGATGGGTCCTTCATTATCAATTTTCTACATGCCTATAGATTCCAACACCTTTTATTACTTAGATACAACAATTTATAAGCATTGTACAAGAAATTGTTAAAGGGATATTCAAGATTAAACGCTTCTGCTAATTGTACTATCAAAGTTGATTTCTTCAAGGCATTTACTAGTTTAAGTTGGGGCTTCCTTTGGAAGTTACTGGAGGTTTATGAATTCCCAAGAATATTCATCAGTTGGTTGAAATAATGCATTTCCACTGCTATCTTTTTAGTATTAATCAATGGGAGTCCATCTACTTCTTTCTCGGCAACTAAAGGGCTCAAGCAAGGAGACCTTCTCTTCCCATACTTTTTTATACTTTGTATGGAAATTTTAAATTCCATAAGCTTGAAGTGGAGGCTAATACCAAATTCAAATTCCATGCAAGATGCGAGAAACTTGGACTAATCAGTCTATCTTTTGCAGATGATCTTCTTTTTTGCAATGCTAAGCCTGATTCGATACAAACCTTAATGTTAAAACAAAACCTTTAATGGACACAATTTTGAGCATAAGTGTGCACCAATTCTTGTCCTTTACATTATCCCTAAAAAAATTCTAACAAGACCATATGTTACCACAAGCATGTAGTTAACCGTGTTAAACAAAACCTTTGATAGACGCACTATTAGGGAAAGGTGTGTACTAATTCGTGTCCTTCATATTGATGCTTTATATTATTTTTACTTGGTTATGGTATTCCAACTTTTTAATATTGTTAATTAGTCTTGATGTGTAATGTAAAGTTTTGCCTATAAAGGTGGTATAGAATGTGCTCAGCCTTGATATAATTTGTATTAAGGCATCATATTCTTTCCACTTAAGTCATTTTATTCTTATCTTAAAGTGTAGGTGTTACTTATTAGAGAAAGGTGAGAACCTGTATGAAGGCTCTGGATAGATTCAAAAGCTTATCTAGATTGCAAGTTAATTTCAACAAAAGATAGTTTATCATCTCCAAAGCTACTTTCTCTATTGAATCACAAATTGCTTCCATCACTAGTATGTCAATGAAGACTCCACCATTGCTTTATTTGGGGCTTCAAGTTTTAACTACAAGGAACTATCATGAATGCATTCCACTCATTGAAAAAATCCATAAACGGATTAATTCATGGCTGAACAAATTCTTATCTTATATGGGGAAGATATAGCTGATTAAAACAATGCCCAATTCCTTGCACATCTACTGGAGTTCACATATTTTCTTATCTAAAGGAGTAACCTTCATTGATAAGCACAATCACTTGATTTAATCAAGAGACTGGAAATATTATTCAAGAATTTCCTAGGGAATCATTCCAATGGAAATAAAGGGGTAGCCAAGGTTAAGTGGATAGAGATATGTTGTCCCAAAGATTTTATTTTTGGGGAGGGGGGTTAAACATTAGCTCAATAAAGCTCTCTAATCAAGTTCTCATCCTTAAGAAACTATGGTGGATACTTAAAAACAAAAAATCACTATGGATTAGGTGGATCCATTCTAACTTTTTAAAATGAAGATATATTTGGGAGATGAGTAAGGGCCCTTCAAACTCTTACTTCTTAAATCAGCTACTGAAGTCCTTCAAGCTCTTACTTCTTAAATCAGCTACTGCACAATTTAGTCTAGAATGATGTTAAGTGTAAGTTGGCAATGGGTTACTAAACACTCTATGGTTTGACAATTAGTCAGGTCCCTCTCTTATTCACCATCTAGCCTTATCAGTGATCCCTCTCTTTCCCCTTCATACTAAGCTCAGTAACTTCATTGATAGTAACTCCTAGAGGCTTCTTGCTCATCTTAGTCAGCTGCAACCACAATATTCTCCAAATTCATCTAGAGCAGATACCTTTTATTTAAAGGATCTTCTAACCTTTAAACTATCAAACAAGATTACTATGGATATGCTCAAATTGAGAATTCCAAAAGTCGATTGGAGTAGGATCATTTGGCACAAAGTTCTTCCTCCTAAGGTATTTTTGCTCCTATGGCTTATTGTTAAGAATCAACTTAATACTACTAATAGATTTTCTTACCTTGACATAGACAAAAGATGCTCTCTATGTTCTACACAAGATGGCTAGAGATTTATAAAAAATTTAAAAATATCGACAAAAAAATGCCATTGTAAATTAGTGATGGAATAAAAAATTCATCGTTAAAAGAGGACGAAATGTTACAGCCAAATTTGCCAACAAAATTTCACCGACCCTCCTTGTCTTCTTTTTCATCGTTTTCTTCTTCATTTTGTATTCTTCTTCGTTTCCTCCATCCCTGACAGATCTATCTTATTTCGTCTGTCCATTATTCATCTGTCCATTTAGAGTCTTTACTTTTATTGTCGAGGTTGGTCGTCCTTGCTATTGGGTTTATTTTTTCTGCTTCATTTTGTGTCGTTAAATGATTTTATTTTCGTTGGTTTTATTTGTGTGGATTGAGTTGTTAGGGTTTATTTTGGTTGTTGGGTTGTTGTTGTTTGTTGTTCTATTTTAATGTTAGTGAATAATGGGAAAAAAACAACAATTTTGAAACAAATTAGGAATGCATTTGTGTAACATACCAAGTGTTCGATGAAAGTTTTGTTAGGGATGAAAGTTCGATGAATTGGTTTTAAAACTTAGAAATTGAGATGTGAACCTTAATTAACACTTACAATGAGTTTTAAAACTTAGTAGGGTATTTGACTTGAGGTAGTTAAAGGGTTTTCTCAAAGAAAGAATATGTTAAGTATATGTGTGTTTGAAAAAATAAAATGATGTTGTATTAAATGTAATTGGAAGTTAGGTTTGAGTAGTGGATTTGTGTATGTATAGTTGAATTTCCCATACATATAGAGAAAAGAAAAAGGAGAAATTTTAATTTACATGATAAAAATTGTCTATGTTTTTATTAAGTGATGGATTGAATGAGGAGATTATTGAGTATTTGAATACATAATGTGGCTTATAAATTCTCAATCAATTTATTCACCCAATGTATTTTTCAAGTTCTCTACCATTCTCTTTGGTTTTAATTTTCTTGAACTAGAAAATTCCTCACCTTTATCCTTAACCCCATTCCAACTGAGACATAAGGACTTTTTGATTCAAAAGTTCCATATAATCAAAGATGAAAATATTAGTAGTAACATATATTCTTATCATCAAAATCATAAGTTAGAGCCTCAATTGGTCTAATAATCTTCTCTTTTTTATAATAAAAGATATTTGGAGATATTTGAGAAAAAAGTGATATTAAATAAACTATTCCTATGTCAAATCAAGTTATAGTGTAAAATAAATGATATTGTATAAACCCACTCAACATCAAATCAATATGTAATAAATATTCCTTTTTAATTCATGTTTTATGAATTATTGCATTTTAGTATTATCATTCTTTCCCATTTTCATCAAAATTAAATAGGATATAAGGTATATAAAGTTATAAGTATGAATAGGAATATAAAAAAAAAGAACATTTCCCTCTCTGCCTTATCAAAAAGCCTATTATATGAGTAAAGTATATATGCAAAGTGCTTGCTGAAAAGGATTTAAGTTTCGAATGGTTCATGTACCGATTCGAAGATCAATATATCTTCCTCCTCCTATATACATTCATCAATCCTTTTTTCCTCTCCCCTTAATTATGCATGATTAAGTTAATATTCTCAATTGTCATCAATGTGAAGGAAATATTTACACCCTTTTATATACTACCAAAAGTTACTTCCTTTTCTTCTTCAATTGGTTCAGTAGTTATTTTTATACTAATTTCCTTATTTAACTCATATAAGGGCTTCTGATAATTTTTCTTCTTAAATAATTGTTAAAGATACCATTGTTGTTCCTTATTGGATATTAATAGAGATTATATAAATTTTTAGAATTTATTTTATGCTACTTAATATTGACTTACAAGAAAAAAAGTTAATATGTTCTAAGTAGACACACAAACTTAAATGTTTAAAGGTTAGTCTTTAAACCATTTTCATCTCACATATTTTTTCATTTTTCTTAACAAGAATTGTTTTAAAAAATAATTTATTTTTATATGACCATAATCACCAAAAAAGTGATATCTCACATGATAAAAATTGAAAGCATCAGTGCCATATGAGAAAGATTTAAAAGAATATGATTATATGCATATTTAGTTATTAATAAATGATATGTGTGATATGAAATTCTCTTCTGGATATATGAAGAATTAGGAGCTCTCATTCTGTGATGAGAAGGCATATGATATGAATTGTCATATCATATTTTCCTTTCATAAAATTGGGACGAATGAGGATTTTGAACATATGTCAAATACTTGTATGGTGGACTACAATGATTATGAGCTTGTGTTATACCATTATAATTGAATTTAGGTTTATAATAAGTGTGAGCATATTTAATAATCTGTTGTCATAGATGAGGTCCATATTATGATTGTTTCATGCCTTTTTATGCCTTTATATGTGAATTATAGTTATTTTGCCTTTGAAGACTTGATATTTATATCTAGACTATGAAAAATACATGAATGCATGAAATTTCTCTTTTTAGTATGAAATAGAATGTTGGATGAGCATGTGATATTTATACATATTTAGCCATAGGCTCATCATATAAGTGCTTTCCCCTCAACAAAGATGGTCTTGTTGTTAGAGGGTGCACTTTAATAACTAAAACCAATTTATCATTATAACTCTTTAGGACTCCAAGTATCCTATTCAAATTTTCACTACCTATATTGAATCTATAAAAAGACTTTTTGAGGCCATTGATATCCTTCTTGAATGTCTTATTTTCATCCAATAAATCATACCCATTGTCATAGGAAACAACCATGCTCTTAGATTATATCATGTCATGCATATCACATTTAAATTTATCATTCTTAATCATACATGTATAAGAGTTTTTAACCCAAAGACATATTTACAAGTTTCTTTCTAATTTTTCATGCTCATGACTTCTACACATTCAACACACTTACCATATGAAAGCTCAATGACTTCTACACATTCACCATGAGTATGCAAAGAAATTTGTAAGTATTAAAACTTTATACTTATATTCTGATTTTTGTACTTTCATGTATGAAATTTGATTTCAATGTATTTTAATGTATGAAATTTAGAATAAAAATATTTGTGTGTTATAGAAAATAATAATGTTATCAATGTCTGGTGTCATTAATAATTATGTTGTTGAGTTAATTTTTTTGGCTAATAGGGGGTAAATATGATAAAAATAAAGAAAACTCTGCCAAAATTTTTGTAAATTGTAGTTCACTTATAACAAATTATTCTTATGCAGGAAAATTCTACTGGTAGGAATCTTACACCATGCCAACTCTTTTTGCACAATCACACTAAGAAGCATAATGGTGTGACCTTCGTCAACACCTGATGCAGAAAATTTCATGTATGTAAAATCTATACTTTAATATTAATTCTTAAAAATTATCACTTATTAACACAAAAAATTATAATGATAGAACCAAATACAAGAAAGCATTGAACAACAATCTCAGAACTATGAAACTATTGATGAGAGTTAGGCATATCTTGATGCAGTGTGGTAGGGATCATCATGGAAGGATTTTTGGCTTAGGTTCATTTGCAAACACATGTTATTCACAATCCTCTACATCTACTACAGTTGGATCTAATAGGCGGTCCGTATCAAACGAGAGAGTATGGTAAAGAGGCTGATGAAGTGTATAACCCAGCTTCGTAATAAGGTGGATGAGTTAAAGGGGAGGGATATGACCTCATCACAGCAGTCAGAGCATCCACCTTCACCACCTGCATAGCTTAGATAGATAAGTGAATGTATTTGATGTTTTGCTACTCTTAAGTTTTTGTATAAATTCTTAATTTACAATTATTTTTAAGATACTTATTTGTGTACATTATAATTTTTTGTTATATTACCAATCAGGATAATATTTACTTTATATTTATCAATCAATGTTATATTATTTACAAAAATTAAATGTATAAAAAATCAAAACATTATCAATAGAAAACTTGAATAGAAAGTGAAAAATGACAGTTGAAATTTATCATAGACAAATTTCCCAAAGGAATTACAATATTCCGTCAGTAAAAATTTAACAGAAATATAAAATTCAGTTGCTAAAGTTACTTACTGATATACAAAATTTCGTTGTTAAATTGGCAACAGATTCCTAATATCCGTCACTAAAATTTATCTACGGCCGTTTCTCCAACGACTTTTTCTATCGATAATTTTCATCGCCAAATTTGTTTCACAAAGGAAAATCTTTATTCTTCGTTGGTAATTTCCGTCGCTAAAACCTATTTTTCTTGTAGTGATAATCTATTCTTCATGTGTTTAGTTTCTAAGTTCATTTGGGAACATGTGAAGCTAAAATACTTATGGACTAGTTTCGATAACTCTATCTCCATCATTATTCATTGGCTAGCTACACAAGCTTTTATTCCTAAGATTGACAAACTGGTCTACTTACTAGTTGTGGGACTATGTGTATAAACAATTTGAAAAGAAAGGAATGAGAGAAGGTTTGAATCCAAAAATAAAACCGTAGAATCACTTATCAATGAAGTTACCAATAGGACTCGAGAAATTAATTTACCGAGGAACCTTACAACAGATTATAGTTCCACTATACTCCTCTCTTTGAATATCTAATTCGTGTGCTACTTACAAAATAGAAATTTTGTAGGTATATCCAATATGCTTTTTTATGTTGGAGGGATAATCCTATGAACCTCTTTTTGGGGATGTAAGTTTCATTATTTATTAATTCATTCTTTTTTCCTTTTTTTTTAATTGATAGTACTTTTTGTACATTAGTGGTGGTAATGGATAAACAGGGTACTAATATATTTTGTACCAGGGCAAGTTTGTTTTGTTCTAAGAGATATTATTCCCATTTTCACAGAAGTTGTTACTTAGTTTAAATGTGCCATTATAATTTTTGTGCGTAGTTATGATATTGGATATACTGAGCATTGATATATTTTGTATTTAAGACATGGTATTCCTTCCACATACTCATTATATTCCCTTTTAATGTGTAGGAGTTATTTATAATGAATAATGATATTTTTGTTACATTTGTGTGATGTTAGATAAATAAATATTATAGTTTGTACTAGGTTAGGTAGTTGTACTAAGAGATGATATTCTTATTTTTCATTGAACTTGTTACCAATTTTAAATGTGTTATGGTAATTTTTGTACATAGCAGTGGTGTTAGATGTACTAAGATTTGATATAGTTTGTATTGAGACATAATATTCTTTCTACTAAATCATTATACTCGTATTTACATGTGTTGGTGTTGCTTATTTGTTATCAATGATAGTATCTTTTGTACATATGTATGATATTAGATAAACAACGTACTAATATAGTTTATACTAAGGTAGGATAGTTTTTGTAATCAATCGTGGTGTTCCCATTTTTCACTAAAATTGTTAGTTATTTTTAATTTTTCATTATAAATATAGAACATAATAATGATATTGAATGTAGCAGTCATAATATAATTGGTATTAAAGTATGGTATTCTTTGCATTTAATTAATACATTTTCATTTTAAAGCGTAAGTCTTACACATTTCTAATGAATGATATTTTTTGTACGTAAACCTAGTATTTGATAAATAAGGTACTATTATAGTTTACATTGAGGTAAGATATTCTTTGTACTCAATTGTGATATTCTTATTTTTAAATGTACGTGAGGTTATCTTCTTCTTTATTCTTTTTTTAAAACTCATCTCTTTATAAGAACAAACAAATCATGTAGAAATGTTTTTTTATATAGCTCATTGATGTTATTAATTGTTAAATAACAAATTATAACATAGATAATTTTAAAATACAGAAACAAATTGTATCAAGTTTATGTTATAAAATTATTATTTTCAAACTTTAATAAATAAATAGTCATCTCCTGTCAAAGATTCAAAATAGAAGAACAAGAATTTTTTTTTGGTTAAAATAGCGTGAGTAATTTATCAATATTTATTTTATTTATAGCAAATTATCTTTAATATTGATTATTATTTTATATTCTTTTCTAATGTATGTGGATTACGGATGACCATCACTCACAGCCCACAACATTTTTCGTAGAGAAAATAGTTAGAATTTTGTAAGGATCTGTTTGAGTAGCTTGGAGATTGTGGCCATTTATTCCTAGCATCGCAATATAATAAAAGATAATAAATAATTATTTTTAATTTACTATGGATTTACGAATTGTCAATAGCCACCGTATGCGTTCCGCTGAACGTTTTCCTTGTGTAAAATTAAAATCGTTTTTGATGTATAAATTAACGTACGCATAAAAATGACTGAGACTTGAAGCTTTCTCATGCCGTCTTCTGTGTAGATTTTACTCCATTTTCAAGACCAAAGGGCGCTTCCTCCAAACTCTCTTGTCCATGACAACTGAAAATTTTTAGGGTTTTGGAGCATGGTAAAATGAAGCGAGGTTTTGATGAAATCTCAGACGACGAGTGGGCCAATCACTCCTTCAAGCCCTCTCGGGTCCTCAAACCCAATCATAATCGTAATCAACCCTGTTCTCCTCCTCCTCCTATTGAATCCTTTGCTTTCGTAAAACAACCACTTCAATCCGATGACAACAGCGACGATTGCGTCGACATCACTGACGCTGTCCGTCAACAAACGAATAATCTGGAGGATGATGATTTAGATGGCGGCGAAGAGGAGGAATTGAGGCCTACAGCTAATCGGAACCGTCGGTTTGTGGTCGACGATGACGACGAGGAGTTATTGACGGAGGTATATGATGTGAAGTCGAGTGAGGAGGAATTGGAATCAGAATTGGAAGATAATGATGATGACAACGACGACGTGGTGGCTAAGGCTTTACACAAGTGCGCGAAAATATCATCGGAGCTGAAAAATGAGCTCTACGGCTCTTCTTCCGTGACTCCATGCGATCGCTATTCCGAGGTGGAAGCTTCTTCTGTCAGGATTGTCACCCAGGTACTTACTTTTGGGACCTTTTGCTTGCAGGTGCGCTACCTATTGGACATTTTGCATAGGAATCTACTTCTTTGTTGCAGAATGATATTGATGCAGCATGCTCAGCTGAAGATTCAGATTTCCAGCCTGTTTTGAAACCGTATCAGCTGGTTGGAGTTAACTTTCTTCTTCTTCTGTATCGCAAAGGCATTGGGGGAGGTACCGTTCATGTTCAAGTCTAATCCAATTTACTGTTGCATGCGTGTTGGCTAACTTGGGTTTGCATTAGTGTTGGTAACCTAAATCTTAATGGAAGTTGAAATCCATAATGGATAATATGTATCTAACATTTGCAAGAAAACATTTTAGATAATGGAAAGAGGAAAAGCAACTTGCCTAACATGGTTGGGAATTTTGAGTTCTCAAAGGAAAACAACGTTTCAATTTTTGGGCTTGGTAGGCTCTCATTACCCTCCAATGCTGAGAAACAGTTTTAGGTATTACTTTAACAGTCATAAAAGGTGTCCCTATCCAATAAAGGTTTTTTGTATTAGGAGCACAACTTCATAATCACCATGATATTTCATTCCATGTGAAATGTGCTAAAAAGTAATTAGCATTCTAATTTTGATGTCACTTGATGGTATCAAATGCCAATATGACAAGATTCCTATTCTCTCATCTTACTTGCAATGCAGCAATATTGGCAGATGAGATGGGTCTTGGGAAGACCATTCAGGTACTTGAACCTACCTTGTGGCATTGTGTATGATCAATATGTTTTTTCTTTTCCTCAAGACATATTCTTCTATTTGACAGGCAATTACATACTTAATGTTGTTGAAACACTTAAATAGTGATCCTGGTCCACATTTAATAGTATGTCCTGCTTCTGTATTGGAGAATTGGGAAAGAGAACTTAAGAAGTGGTGTCCCTCATTTTCAGTGCTCCTATATCATGGGGCTACACGAACTGCTTATTCAAAGAAATTGGGCTGTTTGGCCAAAAATGGGTTACCACCTCCATTTAATGTTCTTCTGGTGTGTTACTCTCTTTTCGAAAGACACAGGTGCGCATAATTGTCCAAAAAAGTTGTTATTTGTAGTTTGATGTAATTCTGAGTTTTTTTTTCCCTCATTATATGTGTTTCAGTGTCCAGCAGAAAGATGATCGTAAAATATTGAAACGATGCCAATGGAGTTGTGTCCTGATGGATGAGGCACATGCTTTAAAGGATAAAAGTAGCTATAGGTGGAAAAATCTTATGTCAGTTGCAAGAAATGCAAATCAGCGTTTGATGCTAACAGGGACGCCACTACAGAATGATTTACATGTAATGATATTTCTTCGTGCTCTAACTTTATCAGCTAATTTATTTTGTGAATGAATGTTCTTTTGCAGGATTGTGCTTTTATTTTTATGAGGGAGCTCTTTTGACATGCTAAATTAGGGGTTGCTTATGAAGCTATAGTTGGTTGGTGACTTGTTAAATAGAATTGCTTGCATGCTATAATCTTCTAATGTTTGGTATCATAGGTCATGATTTAAGAAATAGGAGAAAGGACCAAAGGGAAAAATGAGATGAGATTTTAAGTCTGTTATTTGAATAGCATAATCTTCTTCTTCATCTTCTCCAAATCTTTCTAACTAATATGCTTGTTTTTAATATTTATGGAGCTTCATATTAGATATTTAAATTGTTTCGTATTTACTGCAGCAAATTTACCATCTTAAACAATTATTCTACTTTGAGATATGTCCACTATTATTTGGAAACACAATAGCTTCTTGTTATTATGATTAGATTTTAATGTTTGTTTTATTTTAAAATATCCTACACTTCCCTTTAGTTTTTCTATAGTTCATTTAGCTGGATCATAGGCCTATGGTCTCAAATCCACCATTAGTTACCATTGAATTATTTTTCCTTGTTTCAAAAATTTCTTTCCTTCTCAATCATAATAATAGGTCTAGTTCTGGGATTCGATGGTTACATGTACTATGTTATCAATATGTAGGCCGAAATCTTCTTTTGGTTATCTACTACGTGGAAGGAAGTAAAAATTATAAAGGTGATATTAGGTACAAATTAGATTTGGTGCCATATTCTTATAGTTTTATTGGGTTTCTCAATTCCCAAAATTGAGGCCAATTTCTTGGCTTAGGGAGGGACAGCTTTGGGAATACCTCAATCTGCCTTGAATGTTTCTAGGTACAACTTCAGTGATTTTTTCTTATATAGGGACAACTTAGAATTTGACTTTGGACAATTTCCAATTTTGATTCTCACAAATTCGGTCCTTGACTATGTAAAGATTTTACGTTATGTTTAAATGAAAAAAGTTGGTTTCAAAAGGAGCTATGTATAAATGAGAGAGAAAAGAGGAGGAATCTAGAAAGATACTTCTCTGTACCCACATCAAACAGTTCTTTCAAAATAAGAAGTTAGAATTGTGTTTAGGAGTTTAAAAGAATAAGACAATTAACTATCTAAGCTCACTAAAATTTTGTTGTTTTATTATAAGAAAAACCATATATATAAAATCTTGTTCCAAACTTATCTTTTTTTCTGATTTTTCTCTCTTTCATCACTCAGTTAAGCCAAACAAAGAACGGATACGATAATTTCTTTTTCTGTACTTTCTTCTACTTAATTTCTTTCTCTCCATTCTTTTCTTCCATTTATTTCCAATCTCTAACATAGTATACGGAATATAGAGAGAGTGGCTGTAATTGTGATGGCATTAATGAAGTTTTCCTTTGATTCGGAAAACTGTTTCTTTGTTTTTGCCCTTCCTTTCAGCTTGAACTTTTTCAATTGAAGTTATATCTGGTTCTAGATTGATTTCTTGTTCTTTTTGATCATTCATACATTCATATTGGATTTTCCATCCAACTCATAACTCGTTTGACCATTTTTGCTAACATGAAATATTGTCTCACATTTTCATACTGTTGAGATTTGGAGCAAAACTTTGGCCCATTTTTTGAGATGAATGCCATCTAGTAGCAAGTAGAAAGTTCTATTAGTAACTTCTGTTTACTACCAGTTACCATTTCATCTTTCTCAATCTTTCTGCTATTAATGTATGCATAAACACAATCAACCAAGAATCAATCAAGGCTGATTACTTTATCATCTAAATAGACAAAAATTTTGACCAAGAGTGGCGTGGCAAACTTACTTGTGATGAGGGAGATGGACCATGGTAAATGTGATTACAAGACCAACTAATATTGAAAATCAGCCCGAGGTCCTTTTTTTTTATATAGTTCTGTAATTGTAGAATTCTAGATTTTTATGCATGATGCTTCCCTTGAAGATGTGGGACAGAAAAAGGAGTGAGAGAGTAAGAAATGGATTTGATACAAAAGAAAAAGTGAAAGGTTTAGGTAGTGCTATTTGGTCGGTTTGTTTGAAAATGGTCATGGGACTATGGGATGTGGCAGGTGCGAGAGATTGTGTAAGCAAATAAATCGTTAAGGAAAAGGAGAAGGAAGGTTGGTTGTTCTTAAGCACTATACAAAATCTTCATATTGATCTAAATCTTGCTTTTCATTGTTATGTAGGTGTTTATGTTGATTTTTGCTCTAGCATTTACATTAAGGTCAACTAGAAATGCTTCTAGATCCATGATAACTTATGCTATGCTGATGTTACAACTAATTAATGATATCCTTTTTGTTTATTTGGTGGTTGTTTATTTCAGGAGCTTTGGTCATTGTTGGAATTTATGATGCCTGATCTTTTTGCAACTGAAGATATAGACTTGAAAAAATTACTAAATGCAGAAGACAAAGATTTAATTAGTCGCATGAAATCTATTTTAGGACCATTTATTTTAAGGCGCTTAAAGTCTGATGTAATGCAGCAACTTGTTCCAAAAATACAACTGGTATGTTGGATGCTTCATCAATTCATCATTCCCCTTGGGAGATTTTTCCATATTTGTCCATTATCCTGTATTTGAAGTGCGAAATATGGGTTTTCATAGGTGGAATATGTTGTAATGGATAAGTATCAAGAAGATGCTTATAAAGAAGCCATTGAGGAATATCGTGCACTTTCACATGCTCGTTTTGGAAAACTTTCAGACGTCAACTTAAAAACTGTAGTTGGAGTTATACCTCAACGACAAATCTCAAATTTCTTTGTCCAATTCCGAAAGGTGCATTGTTCTTTCTTTTTATATTCGTTTAATATATTGTCTTTCTTTCTTAGCTAGCCCTTATGTTGACATCCTAGTGTCAAGGATGGGATGTTTTCCACCTTTTGGTTCTCACTTATTGTTCTATCTTAATTGTACTTTTGTGTTATTTCAGATTGCAAATCATCCCTTGTTAGTTAGGCGAATTTATAGTGATGAGGATGTCATTCGTTTTGCCAAAAAATTACATCCCGTAGGAGCTTTTGGTTTTGAGTGTACTTTGGCCAGAGTAATTGATGAACTTAAAAGCTGTAATGATTTTTCTATCCACCAGGTGAGTTCTCTTTCAAAAAGGTGTGTTCTTTGTGCTCCAATTGATGGTCTTTGTCTTGATGCAATAGGATGCAAAATGCTAATCAATGGATTTCCTTCCTACAAACACTGTTTGATTTTGATTGTTTGTTAGTGTGTATTTTTAGTTTGATTGTGGTTGTTTATAGTCTTTATGATATTGGTTTGATGAATAAACTTGGCACATATAGGTTAAGGTCTTACAAGAGATCCCTCTTTAGGGATGCTACTGATCCGTGTTCTTGTGGCCAAATAATTGCTTTGTCGATTAATAATTGAGTTATCAAATATGGAGCTTAAATAGAATGAGATCATCGCATGTATTTATTAAATTAATTTCTAGTGTTATTTTCACCTTGGATGCAATTTGTCAAATTTCTTTTTGCTTTCTATATAGACCTATTTGAAATGGGAGCTATGTTTACTTGGTTGATATGTATCATTATCTTCACTCTCTTACTCTGCACTCTTATTTGAACTTTAGGGGAGTCGATATCTTTTATGACTAAAAGCTACTACTTGGGATTTAATCGAGTTCTTATCATATTTGGTTATTGTCTTACAACTTGTTTCCTATCAAGTTTGGTATGGGGTTGAACTAGGTTGAACTCAATTTAAAATTTTCAACTACTATGCTTTTTCTATGAATATCTCGCAACGTAACATAATCCAACCTCATGTAGATCTTCCCCAATGTGTATGACATTATCTTAACACCCAACTTTAGTCAAATCCATAATCCCATCACGTATGAATAAAAGCAATACATCAAACAACTTCAATCTCTTATTCAACTTTTCAGAATATACAAACATATGTAAGATATGTTTACATAATATATTTATATCTAATGACAATAATAACTCATTATGTAGCATTCATTTAATACCTTAATCAAGTTGGAATTGTTGGATCTCACTAGGTCATTGTGCTTTGTAGCAAAATTCTGTGATGCTATCACTTGACAATTGATATATTAAGTTTAATACGTGTTCCAACAATGTTTGCGCAGCTTTTGCTTCATCATGGTGTTGAAGATACCAAGGGAATCCTATCAGAAAAGCATGTTATGCTTTCAGCAAAATGTCGTGTATGAATTACAACATTATTTTGAAATAATACTGCTTTTATTATTCCCTTGTTGTAAGTTAAATTGTGTTTTTGATACAGACTTTAGCTGAACTTCTTCCTGTACTAAGGAGAAGAGGGCATAGGGTTTTGATTTTCAGCCAGTGGACCTCAATGCTGGACATCTTAGAATGGACTTTGGATATAATTGGAGTGACCTATAGACGACTTGATGGAAGGTAACTCCATGCTTTTTACTATCTGTTTCTTGTTTAGCTTCTATAGTAATTGCCAGGTATCTTATGTGCTATTGCTCATACCACTTTATGGGATGTACCTTTTAATGGAAGCCTTTCAAGTGGAAAATATTCCCAGAAACAATGTTGAAAATTTAAAATTTAAAAGTTTATTAGTTTTACATCTAGATAAGATCATATTTTGTGTTTAAGCTTTTAATGATCTAGCTGCCACCACTAGGAATGCCTTTGTTTGAACGTGCCGAGTACAATATATTCTTTTTGCTTTGCATTTTTTTTGAAAGATTAGCCTCTTCCCATCTAGGATTAGTTGCCATGTTGCTTGAGTTTTGAAGAAAGAGGGAAAAGTAATTCTTCCTTGATCTTTCTATGAATAATACAAGGAATATATAAGAAAATACAGCTCTAATGACTTCCTTAAATCAAGGAGAATCTTAAGTAATAAAATCCCATTAATTCAGCCACTAATTTATAGAATATCAACTAATTATCTCTAGAGTATCAACTAATTATTTCCAGAATATTAACACTCTCCATCAAGTTGGTGCATTGATATTGATCATTCCCAACTTACTTACAAAGAACTCAAAATTCTGTCTTGGTATCCCTCTAGGGAGGACCTCAACAACTTGTGTTGTAGGTACAAATGACATGCAAATGAGTCGACTTCCAAGTTTATCTTTTATAAAATGCCTATCAATCTTCACCTGTTTCATCTGATTATACTGAATTGGATTATTAGCGACATTGATATCTACTTTGTTATCACATAACAACTTCATTGGAAGCTCCATTGGTCTCTTAAAAGTTCTTCCATTACTATTTTGAGCCAGATTATTTCACAAATTCCTTGAGCCATTGCCTTGTATTTTGCTTTTGCACTACTCCTGGCTACAACATTTTGTTTTTTACTCCCCCATGTTACTAGATTTCCCTACAAAAATGTGCAGCCCAAAAGTAGACCTGTCGCTAAAAGATCTTGTGCATTTTGCATTAGTGTAGACTTTAACTCTTTGTTGATCACTTTTCTTGAAGAATAATCCTTTGCCTAGAGTTCCCTTTAAATATCTTAAGATCCTGTACACAACTTTCAAATGTTCTTTATGGGGAGTATGCATAAAATGGCTTATGACATTGATAGCAAAGGAAACATTTGGTCTAGTGTAGGATAAACACATTAGCTTTCCTGTTAGCCGTTGAGAATTCATAATTCTTGCAAGTCCGTTGAACTAGGCCTTTGGTGATTGTTTCAATCTATGTAAAGATTCTTTTAGCTTGCATATCCTTTTTCCAAAGCTTTCATTAAATCTTGGGGGAGCTTCCATAGAGACCTCTTCTTCTAAATCTCCATTTAGGAAAGCATTTTCTACATGCAACTGATGTAAAGTCCATTCCAGACTAACTGCTATAGGAAGCAACACTCTCATAATATTTAACTTAGCACTCACAGTATTTATCATAGCAATAGGTGAAAAAGTTTTTGAATAGTTAATGTCATGGGTTTGAGTAAACCGTTTAGGGACCAAGTGGGCCTTGTATCTTTCAAGTGATCCATTAGAATTATACTTCATAGTGAACACCTTTTTATCCAACCGGTGTTTTCCCTGTCAAAAATTCTCCCACATTGTATTCTTCTATAGAACTCTCATCTCTCCAAGGCTGCATCCCTCCGCTTAGGAATATTAAGCCACCAGTATATTCTTAGGAATGGAAACAATGGAGAACTTAGAAGTAAATGCTTGAAATGGAGATTGACTTTGATATGATAAGCTCTACAACCTATCTTAAGAGCAATGGATAAGTCTAAGTTTTCATTCGACTTTGGAATCGATATTGGTTTACGAAAAACTAACTTAAAATGGAATAGGCTCAGAAAAGATTTACTTGGTTGGTCTCTAATTTTGGATTTGCCTTTAGGTGAGATTCTTGATCATACAACAAGTTGTCTAGGCTTTTCTATTGTTTTGGACATTTTCTCAAAAATAGTTTCCTTTAAAATGATGTCCATCATGCCTTGCACACATTTCATTCTTTCTTTGGATTGAATTTGTAAGGTCATCAAACATGGATCCTTATTTCCATTATTTGAGACATCATGAGTTTTTGAATTAGATTATAGAAAATATAAACATCATTATTAGTGTTGACCATAGTCTCATTTTCCTTATAAATATCAAAAAATCTTTTGGACATTGGATCAAAGCATTTGTACCCTTTTTGTGTGGAAGGATAACTAATAAAAACACATTTTTGTGCTCTAGGACCAAGTTTTCCTCGATTATTGTCATGAATTAGAACAAATGCAGTATGCAGTAAACCCAAACACTTTTAAGAGGAAGATCATGTGATAACCAAGACGCAGGAAACCATTTATTAAAACAATTAAGAGGTGTTTGAAATTTTAAAACTTTTAAAGGCATCTTATTACAACAACAATCCAGTGAAAGTCTTGTTAAAATGCGAGATTTGGGGAGATTCAATAGTAAGCAACCTTATCCTTAATTGGTGGAGAAGCTGTTTTTGATATAATCACCCAAAAAAACAAAAAAAAGCATATATATTAAAATTGTAAAATATACTAATTGAAAATAAAATAAAAATAGACATAAAAGATAATAATAAAATAAAGATAAATAAATATGTATAAATAAAAATATTAAAATAAAGGTTATAATAAATATAAAAATACACAAACAAGAAAGAAGAAAAATAAATAAATAAATCAAACAAGTAATTACAAGAAAGTATTTATACTAAATAAAAAATATTTAAGCTAAATAACTAATAGGGAAGTAACAACAATAACAACACCCAATATAAATTTTACTGACACCCAGGGTTTGAGGAAGTTTAGTAGCAAGCAACCTTACCTCTAACTAGTAGAGTGGCTGCTTCTAAATGATCTCCAAAAGAAGAAGCAAGAAAAAGGAAAAAAGAAAAAGATTAATATAATAATACTAATAATGATAGTAAAAAATAAAGAATAAAAAATTATTAAATAAAATGTGAAATAAGTAATAGCCAATATGCAAAAAGAATAAATAAATAATAATACTGATAGAAATACAGATAATAGTAATAAATAAATATTTATAATACTAATACTAATATTAATGCTAATATTAATAATTAGAAGGAATTCTAATTAAAGAGTAGACAAGCATATTCATAATAACATGAAGAAACTTAATTCCTGGTCTAAGTAAGCCCCTTCAACATAATTACTTTAAGCTTGTATGAAATAAATTGATCTGAAGAAGGCAATAAGGGCCTACATTAAGAGTAAAGAAAGAACAGAGCAATAACAAGTTACTATAAGTAGATCTGAGATCAAATTTTCAGCCATCTCTATGAAATACAACATCCAAACTAAGGCTGAAAATTGTATACTATTGAAAGCATTGAAATTTGACATTCACAAGGTAATTACTACAAGTGAAAGGTCTTTATGTTAAGAAAAATTAAGAATTTTGGTTGGTCCATAGAAATATTTCTTTTTTCTTATTAAATAAATCATCAAATACAAGTCAACACACAAAGAATCACACACCCAGAAGAGAAAAGTTGGTAACATATCCAAGAACCAACTTAAACTTGAAAGAAAGCTACGGAAAGCACCAAGTTTTAGGAATAAGGGATCGACAGGTAACATCAAAACATATGGAAGAAATACAAACATGGGTTCTCAGACGCTTCTTACTCAAGATGAAAGGAACCATACTAATACAACAGTCAACGAACAAATACCTACGTGGAGTTAGTTTATCTGAACGTCGCACAAACTCCCCTTTAGTTTCTCTGAACATTATGTGCTTAGTGTTCCTAATCGTTTTATCTCACGTGGGAGAGGCCCTCTCCATAGATGTACACTATTTTTATTTCTCCTTAATGAATTTTTTAAATTCTCAAAAAAAAAAGGAACAAATACCTAATCTCAAATGGAGTTTTCATGATTTAGAATCCAAAACCACATGGAGTTAGTGGAGGAGAAGACTAAAAAACACATGGTTCACCAAGAAAATGAAATTACGCCAATGAAAATCTACAAGCCACATAAGAGGGAAAAAATGGTTAAGAAACAAAGAGTCACATGCTTTAATTAGAGAATAAGGACTGAGCAAACATATCGTAAGCAAGTAATTTAGTCACAGAAGATCCTGACAGATCATGTGAATCTAGGGAGTGTTTGTGGATCGTGGACATCTTTGAAAGGAAGAAGAGATGATGAAAGCTACATAAAAAAAAGGACCTTACAAAGCTAAAACAAGGCCCGCATACATCAGAAATTAAAAATGACTGATTTTTGAACATGTACTAGAGTTACCAACAGTGCAATAGGCCAGAGCAAGGATCATACCACCAAAGGCCCAATCAATACCTTGGATACCCATAGTGCAACCGCTTCTGAACTAATCTAAACAACCGTATGTGGGCCTTGAGGCTCATCGGAGAAGGAGGAGAGACGTTAGAGAATGGTGGAGCTTTAAGAGGGAAGTGCTATATATTAACTGCTTAAGCCAAATATAAGACATGAAACTCGAAGAAAAATATTAAAAGATGTATGAAAACAAGAAAGATCTCTTTATGTGAGATCTTTTATTCGTATCTTAGTATGTCAAAGTCTTCTAGGTCATATCTTTGGTAAGTTTTAACAGAGCTATATCATTTTTGATTATCTCTTTCTAATTGTTCTTAGGCCCTCTTTTTTTTTTAAGTCTCTAAATACAATCTTCTCACTAGAGCATTAAGGTGTCTTCTCTTAATATGTCCGAACTATTTAAGACTCATCTCTATTAATTTTTTATTAATATTAGTCACATTTAATTTGTCTCTTATTATTGTATTGACCTTATCTCTTCTAATAAGATTGCACATCCAACGGAACATATTCATCTCTTCCACCATTAGCTTATGACTATGCACTTATTTAATAGGCCAACACTTTCCCCATAGAGCATGGTCGACTCAATTGCTGAATGATAAAATTTACCTTTGAGCTTAAATAATATTATCATATAAAACTTTTGATGAACTTCTCCATTTGAGCCATAATTATTTGATTCAGACAATATCGATCTTTCTATTATTTTGGATGATAAATTCTAGATATTGAAAACATTACTTTTGTGGTATAGCTCCTGAACCATTCTTTACCTTCACGTCAGAAGACACCTTATAGCTCGAAAGTTAACATTCTAAATACTCGGTCTAACTCATGCTCAACGGATCCCTCTAAAGTTCTAGCTTAATATTGACACTCTCTTTTATCTCATCTACTAAAACAGTGTTAGCAAATAGCATGCACCAAGGCACACTCCCTTGGATAGTTTTGATGAGCTCATCAATCACTGCTGCAATAAAAAAGGGCTCAATATGAAGCCTTGGTATATCATAAAATCAATAGAAAAATGCTCCGTATTTTTGATTGTCTTTATACTTTTATGCATATCCCAAATAATTTGTACATAGGTCATAGAAACTCCTTAATTTTTAAACTTCACATAATTTTCTCGGGTCCCTTTCTTACGTCTTCTCTAAATCAATGAAAACCATGTGTAGATTATGCTTTCTTTTCTTGTAATATTCTATTAATCTTATAAGATGGAAAGCTTTCGTGGTTGACTTTACTGCCATGAAGTCACACTAGTTCTCTGAGATATGAGTGTATCTTTTAAGAAGATGTAAAGCTTTTGTCGTTGACTTTCCTGCCATGAAGTCAAACTAGTTCTCTGAGATATGAGAATTCTTTCTCACTCTTTTTTTAATCACCTTTGCGCATAACTTCATAGTGACTAAGTAGTTTGATGTCGTTATAGTTGTTACAATTTTGGATATTTCGTTTGTTCTTGTTTAGAGGAGTTAGCATACTAAGTCTCCACTCATTCGGCATTTTGGTGGACTTAAGGATAGTTGAAAGAAAGATTTTTATTTCTAAAAAAGTCTTGCTCTTTACATTCTATGTTCTCTCTTATATAACACTCTATACATATTCTAAGTAAGGCAACTAAATAATATT
>JAOQMP010000003.1:22838950-22855964 GCA_027563575.1 Erythroxylum pedicellare | reverse complement strand
AGCTCCAATAAGCCTAGAATTAATTTAATCTCATTAGAATTAATTCTAGCTTATTAACTAAATGTCATTCCACTAAAAACAATTAGTTGAAGTCCTGAATTATTAAATATTATGAGAACACATATTTTATGTCCAATTGCAAACCCTATTTAGAATCTTATTATAGCCATCAACATAATAAAGGGTAAAATTACCCTTTTACCCTTATATTAGTTTTTCTTTCTAGATCTCCCGTTTTACTTTATATGTTGATTAACACACAAGATCTCATCTTGGTGTTAGGATTTGATGGGTAGCTAGTCCATCAAACTATTGGCGCCAGTTTAATCACCAAATCTCCTTAAAACATTTAAAAGTGATGATATCACTATAAACTCTTTATTTGAGTAAATGTTCTCTGATACATGTTTCAATTGATAATTCCAACATACAGACACTGGATTAATACTCTATAAAAATTCATTCCGATCATATCAAGAATTATAATGAAACATATACGAGTTCACCACTCATCAAGATTGTGGTTCATAATAAGCGAATGCTTCAATTGTATGTTTTAATATTAAAGTAACAACCCACTTTATTCTTGAAAACATACTTGATTCCAAATTCATTTAATAGTGTCATTATCGATAGTTAACTATTATCTGATATGAAACTCATCATTCCTTTGAAGTGAACTCCTTTACTTACATGGAGATAAATTGCAACACTACAGTCTAAACCATAATCAAGTGACCAAATTGATTATTCAACTGTGAATCCATTAATTTAGATTCTTTCCCATGCATCTCTATGTATATGTATATTACTTACAAAAGAATCTTGGTACCTTTTGACTAGATATATAATGCTCACATAAATAAAACCAAACTATTTTATTTTATTAATAATAAATATTTTCATTACAAAACTTTAATTGAAGAAGATAAAGTTACATGTAAATACACTTGCTTTCCAAGGCACTATATTTACATAACTCCAACACGATCGTGTACGGCTTGGTACACTCCAAAATTGGTACATTCTATGTCATTTTCCTCATGCATCCTCTAGAATTTGTTCCCTAACCTATAACTCCTTTCCAAATATGAGATTCATCAATCAAAATCACTCAAAAAAAAAGAAAATAATAAACTTACATGCAAGAATTTACAAAAATCCCTATCTAACAACAAATGCAAACAAAATGAAATAAATATAAAAATATAAAAATATCATAATTGTTAGGTTGCCTTCTAAACAGTACTTGCTTAACGTCATTAGCTTGACATTCCTTCATATTTACCATCAACTTAGATCTATAATTAGTGGCTTATTTCTCTTCAAGGAGGTTGAGTAGCTTGTAAATAAGCCACATGTTGTAAGATAATAATGAAATAATTATCAAATTAATAAATCCAAGTGATTCTATTAATGTCTTTTTCCTTGACAAACTAGCAATAAAAAAAGGAACCATAAAACTTACTGAATCTTTTATTAACTATAACAATTTGTCCTGTTGGAAAGTAAACTATTTTTTTCTTCCTCAATACCACTAAAGAAATCAACCCTAATTGGGGAAGATGACGGGTAGCGAGAAGTAGAGGAGAAGGAAATTTACTTCTTTGATCCCCTTCATCAACCTAGAAACAGTGTCATTTTGCTAATGTACGGGCTAAAAAATGAAGTCATTTTGTTAAGCATGATTTTAGTAGTCGTGGGTTGGTTTGGGAAAAGGAGTATAACTCCGAATGATCTAGTACTATATCTTGAATCATTTTCAATATATATATTCCATTTAATTAAAAAAAATAGAGACTTCCATTTCTTCTTCATCCACCATTTCCTCTATCCTTTGCTCTTCTTCCTTTTCTTGAATAGTAAATTCATTCATGAATTCAACCTTTTTTTACTTTTCACTATGAGGTAATAATAGGCTCTAATAACATGTTATTTCAGGCTCAGTATCAGTATGATCATATGGTGTACTTTAAGGCCAATTTTGTAAGCAATATGGATGCTCGCATATATAATCTACTGCCTGACATTGATTATTGTAGTGGTTACCCGCATAAATGTATGTTGGTTGTACTTATGTGTTGCTTGAAAGAGTCCGTACATTCCTTGTTAACAATGCATTTGAAAGTACCCAACGTGAACCTCTAAGTTATGAATAGAAGAGGAGTGGTTCTTCATTATTTAAACAAATTTGGCTTCCACCCTCTTATAGCTTTCATCTTACCTATCAAACTTTAAGCTTAACACATTTGTTAACTTGTCCAACTTTGACTCTGAAGATCCAGGCTTATCCTGCCAAAAATTTATTAGACCTTATGCTCTTATATTGTTTTTTGCATTGTTAGTCCAAGGATCATTTGGGTAGTTTTTCCACTAAAAAATTTATGAGTTTAAGTAACTCTCATTCATACTGCAATGCTTTCATTAAGTAGGAAGAAAAGGTTTGCAAGTTGCTTAATATGAAGTTTAGGCACTAACAATCACACACAAAAAGCATTATAGTCCTTAAATTAAAAAAAACAAATTGAATAAGTTGCTAATTTAATCCTTAGAAATAACGCCAAAAACTTGTTTACAGTTTTATATAAAAATTTAGCACTTTAAGTATACAGCTCTTAACTTGTAGTATAAAAAGATATTAATCATCTAGGTTGACTCACAATACGCTCCAATATGCTATTGTTTGGATGGCCTAGAAATGTCTGACTGGCATCCAACGTTCTCCTCTATATCTTACAAACACATTTACATATATCATAAATTGACACAATTATAAGTGTTTATTAATGCACATGTATGTATATGAAATATACACAATGCATGCTCATGACAATCTCGGTTATCGCTCTATCATTTTCATCATATAAACATTCATTTATCCAAACTTAAATAAGTATCATTTATATTTATGGTTTATTCCTCAATAAAACCATTAGAAACACCATTCATAACTTATTTGGTCAAATTCAGATTTTTCCAAAAACTGACTTTCAGGTCCACTGTTCTTGTTCATTTAGACAATGTAAATAAAGTAATTTGACAATATTATCTTCTTTAAAATTGTTATCCTATCTCTTAAGTTTCTAATGACACTAAGATCATTCAATTTGGTTCACTAATCTCAAAGTTATACTGCAAAAATTTTTTATCTGTTCCTATCATGAAATAGTATCCTATACTCAAATTTAATTCAAAATATGGAATCTTAGAGATAGAATTAAAATTATATTTATTCAGAAACTTCTTAGCCTATTCTCTAGTTTAATTCAAATTAAAAATCATTCCATTTGGATGACTATAGAGGAATTTATAGGAAAAAGAAGGAAGGATGTTCGGGGTGCAAAAACATCTAGGGTGCAGGATTGTGCAACTTTTGATTTGTTTAACGCAACTAGAATTAAATCACGACCGTGCAACATCAATGCATACCCGTACATTCCTGAACATTCAAGTCACAGTCATGCAACCATAACGCATGCCTATGCACACCAAGAAACAAGTCACGACCGTGCAACCTTAACGCATGACCGTGCACGCCCAATCTCTAAAACCAATTTCCGTCCCAATTTTATCACTCAATCTCTCCAAAATGAGTTCATATTGCTATAGTTTTTGGTGGAGTGTACATCAATGTGTTGCGAGTCTTTTGGTTCAATAATCAATTCATTTGGATGTTGGGAGAAGAAGTTATAGCAAAAAGAGCAAAGGGTGTTTAGAAAACAATCTCCCTTTAGAAAGCTTCAGGACCACGATCTTGCAGAGGCACGATCGTGAGTTTTCAATCCCTCCTATGAAGTCACGATAATTCAGAAGCACGATTGTGCTTCTCCAAATCCATCAGTGATTTCACAATCGTTCATCCTCCTTCTCCGTCACCAAAATTGGAAAATTTCCCTCTCTTGTTCTTCCATTTTTTTCCAAAATTTCTCATTCCTATCTTATTCAACTAACACATAACTCATCTTTTCTACTTCCCTTCTAGTTCAACATATCACTAATAAATCAAAACCCAAGATGTAAACATAATCATCAAAAAATATATATCATTCACACAAATCCCATTTTACGCTTTTGTATCTTATCATTCATGGAAATCCTAATTTCTGAATTTTTCTATCTTCTATATCTTTCCATTTTTATCAACACAATCAGTTCATTTAAATCCTCTTTATATATCATGACCTTACACAATTCTCATTCCATATCATCAAACTCATTTAAATTCATTTCTACCGATACTCAACAAATTCATGCATGTATAGTGAAAAACGAACCTTATGCGTTCACAGTACAAAATATAGTACATAAATATATTCATCGATTTTTCATGAACTTCTGTATCATTTTCATTTTACTCCAATTATCACAAGTATTTTAGTCTAATACATTCATTATCAAAATACTATTTATAATATCAGAAAGCTTAAAACTCAACTTACTTGAGTTAGCTAAATTCCCATCAAATCAGATTTTGGTGAATGGACAAACACTAAGATTTTAACAGAAATCAAACTCTCTCTCTCTGTTAACTGAAATTCTTATTTGATGTAAGATTCAATAACCAATTTCACAATAGAAATAACATGGTGTTTTCGGTAAGGATGAAGAACAACGTAACTGAAGAACGTGCAAGCTACAAAAATTTCCTTACTAAACACATAACTACATGTATTACACTCTCACTACCACATGTTACCATGCATGTAAGCCATTTGTCAATATTTAATCAGTCCACATGCTAGACTAAAATTGTTCCAACTTCAACAATTTTTTCCTATTCTAAAATACCCCAAATTTTATTTTAGAAAATTCCTAATATTTACCAAAAACTCCAAAATAATAATAATTATCACCAAATAAATTTTCAACACAAATAATCGATGATTCCCATTTAAAAAATCAATTCTAACCCAAAAAATCTCAATGAATGCATATATAATCATATTAATGTGCAAAAATCAATATTCTCATGTATGTGCATGCCATATTCAATTTAAGTACGATATGCATTTTTCTAGTTTCTTAGTAATTTCTCATAATACACTATTATAGCCTTAACATAGGTAACGAGATGTTACAATTCTCCCCTCCTACAAAAATTTCATCCTTGAAATTCTTACCTAAAAGGTCAAATAAGTAGGGGTATTAATTTCTCATATGCTTCTCTGTTTCCCATGTGGCTTCTTCACTCGAATGATTCTTTTAAAGGACTTTCACCAATGGGATCACGCAGTTCCTTAGTTGTTTATTTTATTAACCAATTATCTTAATTAGTTCTTCAATATAACTTAAATTACTAGGGACCTCAATCTCCTGAGTCCGCATCACATAAGTTAGATCCGACTGATATCGCCTACGCATACTCATATAAAACACATTATCTATTTGTGCCATTTCATAATGTAAGACTAACTTATAAGTTAATGGCCCAATTCTTTCAATTATCTCATATAGATCAATTTACCTCAAGCTTAAATTACCCTTCTTACCGATCCTCAGTACACCTCGCTAAGGTGATACTATTAGAAATACTCTATCTCCCACATGATACTCCATATCTCTTTTGTGCTGATCCACACAGCTTTTTTATTTATCTTGTGCTACTTTAATTCTTCTACGGATCAATTTCACCTTGTCAACAGTATCCTAAATCAATTTTGGGCCTTCAACAATTCTTAGACCCTCTTCATCCTAATATAAAGGGGAACGACACTTTTTGCCATATAACACCTCGTATGGAGCCATACCGATACTTCTGTGATACTGATTATTATAGGCAAACTCAATCAAAGCTACATATTGATCCTATGCTCCTTAAAACTCTAGAACATAAGCTTTGAGCATATCCTCAATAGTCTTGATCATCGTCTCACTCTGACCATCTGTCTGAAGATGTAATACAGTACTAAAATTTATTTTTGTACCTATAGCTGTTTATAAACTACCCATAATCTCGAGGTAAATCTAGGATCCTTGTCTGATACAATAGACACTAGAACCCCATGTAATCTTATAACTTCATTCACATATCTTTGAGCTAATTGATCTAGTGAATAATTTTCTCTCACTCGCAAGAAATGAGTCGATTTGGTCGGTCTATCAATAATGACTAAATGACATCATGTTGCCTCAGAGTCCTCGGCAAACCCATAATAAAATCCATATTGATTCGTTCCCACTTCCACTCCAGAATAGGAAACAAATGTAATTTTCCAACTGCATTCTGGTGCTCAGCCTTAACCTCCTAGCAAGTTATATACTTAAAAATGAGCTTCGATACTTGTTTCTTTATACCAGGCCACCAGAAATGTTGTTTAAGCTTGTTATACATCTTAGTGGTACTAGGATGCATAGCATAAGCTGCTATATGTGCTTCCTTCTAAAATCTATTTCCTCAGATCATCAACATAGGGCATACATAATCTTTGCTTTAACCACAATGTATCATCTCTCACTTTAAATTTAGAATCCATATTCACTTTTAACTTCTCAATTAAATTTACTGATTATGGATCTCTATTCTGAGCCTCTTTTCTTCTTTCTTGAAATGCATGTCTCAACTTCAATGTAGCTATGAATGCTTCATTCTGACCTAATATCAATTCAACATTCAGTGCTCTCAAATAAACTAGGCTCAGTAACCTCGATAATTATACTTTAGCCACACTGCTATTAAACTTTCGACTTAATGCATCAGCTACCACATTAGCTTTGCCAAGATGATACTCAATTATACAATCATAATCTTTTAAAAATTCTATCCATCTCCTCTGTCTTATATTCAAGTCTTTATAGCTCACCAGATACTTCAAACTCTTATGATCAGTGAACACCATAAAAGTTTCTCTATACAATTAATGTCTCCAAATCTTTAAGGCAAATACAACTGCAGTAAGTTCTAAATCATATACTAGATAATTAACTCATGAGCCCTCAACTATCTTAATGCATATGATATTACTTTGCCATGCTACAACGGTACACATCCTAAACCCTAATGTGAAGCATCACTGTATACAACATAACCTTTAGAGCCAGATGGAATAGCTAACACTGGTTGATTGAACCCAAGTTTCTTATATCAATTGGTGACACTTTCATGGTTTTTATTACACTTCATGTCTCTTATTTTGAGATTTTATGCTTAATTTAAGCTTGCCTTTAATTTATGTAGTTTGAGGTTAAAATTGTCACAACTAATTAGTAATTGAACTAGATTAATTTTATAGAATAGTTGAAACTGCAATCTACCATTTTTTTATTGTAGGAGATTTAAGAAGTAGAGCCAAGGAGTAATGGCCAAAGATGACAAGTCAACAAGTTAACCAGGGCAACAGGAAAGTTTTCCACGATAACATGGAGGTTTTCCCGCGGCAAAGTCTGAAGATTTCCTGAAGAGACCTTTCGGGAAAAGTTCGTCGTGGCGAAAGCTGAAGTTGATTTACTAAACCTTTCGGGAAAAGTTCACCGTGACGATCTCATCCTTTTGCCGCGACGAAACCTTCCAGTGGACGCAGACTCAAACCATTTTTGACAAACTAACCGACTATGCAACCCGACCCATTTTGTGGAAAAGACCTATTTTAGGCTAAATTGCAACGGGAGAAGAGCCAACATTAAAGAGACACTTCATACACACAAACTCATCTCTTTTTCTTAACCATCTACGCACACCATCACTATCTCTTCTGCACATTTTTCTTCCATTTTTCCATCGTCATTTGCTACCATGGGTATCTCCAATGGGTTCTTAGTTATGAAGTCTCTTGGAGCTATGCGTGGCTAGAAACCTCTATCCTTTTGAAGATGTAGAAATAGTTTGAGTTCAACGGGCTTCAAAGGGGAGTAGCTTAATCTATGCTCAGCTATGATTTATGAACTCCTAGGTTTAGGATTTGTAATTTGTAGATGAATATTCTCGATTAGAGTTTAATCAAGTGTTGGATATTCAATGTGCTGTTGGGATTTGATGATGTAGAACTTTCAGCTTAAATATATCAAGTCTCATATATGTCAATTTGTGATCTTTTTTAATCTCTTTTATCTTGCATAATTATGTTTGATATTGAGCTGATTTAAGATCCCAAAATGACTTGTTGCATTGATTTACCCACTACACACACTAAGGGCATTTAATAAGGTCTTAAGAAATGGAGTTCATTGATTAAGACCTTAGATTTAAAGGGTTCTTTAAGGTTTATCCATTTAAAACTTAGTGATTACCACTCCATCGAAATTGATTTCAAACTATGATAGCCGAAGCTCATTTTCAAAAGGATATTATCATCACTTGATCATTGTCCTTATCGTCTTGTTTGTTTTTACACATTTTTCTTACAATTCCTTTTAATTCAGTTAAGTTCCCAAAGATCAAAATCCCCTTCCTTTCAGATTCAACTTGCATTTTATGACATATAGGTTAGCTTAGGACTATGACCATTCATTTAGGTTTTGATTACGTGAGAACCCAACGTTGCATCCTATATTGCAATCCTTGGTTATATTTTGGATTTGGCCTCCAAAGGTAAGACCAAGGTCCAGATCAAAATGGCATTGTTGCTGGGGAACCAAGCAATTGGTTCTCTAAGTTAGCTTTTATTATTTTTGCTACTAAGTGAGGTTAAGAACCTTTTTTTAGATTGCATTATAGATAGTTTATTTTCATACTTGTCAATAGTTTAGGATTTCATTTTCTTTACTTAGCATAAAATTTTGAAAACACAAACAAACAGGATATTAAACTTTTTGCACTTTTCATACTTAGCATTTTTTCACCCATATAATTTTGAACACTTCTTTGATTGATTTTTGATACATACACATTTTACTTGCATACTTTACTTGCATACATACTTTCATACACTCATAAGTTGCATCCATCACATATCGTCTTTTTTTTTACTTTATGTGCTTGCAAGTAAATTTTATTACATTTTATTTTTCACATGAGTTGTTCCCATGCATGCCTTGGAAAGCTAAACTTTTGCCTTTCTATCTTGAAATTGAGAGACATTTGAGAAAGATTAGAAAGGAGAGGAGAGAAAAAGAGAGAAGTCAGGTAGTTATTGAAATAGAGTCTAGTCAGCCTAGTAGTGACAGCGAGTCGATAGAGGGAGTGATAATGACTGAGAACCCAACTTTTCTGCAAAACCCTAACCTTAATGCTAATCAACCTAAGAATGGTGATAATGGACGTAATGGGGAGCAGGAGTGGGATGGTGAGAATAACGGAAATCAAAGAAGAAGGACCGTTAGGGAAGCAACTAGCTCTGATGTGAAATATGACCATTTTACTACTGTTTGTCCTAATTTTGACGTTAATCTTGAAGTTAGGATTGCTCATTAACTCTCTTCCTAAATTTCATGGCTTGACAAGAGAAGATCCCTACATCCATTTGTAATCTTTGTCTATGATTTGCCAAAGTATGAAAACTGTGGGAGTTTCACTCGATCAAGTATTATGGAAGGTTTTTCACCTAACCTTGGAGGAAAAAGTAAGGGAGTGGGACATGAGCCTCCCAACATATGTGGCGAATGCGTACCATAGTTAGGCCAATCTACGAAAGGTATTCTTGGAGAAATATTTTCTGACCTCCAGAGCTTCATCGATGAGGAAAGGGAGTTATTCAGCATGTCAAGATTATGATGAGTCACTTTATGACTATTGGAACTGCTTCTAAGACTTTTTATCTAAATGCCTCCACCATCAGATACCTGATGAGCAACTAGTGTAGTATTTTTGCGATGGATTGAAAGGTTAAGATAAAGGTAGACTGGATGCGACATCGAGAGGTTCTTTGATTGACCTTACAGCTTTGGAGGCATGGGATTTAATTAAGAAGATGGCTTTGAATCATCAATAGTATAGTGTTAGAGATACAAGAGGTGTACATGAGTTGGGAGCTTCGATAACTCAATCTAGGAGGATAGAGAGTTTTGAGTCTAAAGTTGGCTCTTTGGAGAATAAAGTGACTTCACAGTTGTCTTTCATCACTGCAGAACTGAAAAACATGAGTGCGCATCGCCCAATGCCTTCTATGGATCTTATTTCACCTAGTTGTGACACTTATGGGTTAGTAATGCACATATCTACTGTTTTCCCCGTTTGTTTTGAAGAAGTTTCTGCTGTACATCAGGGTTGGCCCAATCAAAAATAGGACCCTATTCCAACATTTATAATGAGGGATGGAAAGCAAATCCCAGGCTCAATTGAAGGAATGAAGAAGGAAGAGGTCCGAAAATATTTCAACAAGGTGAAGGAGCTGGTACTTTAATAAACCAGCTCCATAACTAACAAAAAGCTCTAACTGTTCCACTAATGGAGGGCACTAATCAACTTCTGCATAACATGATGGCGCTGATGAAAGAGGAAAGAACTTCAAACAATAACCAGTTCAATGTAATAGCCTCTCTCATTCAACAGGATTCTTCTCAAAATGTTGCTCTTTTCACTATTCTGGAAAAGATAATGGAGCAATGGGAGACAAAGGCTGAGAATATCAACTCTTACGTTACGTAATTATCCAACAATATGAGTGAGAATCAAGCGAGAAGCAGTGGAATTATCCCCTCCAATACTGTTATGAATCCAAAAAGTTTGAATGCCATAACCCTCCAAACTGGGAAACAAGTGAGGTTTAGAAATCAAGATGAGGGAGAAGATGAAGAGGAGATTGAGGGAAAAAGAATTGCCTTCAACAACTGAGAGAGTTAAGAAGTTTGAAAGTGTCAAGGAGAGAGCACTTTTGACTGAAAAGGAGTCAAAACAATTGAAGAGCAAGGAAGCAAATTATGAAACCACCTAGGAATTAAGCAAGCAAGGAGCCCAAGAACCAAACGACAAGGTGGTAAGCCTGAAAGACCTTCCTTTTCCCAATTCATATTTGCTTAACAAAAGGGTGACTGATTTTAAACATGAGAAAGATGTCATTGACTTGTTTAGGAAAGTAAAAGTCAACATCCCTTTGCTTGATCTAGTGAAAAGGATTCCTGCATACGCTAAATATTTTAAGGGCTTGTGCACCAACAAAAGAAAGTTTAGACTGAATGGAAGAGTACAAGTTAGCTCAAATGTGTCCACACTTTTCAAACCTCAAATACCTGTAAACTGCCAAGACCCTAGATCTTTCACCATTCCATGCACTATAGGAAAATTACCTTAGGAGGAGCCTTGCTAGATCTAGTGGCAGCCATCAATATGATGCCTAAGACTATCTATACGTCATTAGCAGTCAAAAGTATTAAGCCTACATCTGTAGTGTTACAGTTAGCTAATAGGTCTCTCAGGCATCTAGTGGGCATCATAGAGGACATTTTGATCTAGGTAAAGGGTTTGGTCTTTCCAGCTGATTTTTATGTACTTAACATGTCTTCTGAAGTTGCGTAGGACACTACCTTGATTCTCGGTAGACCCTTCTTAAAGACTGCTAGTACTATGATTAGCATGAAAGTCACTATGGAGGTAGGAGACCAACAAGTGAGCTTTAACATGTATGAAGCCATGAAAGGATTATTCGTTTTTAGGATTAAATATGGTTGATGTTACTATTGATGAAACTTGCTTTGATTTAGAATTCAAAGAGGATTCTTTTGATTCTGAGTTGCATTCACTTGATTTTTCTAACTCATGTGAGATTTTAACATCTCCTATTGAAAGAGATAATCCCCTTCGGGCAAGGTTTTCTGTTGATTTTTTATATGATTTTAGCATCACCAAGACTGACATCGATAAGGAAATAGATGAAACTATCATACCTCAACAAAAGTGCCTGATTAAAGGAAGGAAAAAAAAAAGTTAGTCCAAGCAGTTGCCACCATAGATCAACATGAGATGGGTGCAACATCTGAAGTAAAGGGAGATTGTAGAGCGAACCGCATGGAGCTTGAGCTATCATTGGCTAAAGGAAAGGGGAGTAGTCTTTTCTCTCTTGAACTACTTAAATTGATTCCTTATATTGTGCAACCTGCTGTGACTGAGTTAAAACCCCTAACTCCTACTTTAAAGTAAGCCTTTCTTGAGTCTAATGAGCGGTTACCTGTTATAATAGCCAATACCTTGTCTCACATTGAGGAAGAGAGACTCTTTGCTGTTTTGAAAGAACATAAGAGGGCTATGGGGTGGACTCTAGCTGATATACCTAGAATTTTCCTACCTATTTACACACATAGGATCCTATTGAGTGAGGGTTCAAAGTCTGTGAGGCAGCCCCAAAGGAGGCTGAACGCACTTATCTTAGACGTGGTCAACAAAGCAATCACGAAATTGTTGAGTGCTGGGATCATATATCCCATTTCTGATAATGAGTGGGTCAGTCCAATATATGTGGTGCTAAAAAAGAGTGGGATAACTGTGATAAAAAATGATAGAGATGAGTTTATTCCCACTACAGTGTAGAGTTTGTGGCGTGTGTGCATAGATTATAGACGATTAAATGAAGCCACATGAAAAGATCATTTGCCTCTACCTTTCATTGATCAAATGCTTGAAAGACTTACAGGAAAATCACAATACTATTTTCTTGATGGTTTCTCCGAGTATTTCCAAGTACCTATTGCACCAGAGGATCAAGATAAAACTACCTTTACATGTCCTTTTGGTACCTTTGCATATCGAAGGATGTCTTTTAGTTTATGCAATGCCCCAGGAACTTTCCAGCAATGTGTGATGGCTATTTTCTATGAATTTTTAGAAGAATGCATGGAAGCTTTTATGGACAATTTCACAGTTTATGCTGATTCTTTCAGTTCTTGCCTATCTATTCTTGCAAAAGTTTTAAAGAGGTGAATTGAAAAGAATTTGATTTTTAATTTTGAAAAATGTAATTTTATGGTCAATGAGGGTATAGTGCTAGGTCATTTGATTTCTAGAAAAGGGGTTGAAGTCGATAAAGCTAAGATTGAGGTTATATCTTCCTTGCCTTATCCTGCCTATGTTAGAGATATCAAATCATTTTTAGGTCATCAAGGATTTTAGTAAAATTACATTACCTCTTTCCAAGCTTTTACAAAAAGATGAAAATTTTGAGTTTGATGATTCTTGCAGATATGCCTTTGATAAATTGAAATCAAAACTCATTTCTCCTCCCATTTTAGTTGCTCCTGATTGGAATTTGTCTTTTGAGCTTTCATGTGATTCTTTTAATTTTGTTGTAGGAGCTATGTTAGGTCAACGGGAGGAGAAACTAGTAATATTTATCGTATATGCCTCGAAAACTTTGGATCTAGGTCATGTCAACTAACAACAACTGAGAAAGAGCTGTTTGTAGTAGTTTTTTCTTTACAAAAATTTAGGTCGTCTCTACTAGACTCCCATGTGACTATTTTTACTGATCATGTAACTATTCGATATCTCCTTAAGAAACCACAATCGAAGCCTTGATTGATAAGGTGGGTATCGCTTCTCCAAAAATTCGATATTGAGATAAAGGATCGAGCTGGGGCAACAAACCATGTAGCTAACCATTTGATTAGGCTACCAGATGATACACAGTTTTATGTGCTTTAGTTTTTAAAGAACCTTGGTATACACATATAGTCAATTATCTCATTCTGGACTAACTCCTCCTTTTATGTCTAAGGCGCAGGCCCAAAAGCTAAAGAGCGAAGTTAGGCATTACATTTCGGATGCTCCTTATCTATAAAGAATGTGCATTGACTAGGTAATTTGAAAATGTGTGCCTAATGAAGAATTCGGTGCTATAATTTCAACTTGCCATTCAATGGTTTGTGGGTGGTATTTCAGTGCAACGAGAACATCTAGGAAAATTCTAGATTTTGGTTTTTATTGGCCTACCCTCTTTAAAGATTCATTTACCTTTTGTCAATCATGTGATAAATGTCAACATTTTGGAGGGTTAAGCAAACGACATGAAATGCCTCAACAACCTTTATTATTTTGGGAAATCTTTAATGTATGGGGGATCGGTTTCATGGATCCCTTTACCCCATCTTTTGGCTTTGTGTACATCTTTTTAGCTGTCGACTATGTATCAAAATGGATAGAGGCTGTACCTAATAGAAAAGATGATGCACAAGCAGTGTCTAAATTTCTTAAGTCCAACATTTTTTGTTCGTTTGGGATTCCTAAGGATGTGGTTAGTGATAAAGGGACAAATTTTGTAATAGAGTCATTGATAACCTATTTTCCAAATTTGGAGTCACTTATAAAGTCTCCACTTCATACCACCGACAAACCAATAGTCAAGATGAAATATCGAATAGAGAAGTGAAATACATCTTGGAGAAGATGGCAAAGCCATCAAAGAAGGATTGGAGCCTACGTCTAGAAGAAGCATTATGGGCCTATCGAATTGCCTACAAATCCCTAATAGGCATGCCCCCTTATCTTTTAATCTACAGTAAAGCTTATAATTTGCTGGTAGAGTTGGAGCATAAAGCATATTAGGTAGTTAAGCAATGCAACATGGACTTGCAATCTTTTGGTATGGAGCGAAAGCTGCAATTGCAAGAATTAGAGGAGTTAAGGCTAGAGGGATACAAAAATTTGTGCCTATATAAGGAGAAAACAAAATTGATGCACGAAAAGATTCTTTAGAGGAAGAGCTTCAAGGAAGGGGACAAGGTTCTATTATTCAAGGCTTGTTTCACTTTTAAGCATAAAAAGTTCAACACTCGTTGGGATGGGTCGTACTTAGTCACCAAGGTGCACAATTTTGGCATGGTAGAGCCTTTATATGAAGAGATCGGAGCATAACTCAAAGTGAATGGCCATCTATTGAAGCTCTATTATGAGAACCCGCACCCTCTATAATTATCCGGTCATTTCTCCTCTTTCACTTATTTACTTACTTTTGCTCTGTGATTGAGTATGACATTGTAGATGCATTAGTATGTTGAATAAGTGTGGGGGAGAAACCAATTTAGTAGGATCTACATTTAGCCTTTAGTTCAAGTAGTTTTTTAATTCAAGTTCTGTTTTATGTTCGCTATGCTTTTTGGCCTTAAGCAGGATATATCTTCAAATCTAGGGAATTGATATGATTGATTATGTTGCACTTAGTTTTCTTGAGTTATTCTGGTGCCTAGAAACTTTGTATATGATTTTTAAGTCAACTGAGTATCCAGCTTATGTTTTTTGTATGTTTGTGAGTCAAGTTTTTCACTTCTGTCTTTGTTTGTTTTCCTTTCGAGTTATTTTCGCCACAATGTGAAGTCCTCATCGCTGCGGTGAACTTACCTTGTTTCTCCTTTATATTACTCTCAGGAACATTTCGTCGCGACGTGGATTACACATTGTCGAGGCGTGAACACATCTTTTTGCTGTGGCGAACAACCTCATTTCTTTCAATTACTGTCAGGTTAATTTTGTCGTGGCAAACTTCCCAGGACCAAGGCAGCTGAAAAAGTAGATATTAGGCTATTCATCAAAGAGTTACCTTTTCCTTTAGCTCCCACTGACAATCACTTTGTCCAACAACTTATCAATTCTCAACTTATGGGATTAATCAAACCCCAGGACCAAGGCAACGATCAATTTGTTTGCCATTTCTACACTTATTCCAGATTCCATAACACCATGAAAATTAACTTCCGTGGTGTTAAAGCCCCCAATGCATTCACCACCCCTAGCATTCGCTACCATTTCAATCTTCCTCCCATTCTTCGCTGCCACTATAATTAGCTGATCTATAACTATCCCTCGAACGATGTTATTCGCACCCTCTGTCAAGAGGGCACCGCATGGAATCGACTAAGATATTTCCCATTGCGTCTCAGAAGATCTGATCTCCTACCTACAGCTCGTCTTTGGCTACACCTAGTCTGCAACAATATCATCCCAACCACCCACCTCGCCTACATCACTAAACAACAAGCCCTCCATATATACCTCCTAATGACTGGTCGCCCAGTCGATATAACTGATACCAATGCCTCCACCTTACATAACTCCATCACCACCGTAAAATTTACCAATGCCATCACCTTTCCCCATCTTATCACCAACATATTCTAGGCATATAATGTCCCGAAATTACCTAATGACAGCTATTTCGACCTGGCCCCACTCTTTAAGTACACACGCCTAAAATAACCCACAATTCACCCACCTCAGCCCTCCACCCAGGCCCAGGATATTGGTGCAACCTCTATAGTTGCGGCACTAGATGAGGACGATCCTCTAGCTTAGGTAGCTCCTGATCCTGTGACCTTATAAACCCTTACTGGTAGAGCTGACGGAGTTTGTGCAGATCTCTCTCATCTCTGAGACACTTTCTTCGAGGCGATAATCAGGCAGAAGGAGCGAGATGACCGAGATAGGTGGTATCGTCAGTGTATGAATTCATTGCTCACCGCGCACCTTCACTTCCAACTGCCATCTAATAAAGATGACCCCCTGAACATTGCTGGCACATCGGGAGCAGGTCCCTCTGGATATAGGGATGATCATCCTATGGAATAGCTCGATTCACTTGTACTTTGAGTTTTCCTTAGTTTTGTTTTAGTTTTCACTTTGTCGGATACTCAGTTACCTTTTTGTTATGTAAAAAATTCATGGTCGATTATCTATATAATTCTCTTTATGCTTTTCCTAATGTGTTGTTATTTAACCGCCTTCCACTTTCTTTTTAATGCATAATGTGTTTTAATTGTTCTTCACATTGATGATGCATAAACAAGAATTTTTGGAATAGAACAACCTCCCCTACACTTAAACATCACATTGAGGACAATATGATGTTTAAGTGTGCAAGAGGTTGTTCCATTTTGGCAATTCTTGTTTATGCATCATTCTTGGCCACTTAATCGCTTATGCAAGTCATTTGTGCGTCATATGCAAATTTTTAAACTTGGTAATTGAGGAAAATCGCATCTTTCAATTGTTTCTGTCATTCACGCTGCGAAATCGATGTTTCGCCGCGGTGACGCTATCCTTCCTAAACAAAACTATTTTAAAGTCCCTCATTTCAATAATTCTCCCTAATTAGATTCTTTTCACTCTTGTGTCTTGAAGATTTTATAAATTTCAAAGTGGTCCTTGTGTTTTTGAAAACAC
>JAOQMP010000003.1:22813017-22818454 GCA_027563575.1 Erythroxylum pedicellare | reverse complement strand
TATAAACAAATCAAAATATTATGCACAGATAATTCATAACTGTTGAAATTATGCATTAACCATAAGATCATAAAATAACATTTAATTTTCGGATTTAAAAAAATAAAAATATTTATCGATGGAATATAAATATGTCGGTAAAATCCATTATATTTACTAGCAGAACACCATAAACCGTCGGTAAAAGTTATGATATTTACTGACAGAATAAAGAATCACCGTTGGAAATATTGACCGCCTGTCGCCAACTTCATTGTCAGAATTTGTTGAACCGTTGGTATACTCATCGATGAGAAATCATAATCGTTGGTAATGTTACCGAAAAAATAACCAATACTATCTGCAAATATTTCGATGGAAAGAAAATGACCGTAGGTAAATTTACAGACGGTCACAGCCAACAGTCGATATATTCACCGACGATTACATAAAATATCCATCGGTAAATTTACCTACAATGTTTTTACGACGTCTTTGTCTGTCGGTTAATTCCATCGCCAATTTCTATTACCGATAGAATCCAAAAGTTTTCTGTCGGTAATTTCCGTCTCTAAACGACATTTTTCTTGTAGTGGTCATAATGGTAAAAAGAACTCCAGATGAAATCTTTATATTCCAATTAGCTTTGATATGTTAAGATGATCTCCAATTCTCTTCTTTGTTAAAAACAAATTTAAAATTATTCTCTCAAAGATTTTTCTTCCTTCAAGCTGCTAACCCTAGGTTTAGAATAGAAAAGAATGATAGACGATTATGTGACTATGGTTTCCTATCATTTAAATACATTTTATCCACCTCAACAATATTTTGAGACAAGACAATATCTTAGGCCATATATCTTTTATAACTTTTTAGTGGGAGACACAAGTTCTGACATGCCTACATCTTAGGTCATATTTTTATAACTTTTCTCTAGGGCAACACAACTTGAGACATGACCATGTCTGAACCTATTTATATATTTGCACTTATGTATGATCTTTATTCTACTTATACTCTAAACCAGATCTTCCTCTATATGTCATTTAAGTTGGATATAGACTACCATATGATTGTTTACTAATTCATATTCACTTAAGAATTATAATTTCTTTGTGTATTTTTTCGTAATTCTCTTTAATTCTTGATAAATCTTATCCTAATTTAACATATTTTTATTACCTAAAAAGATAGAATAAATTAAATAAAATAAGTTAATTTAAGTATAGAAGTAAGAAAAATACTAGTTAAGTATATGTATGTTTTATTTATCTTTTCCAAAGTATCCTTATCATTTTAAGACAAGTCGACTTCACTTTGAAGTTGCATAAAATATTTCTCTACAATCACCCAAATATCTTGTGAGACAAGCAAAACTTTGGTACAAGGATTCTAAGTTTCATAATTTTCTTTTGTGAGGTGAGGTAATTGAAATGAGTATACTTTACTATTGTTTCTCATTTCTTAAAGAATAGCCGAGCTTTGGTACCACTTTATTAAAAGGAGAGGAAGAGTTAGAGAGAAGAGGATTGTTTAAGAGAAAGAAGTTGTATTTCACTTAATTAGTTTTAACTAAGTACAAAGATGTATTTGTAGGTACAAAAGATGACGCTTAAAATCTAAATACAATAATCTATTAATGAATTGCCATTATATAATCAATACATGAACATAATTAAACACATAACTATGAACTTTAATAAACATATATTTAGGCTTTTGACAATTTAATCTAGGCATATAGTTTTAAATTGACTTCCAAGCTATTTATAAGAAGTTGATGGCAATAAACAGGTTTCTTATAGATGAGAATGATAGACTGCATAAGCAACTGTTGCAGTTGGTGTATGAGAATGGTTACTTTCAATGAATGACTCAGAATGCAACATTGGTGCGGCGGTAGTGTAGTAGAAGTGGTGCAAAGATGGAAAAATGACAGTTTTAGTGAGATACAATGCCATTAAGAAATTAGGGATTTTAAGTTTTAATATTTTACATTTTAAATATTTGTTTACCAAGTGATAATAATAAGATAAGAGTTAGTCACAAGACAAATAGTTGGTCAATCACGTAAAAACTGTTAATTGAAGATTTAATAGTTAGTTATTTTTCTAGTTAAAAGTTAGATTATTTTATTAATTTTAAAATTCGAGTTAGAATTGCAAAATTAAATAAAAATCAGAATTTTACTTATAATTAACCCTAAAACAGTTAGTTAACTTTTTCATGCAACGTGGATTACTCTTGTGAATTTTATTTATAATTAGCCCCAAAAAAGTTAGTTAACATTTTCATGCAATGTGGATTACTCTTCAAGACCTGGCTTTCTATCTCGTATGGTAAACGAGTTTTCCATTTACCTGAACAAAAACAGTTGTTTATCACTGTTAGATAGGTACTACGACATAAAAGTTCCTGTAATTCAAACTCAAACTTGCATGTGCGGCTAAAGATATCTATCCAAAACATGGAATTGATGGAAACTCCTAGGTACAGTTGAAGGTCAAGAGGAATCAAAGACAAGTTACAGCTAAAAAAGCAATTTCAGCTGCCTATGTAAAAAAGTAACAACTTCTTCAAAGCTCCGGTTCACGTGCTACATTATGTCACCCTCTTCCATACAAGTTGCTGGCCCTGCAGACAACCCCCAAACTCGGAAATTTTAGATGGTTTTATTGTTCCCAAATCAATCTTATAGTTACAAATAAATGCAGAAATAAAATTTTAATTTCTTTGGTTGTTTTGAAGAAATAATCTTTATTTTCTGAACAGGAAATTATAGGAGCTCGTGGAAGAATTATAGTTCCATGGTAAAAAAAAAGGATGGAAAGTAAGAAAATTAAAGAAAAACAAAATATAGCAAGCCCATGACACTTATGAATGGTAGCTCTTCTTCGATGGAGATATCTTTAATCAGATGAAACCATTTGTTATTTCCCAGAACCACTACCTTGAAACACATATATAGAAATCTTAAATTTTCATTCGATATAAGTAGAAAGATAAACAGTTTAAAAGAGGTTTTTCTCGTTGTTTGAGGTACAAGAAGAAATTTGCGAAAAAGACAAGTTTTGGTTCAGTAAAATAATGCAAGAATATGAACGAAAAAGAATGATGCAAGTTGTAGGAAGGTAAAATTTTTTGTCATGCATGTTTATAATTTGTGTATAAGTTGCTCGTGAAGTAGATACGAAATGATATATGATCAAAGTGAGAGCCATAGCTGTAGATATCAATCTGCCAGGGTATCATGTACCTGATTAGAAGGAAAAGACATTTTGTTTGAGCATCCAAAGAGCTACCGCTCGTGACTCTGCCGCATTTTTGTATATACTTTGTGTGTGTGCATACGTAGACACAATGTTAAAGACAAAGAAACAAGGAAAGAAACAAAACCCTATATGTACCACTATCTCTTAACTGCTTGCCCTCCCCCCTTTTCCAATTCGTGCATGGAAATGTTTTGTGTCAGAGTCACAGCAAAGCATCGATAGTAGCCCTTAACTAACAGTAAAATAATATAAAACACGCAGAGACACATATACCAATGGAATCAATGCCATTTTATTTGTTAGGTACTTAGGTTTCAAAAATCATCGAAGAAGAATCAACACACGTCACCTTTCTCAGGGAAAGTTCCCATCTCCTCCAAAAGAATGGCTTGTCGGCGCGGCAATATTTGTCTGAGAGTCCATTGAGGATCCAACTTCTATTCGACTGTGCTGTTGCTGTGCTTGTTGTTGTTGCTTCTCTCTGTGTGACGAGAATCCTACACTCATGCTTCTTACTATTTGTCCAACTCCAAGGAAGTCTCTTGTCATTCTATCTGATCCACAGATGCCCATGTTTAGACTTTGATTCAACTTCACTTCGTCCATGTTCCCGAAGTTAGGCACATGGTTTTGTTGCTTCTCTCTTTCCAGGAGGGTTGTCCTATTCGAGTTATTGTATCCACCATACTGATTTTCCTGTCTTGAACCAAAAATGGAGGAATTGGCATTAGCAAATGTATTCATCAAGTCCTGAAGGTTTCCGGCGTTTTCACTGAAGATGCCGCCACTGAAGTTCCCAGAAACAAGTGACCTGCTGTCAGATTTGGAAATATTTGAAGCAGATACGCCAAAGCTTCTTAGCAAAGAGGAATTGGTTGAAGTTGAGCCCATTTGAGCAGCTTTCTGAAGAAGAGCTGTTGCAGAAGTATGCGGGAGAGGAACGGCATTATCGATTTGAACAGATGCGTTGAATAGCGAAGGTCCACCAGAGCTCAATTGATCACCCAGAATATTGTTGGAGAAGATGTCGGAGGTTTCATTTTTTCCGCCAGCACCATTTTGGTTATTAAAGTGGTTAGGCATAAGCAATCCCGAAGATGGTAGATTTCCACTGGTGTTGCTTGAATTAATGTTGTTAGTGAGACTGCTTGTTGTGCTGCTATCGGAAAGAAAGCTGAGGTTGAAAAGATTGGCATTAGAGGAAGGATTTGATGTGGAGTTTTGAAGATCAGCAAATTGCATAAGGCCATGATGGAATGACTTGTTTTGGAGCAACCCTTGTGGAGATTGGTGTTCATCATGGTAATTCTGGTTTGATTCTTGCATGAAGAAAGCCGCTGAGGACATTGGCTGCGGGGTCTGGAAAGATGACGAACCGATCGAGGGTGGAAGGAGATGCTCAAATTGTCCAGTCCGGTTTCCGCTACCAAGTCGAAGAAGGTCACTTGATTGATTATTGTGGTCTTGCATAGTTGAATGTTGAGTACCAACTTGAGATAGGCTTATGCTCATCTTGTTATTTCCATATAAATGGCTGCCAATAGTGTTCAGGGTGTGAGGAGGATTTCTTGCACTTTCTTGAGCCAAAGCATCACAGAAGGCTCGATGAGTAATAAAGCTGTCACGCCTGCCACGATTGGAAGAAACCATTACATATATTCTGCCTGAAAAACGTATAAAACTATGCATAATCAAGAAAGAGAGACCTAAATGTTTTTAACTCCAATTCAACTCCAATACATCCACATGTATAAGCAAATTGTTGAATACGAAAACAATGATTGACAAGGAACACGTATACATCAATCATATGAACCGAACACACATTTCCGCACACATAGTTATATAGTTTAAGACAATCAATTGATGCAATTGAAGAATATGATTACCATTTCGGTTGACTTATATGTAGTAAAACTACCTGGCCTCCATTTTCTTCACGAAAAAGCTCCAAGTGGAGTTAAACCTTGTAAGTGAAAACTAGGGTTTACATTGCAGATGGTAAATCACACAAACGTACGATGAACTCTAACGGTCTGGAAGAGAATAATTCAAGGGTAAGAAAACTAAAATATAAAGAGGCTTTCAGCTAGCACAAGTAGAATGTCAGGCACAGAAAAATTGTAAGAAAGAGGAAAGAAAATAGCAGAGAACGTGAAAGATGGAAGTTCAACTATAATTCCCGT
>JAOQMP010000003.1:22808017-22810517 GCA_027563575.1 Erythroxylum pedicellare | reverse complement strand
GAGAGAATGTGTAGCTGTTACATGCTACCCTCACTCACCATACCACGTCGTTATGTGGCCTGTGGATTGGGTCCACCGACTTGTAGGCTTCACCGTCCCTCTCTCTCTCTCTCTCATTTCGCATCTTCTTATTCACTTCCTGACAAACCCTCCTTCGTCACTCTCTCTCTCCATCTCTTTCGCAGTGGACCTCACAAGTAAAAAAAATAAGGACATTGGACAAAATTTTGAAAATATGATACCAAAACTAACATTCATCACAAGTGTAGAAGTACGTTAATCAAAGATAGGATGGCACAGCTCTTGATCTTTGAGTGCTGAGGAATAAAATTTTAAAATACACCTGAGAGTGTTGATTCAACCTGGTCGTAACTTTTAAGTCTTTATGGGTGTTTGTTTAATGATTATCCCCTAGGGTGTTGAATAGTTACCATTCGGATTTCCGACAGGTCCTTTTGGTTCTCACTGACATGCAAAGGGCAAAAAAGGGTCAACACCCTTAGTTGTCTCAGGTATACAGTTTCGTTCGGTTACATGAAAAAAATAGGGGCCCTAGACTCCAAGTCACATTAACATCATCATAAGGGTATTACAGTCCTTCTATAAAGATGACAAATTCCTAATTATGAGAAAACACCTAATCCAACTACTAGGATATGTATAAACAAATCACCCTAATTAATTACATTTCTTTTAGCCTTTAAAATATATAACAAGTATATTTGCCAGTTTCATGTATGTTATTTAAGTCACAATGAAATGACAGCCATATATTCTGCAGAGAAAGAGAAAGCTATGTAGAAGAGGAGGATTTGACGTAGAAGAATGAAGGTATAGAGTAAAAATTATAAGTGGTGTATGTTACATGGAAATTTAAGGGCGTGATTCTGACAGTTTCAATTTTATTCCAATTTAATTTTCCTAGAATGACAGTTAATATTCCATGCAGCTACTTTTTTTTTTTTTTGTTGTTCCTGAAAGAAAGAAAGAAAGAGCATATAAGCGGCAGCGATCAGCATCAGAGTTGTCAACTTTTACAACAATGACAGCTTAACTATAACCATTTCATTTCTCTGTCTAGTTCAAATCCATCTACATATCAATCTTATTACTTTTACGTTGTTTTTCTTTTTGCAATTTGTTGAAATACAGTGGCGATATATATTTTTTTCTTTCTCATCATTTTACTATCAATTCCCCATCTCCACGGTTGACTACCTACTGCCGAATGTTGGTTATCATTTTCTTCTCAACGAATCAGTTAAAGCATTTCATAATATTAAGCTGATTAACGACTTGAAAGGTTTTATGCACTTCTATCGATGCTAGCTAATTAACAGATGTAGTGCTAATCAATTAATACGCCTTTGTTTTATATACCGGGTATATGTTTGGGCGTTTTCAGTGCATCCCAAATTCAACATAGAATACCGTGTTTTATAACAGGAAATAATGTGCAAGAAAAACAATTCAAACTATCGTACTTTAAGACGAAAATATTCCCTAAATCTCACCGGAGCTTCAATCAGACACCATTCCACTTCCTAATAAGGACAAGATTTGTTCATAATGTATGCACATAAATACATATACGCAGATGAATGTACATCTAGGCAAGGCAGATATAAGTTAAAAAGCCATATACATTTAGACATGTTTATTAAACTTTCTTGTTGTACTTATTGTCAATGCATAAATCATCTATCAATATCTATTCAACTTGAAATGACTCCAAATTTTAAATTAGGAAGAGAAAATTAATGTCCAATGATCATATATTATATCAGTGGACCCATCTGTGCCAAAAGTTATCAAATAGATTATGTGATATACTTTGAAATGATAAGCCTGCATACTAAGAAAGGACCATCCGTATCCTGTATAATATCTCGTATATTCTTCTTTTATTATCTTTGCTCACTACTACAAAAAAAGTATACAATCTGCGACGTTTGATCGAGGAAACGTTACAGATTGTATAAACTTTTCATGACATTTTTGAAACGTCAAGAAAAGATTAATTAAACATCGTGAATTTTGAGAACTTATTGAGATGTTTTATTATTAAAAAACATGGCCAAATAAAAACCACAACATTTTTTTGAAGAAAACGTCACGGAAGTGTTGATAAAGAAATTAAAACTCAGTTGTTTAACTAATTAACATTTGGGTATCGTTTTGAACCCAAACGTTTCTTCAATCGCGCCTCCGAGTACTCTAGACTCTCTACACTCTCAACGTATACAGACTGCTTCAAATCTCCCTCTCAAAGTCGCCGCCCTTGCTCCTCCACGTGCGTTGATTCCTAAGGTACATTCTGATGCCCACTGCTCTCTTATCTTTGTGTTTGATTTGCTAAAGCTTGAACTTGCTGTAGTGGGTGGTGTGTAACATCCCATTACCCTAGGGTACGTACCGGGACACCCGTAGGTCATTCCGATACATAGCCTAAGATAAGGGAGTGCTACGTGCGATCACTACAGAGCTCCACATGGCATCA
>JAOQMP010000003.1:22796427-22807917 GCA_027563575.1 Erythroxylum pedicellare | reverse complement strand
TTATTAAAATTGAAAACCATTTTCGGATTTAATGAAAAAATAAATAATATTTATAATTGAATAATTATTAAACTAAAATTTTTTGGATAAATGAAAAATGGAAAAATTCAAATTAAAAATCAGAATAATAATTAAATTAAAATTATTTTTGGACTATTGAAACAAAATAAAAGAACAAATAATTATTAAAATTTAAAACCATATTCGGATTTTAAAAAATTCAAATTAAAATTTAATAATTCTCAAATTTAATTTTATTTTCTGATGAATGAAAATTTTAATTATTTAAAATTGAAAATAAATTAAAATAAAATTATTCTCGGATATTTACACAAATTAATTTACTAACAATCGGCGACGTTTCTTCCCAAGCGTCGCCGATTGTCACCTATTCCGCGACATGTTCTAAACGTCGCAGATAGCTTCATGGTTTCTATGACGTTATTTATAAACGTCGCGGAAACCATTACAATCCTCGACGTTTTCTTTAGACGTTGCCGATTATATGACCTTTTTATGATGTTTTCCGAAATGTCGGTGAATCTGTAGGTTTTTCGTGATGTTTTCCATAAAACGTTGCTGAAACCGTTCCCTACACCACCTTCAACGACGTTTTTTGTGACATTTTTAAAAACATCACAAATAGCATTCTCTGACGTTTATTGACTATTTGAGACATTTTTAAAACGTTACAGAAAGAGTATTTTTCTTGTAGTGCACAAAATTAAATTGGAATTTCATCAGCTTAAATTGTTGTCTAGCGATGGCCGCAACCTTCATAAGATTTAAAAGAAAAACGAAGAAAATGGTTTAAAATCCTCACTTTTAAGAAGGTTAAAGAATTAGAAAAGAAAAAAGGATGCTACAAGACATGGTTGTTGTGCAATAATTACTGTTTTGGTTCTTTTTCTGGAGTTTTGATATTGAACTGCTGAGAATATTTGGTATGGGATGAATGTAAGATATTGAAGATGCTATTTTCTAATAGTGAAAAAAGAATAAGATACAATGGCAACATTACTTATATATATATAGTTTGGTCTAAGCAACCAATAATCTCAAGAAAGCAACAATTTGGAAGACAATATGCGCCCAAAGACGTGTATTAGAAAATTGGACGTGGGTTAACAACCAAGAGGGCTAACTTCAGACTTAGGACTTTGGGTGATGATGTGGAAAAACATGGGGAACGTTTCATGGAGAGGATAAGACCATTAAATGACGACATAAGTGCACTGTTGGCACCAGGACGATGGTTCGGTTAGCGGGTGGACACGCTGTTTTCTTATTGTTGAACAACGGCGGCCGTTTGTCCTTTTTTCAGATATTGCCCTATTTCATTTTCTTTTCTGCCCTCCATCTAACCTTAAACAAACTTTCATAATATTCAAGCTACTTCACTACAACTCATTTCTACTCTCCCCCTCTTTACTATGTTCCTTTCATTCAAGTGTTAAAAATTAGAACCAAATTGGATATATTCTAGGTAGCATAATATTTTGGGAAGAACTGTTAAATAGAGATTAACCCTTTTTCTTGGGAAAAGTAATTGAATTGATTGATATTAAAGTCCTAATACAAATCATTAATCATACAAAATAAAGAACAGTTTAGCAATCTGCACTACACAATTTAGCAATATGCTTTATTAGGAGAGGACTAGCTTGAATAATTTAGATGAACAGCCCCCAAAGTTATACATAAAATGACATAGTTTACGGACCCCAATTTCTTTTTACTTGTATAAATAAATCAGTGATGAGACATCTTGCTCTTGTTGTATTTTTTATCTTGAAGAGAACTTTGCTTATGAACATTTGTAAGGACATTATTAAAACCTTAGAGTTTCTTTCTTACCCAATATCAAGAACTAAAGTGGCCATTGCAAATCTAAAAAGCCTGATGACTGTGTGGATTGAGAATTTATTATCAATATTCTATCTGCCATGGAATTTCCAATAGTAATGGTCAGCAAACAAACTCTTTTTAAAAACTGCAAAGGAATTTGACAACATGACCTTGTTTCACCTTATGTATTTGCTTTGGTGAAGGAGGTATTCAGCAAACTACTCCAAAAGGTTATAGAGAGAACTAAGGGATTCAAAACCCACTCCAAATGCAGAAGATTTAAATTATCACACATTTGCTTTGCTGATGATCTCATGTTACTCTTCAAAATAGATTCCACATCTGTCTCGGCTCTTATGAAAGTACTCATTATGTTTAACAGGACATCTAGTATTTAAGTAAACTGCTCTAAAAGTGGATCATTCCTACCCAATAATGCTTCAAACGTGGAATTAACTCTTAATCTTTATAGTTGGCTCAATCAACAACAACTACCTTTGATGTACCTTGGCATTCATGTTATAGTTTCAAGATAACCTCACCCAGATCTCTCAACTCAATGTTTCTTTCCAACATATTATGGAGATTTACTTATTGATAAATAAGCACTTTGGAGCAAATGGATTCACAATTACTTCATTAAGAATAAGAATTTGTGGAGTTTGAATGCTAATAATGTTACTTCTACCAGCTTGAAAGTTATTTTTAAGATTAGAGGGACAATGAGGTCTCATTTCATTTATCTTGTTAGAAATGATGAAACTACCAATTTTTTGGAAGATAACTAGTTATCAGTAGGCCTTTTGGAAGAAATGGATGAAGTCTTAATTATGAGATCACTAATTTTGTAATAGGCTATAATTTTAGAAAGTTCAACAAGAAAGATACTTATCATATTAGCTCCAATTCTCATTCCATTAAAAGCCTAAATTATATAGGCATCTATCAATTCTAATAATGGAAAAATTATATGGAAACAAACTTCCAAAGATGTTTTCACTAATTAGTCATGTAGACAGGTGCTAGCTAACAACTTGCCAATTCTCCTTTGGAGACACATTGTTTAATTCTATCACCAACAACCACGAACTTCTATTACCTTATGGCTTACAATAAGGAATAGGCTACCAACTGTCGACAAGATGCAAAATTCTTGCACTTTACAAATTAGTGCACTCTTCCTCAAAGAGCCGAAGAGAACTCAGATCACTTATTCTTTTAGTGCAACTTTGTTATTGAAACCGGGAAAGCTTTAATATGCAAATTTCTTATTTATGATTTCCTAAATAACTTAAGCCAAATCAAAATATGGTGTTCTATTATTGAGTTCCCAAACAAAACCATTAAATGGTCCTTCTGCATATCTCTATCATTCCTGGTTACTATAGTATAGGATGAAAGGAACAATTGCATTTTTGTATGACAAATGTCTCTCCAAAGAGTAGTTTAACAACCATCTAATGCACCTGATGAGATCCAACCAGAGGGTGTAAACACATCCAACTAATGCAAAATTTATATTTCAGTTATGTTTTCATTTGTAAGCTTATAGTAGTTCAGTCTTTGTAACTTGTAAGTTTCCTTGTACTTCTACTCCTTGCTAGTTTCCTTGTACTAGTTGGTAGTATATCGTAACACTACTCAAAATAACTAGATCTATAACTATAGTAGTAGTGAGTCTAGGTTTATCCCATAGAGAGTGTTCGATTATCTTTTATTATGAAAAGAAGTAGTATTTAGAATATAGAGGGAGTTGGTTTGGTTTAAAAAAAGAAACAAAAAAATAAAGAAAACATTCAAAAATGATGAAAAGTGATGAATGTGTTAAGGACTTGGTCATCGGTTCAATCTTGGCCTACACTCAATTAAACATACTTCATTGAATTGTTATCATTATACCTCTCTTAGCAACTATTAATCATAAGCTATCAACAAGCTCTGTTAACCTCAATTTTCCCTTAGGTCGTATTTAATTAAGAAGAGCTCATTAATTAAACCTAACTATCGATCAAATAAGAACAAACTCTGTAGATTTAATTGGATAGCCACATTACAAATTGGGAAAATAGATTAATTATGGAAACAACCATAGACACTCAGGTCATTTAACCTAGGTTATGTTATTCCTAATGATTACAAATCATTAGTTGCCACAAATGAATCTCAACATAACAATTACATATTATATTGAAAATTCTAGCAATGGGTTTATGCATAAATAATCTAATGCTAACGAGAATAAAGATCATTCATACATGAAAACCCAAATCTATAAGCATAGGATAATATAATCAATGACTAAAGAGAGATAGAATAACAAACATAATGAAAAATATGCTTAACCAGGTTCTTTGACGTTGATGTTACCTCTAAACTGATGTCCGAATGTCTATCCCTCCATAGGTCTCAAAGGTTTTCCCCTCTTCTTTATTAAAATCGAGACCTCACACTCTCTGGACGACTCCTCAAAACCTTTTCTCAGAAACCCTAAACGATTCTCCAAACTTTTTAACATTTTCTATCATCGCAACATGTTCTTTCTATTTAAAACCATAAGGTTTTCTAGGTGAGGTGACATCATGTCATGGGCATGACATCCCACTCACGAATATGAGAAAGCTGTTGTTCATTCCTTTTAGTGCTTTCTTGTCTCATCTTCGTTCTAATCCTTCTTCTTGTTCTATGAAGACAAGTGAGTGTGAACCGTCGAAAAACGGCTCAAATATATTGCTTTTGACTCTCTTTAGCTCCTTCACTTTTGAATTGTACCTAAAACTAAATATGAACTAAAGTGAATGTCTTAAGCATTTCATATCATTAAACACTAAGTGTTTTGGAATACATTCATAACCAAATAAGTGATATCAAAATTTCCCACACTTAGCTTTTGATCGTCCTCAAGCAAACATCTAAATTAAAGTTATAGAGCCAAAATTTTACTCATTTTCCATATGTCTTAAGAATATATAATCATAAGCAAAGACAAAACAACTTTCAAAAACCATAGCAAGAAATCAACATTTAAAGCTTCTACTCATGATTAACGTTCATCACCTTTAGAATCTGAGGAATATAGAGGTAGACTTGGAAAAAATGTGTTTAATAAGAGATATGCTTTGCATATTATTTCATTTCTCCACCATTAAGAGTCCCATGTATAATCATGAATCAAAGGACTTTTCTAGGTTGTAATATGGGTAAAAGTATGGTGAGATGTATTCATTCAAAACTGGGTACCATTAGTTATGATGAATGTAATAATTATATTTCACAGCTCAAATTCAAACTTTCATGTTATAAACCACATGAAGCATAACCAATTAAGAATCACTCATAAAAATCATTGATGATATCAATACATTGAAACTATAAGGAGTGATCCTTCAAAGCCACATCTACCTCATATGCATTATAAGCAAATCACCCATTCAATACAATTTTAGGAGGCGAAACTAGTCATAAACAACTTTTCAAGACATACACTCTTCCTCGTAGCTACATTCTTTTTCTTTTTTTATTTTTTCCCTTTTTCTCCTGCTTTTCTCTTTTTCTTTCTTTCTTTTTCTCTCTTCTTCATTTAAAAATTGAAAGAAGCTACATCAACAAGGAAATTTCATTGATAAGACATAATGATACGTGCTTAATTGATTGTATATTCATTCCATAATACTTAGCGATTAATGATATGAAATTGCTTAAGATACTTACTTTGGCTTATATATGATTTTAGTAACAATTTAGAAATGAAAGAGCTAAAGTGAGTTGAAAGCACCATTTTTGAGTCGCTTTCAAAAGATTCACACTCACTCATCTTTATGAAGCAAGAAGTGAAGTAAATCACTTGTTAATATAGAAATCACATATAATATGTAAAATGCACAAGAAGGGGGTTGAATTATGTAAACTTTTCAAAAATATTAATCTTTTGGGATTTCTTGAATTTCTTTACAAAATTCAGATGATCACAAAAATACTTTACTAAAATTGATAAGTAATGCAATTGCAAGAATTATTATCTACTCTTTTAACAACAAGAAAATTAAAAGATAAGGGTTAGAGAATATGTTGGCCCCCAATTTTTTTTCTTGATGAATAAGTATGATTTACATCAATTATAAGATCTTTATTAAAGTTTGTGGAGTTAATTATTATATTGATATTAGAAAGATTATATGATATGGGTTGATTGAATTAAAGTGTTAAGGTTATAAGGATATTCATGGGTGCTTTTGGTAAGACAATTAAGGATAAAGAACATAAGATATATAAGGAAGGATAAAATGGACATTGTGCAATTATTAAGGGTATAAAAGGTGAGAAGATTTGTTGTCTTAGAGGAGAGAAGAAGCTAATTTGTGGATGAGAAAAGAGAGAAGAGAGAGAAGCACGAAAAAGAGAAGAGAGAGAAAGAAGAGAAAACAAGCTAGGGTTTCAAATTTCTAAGCCTTCAAGAGAGATTTTGAGGTTGTTCAAGAAAGGAAAAAGGTAAAGGAAGAGAAGAGCTTCCATTTGAGCAAAGGATCTCTTCACTTGGTGAAGATTCAAGGAAATCAAGAAAGACAAAAGAAGCAAAGGATCAAGAGAGGCAAGAGGAACAAGAGAAGAAGCATTTTTGAACAAGTTTCTAAGCATGGAAATCAAGGTGGGTACATGTTTATAATAGAGTAAATAAGCCACTACTGTTTTTCTTTAAATCAAAGAAGTCACTGATTTCAATTGCATCATAAGTGTTGCATTCATTATTCTTGAATAATTTGTGAAATTGTTATACGTTGCTGCATGAATTATATTGATGTTTGATGAAAAGACTTTGCAAATGATTTATGAAAAGATCCATGTTTATGGAATCAGTTTTCAAGAATGGTTTTCAAGATATATATATCAAGTATATGAAAAGCAAGCTTTCGAAAAAGTGCCATTTTGGGTAACAAGTTTACAAGTCATGAATTGTGTGTTATGTGTGTTTGTGGTGTTCCCTTAAGTTTCATCACGTGCACGTTGACCAAGTTAGAGGCTTCTCCTGCCTGCTCGCTAGTGGCATGGAGCTCCTTCATGGACTCCCTTAAGTTACGGCTACACAATTCACAAGACCCTTATGGGAATTGTGTATATGTTCTGTTTTTGGATCCACCTAAACCATTCTAATGTGCTCATGTTATGTTAGCAAGTTTGATGCATTCATGTTTTGTATTTGTGGATTTTGGCTAAAAGCCTAAGAAACATGTGTTTTATAAACTCAATGAAAATTTTCTATGACAAGAAAAATGGTTTCAAAAGTTTTGTTTATCTTTTTGTTATAAACTGTTACCCACGAGCTTTCAAACTCACTTCCTTTTTACCTTATCTTCAGGTGATAGCTAAGAAATCAAATTTTCAAGAACTTAAGGGAAACTCTCCGAATTTGCTTAATTTGTAGTTTGAGTTGGTTTTGGGAATGCACAATGTTATAGTTGCATACCCAGTTTATTTGTTTGAGAATTGTTGTAATTTGATACTTTGAGATGAGGTTGTAATGTGGCTTAGAATGTCATCAAAGATTTGTAAAAACTTTATTCTTTTCAGGTTAAGGAAATATGAATTGTGTATGGATGATATTCATATGATTATCAGCTTGAACATATGGTTTTGAGCATAAATTGTGGATATATATATATATATATATTCATATATATGTATGTATACATACATATGCCTAAGTGAGATTTGTGGAAAGGAAAGACAGGAATTATGATCGATGAAATGTAGTTGGATGTGATGAGAAAAATGAGTTAAGATTTGAGAGTTTCATGAAGTCAAATAAGTAGTTGAATGGTTGTGCTCAGGACATTCCAAGGTTGCACCGTACGAACTTACAAGCCTTCCATAGGGTAAAATTTGTGTTATGAATTAAAGGAAAAGTCTGGATTGATCTAGGCTAAAGTAGATCAAGTTGTCTTCTAGAAAGTTATAGGTCTTTCTTTTGACTTTCCAACGGTATATAGTATAGAATTTTTAGACCTCTGGATCGAAAATCATGGTCCTTAGAAAGGGAAGTTCTTAGGAGTATAAAAATGTATCGTCTATAAAAACTCATGGTCTGTAATGACGTCACATTGTCTGTAATGACGTCATTTCGTCTATATGGATGTATTGGCTGTAAAGATGCATCGTCTGTAAAGATGTATCATCTGTGATGACGTCATATCATCTATGATGACATCATTCATCTTAAGAGATGCATCGTCTGTAAATACGTATCATCTGTAAAGACGTATCGTCTGTGATGATGTCATATTGTCTGTGATGACATCATATCGTCTATAGAGTTGTATCATCTATAAAGTCGCTTCGTCTTAAGAGTGGCATCGTCTTAAGTTAACTATGCTTCGCCTTAAGAGTTGCATCGTCTTAAGTTGACATTGCTTCGTCTTAAGTTGACTCTGCTTCGTCTTAAGAGTTACATCATCTTAAGTTGACTTTTCTTCATCTTAAGTTTACTCCCCTTCGTTTTAAGAGTTGCATCATCTTAAGTTGACCCCGCTTCGTCTTAAGACTTTGCTTCGTCTGCTTTTCGCTTCGTCTACTTTCTACTTCGTCTGCCTTTTGCTTCATCTGCTTTTTGCTTCATCTATTTTCTGCTTCGTTTGCTTTTTGTTTCGTCTGCTTTTTATTTTGTTTACCCTTTTTGCTTCATCTACTTTCTGCTTTGTTTGCTTTCTGTTTCGTCTGCTTTTTGTTTCTTCTGCTTTTTACTTCGTCTGTTTTCTACTTATGTGAACTAAACTTCTTCTTCTGTACACTATTCATTTAATTCTATTGTCCGCTCAATTTTTGACCCTTCAGACGATAGAATTTGTCTTCAAGGTCTTTATAAAAGTTGCAGATCTTGAAGCCCTCTTTCAAACCCTCCTAGAATGATCTTGATCTGATATCCCTAGAGCAAGTTATGCCTTTTGTACCGAGATAGGTGCAATGTGGTAGTGGTCAAAACCCTGTTTGATTCTTTCAACCATAACTTTGTTATCTGACCTCCAAATGAGGTGAATCCTATGTCTAGATAAACTAGAGACATAGAGCTATCAAACGATATAAAGGAATAGAAGTTTAAACCAGCCTATAAGATATTCAATATCTGGATGGAAGTTGAGCATAGAATGTTTGCTTCAGTATAAGAAAGATTTGGAAGATAGGGCTTAATATTACGATATTAGAGAATCAGGATGAACCGAGGATGAATAATGAGAGTTAAATGGGAATAATTATGCATGGTATCAAGCGCAAGTACACGGTTTATGATAAAGAATGTTGGGCTCTAAAATCGGTGACCAACAGTTATGGTATCAAAGCAAGAAGAGGAATCGATGATGGTTAAAGAGACTTCGAGGGAATAAGTTCAGTGATTATGTTATGATTTCGTAAGAGTTGGGTTCTGGAATGGGAGCCAACATTTCATGTAAGAAATTAAGCTACTCCTTGGTGAAAAATCAAGGTAAAACTGTATGGTTTAATTTCTCATCTTCATCTTTCTTGCTTTACTCATCAAGAACTAGAATTATAAGGTTGGATATGGGATTGAGATATGTATTTTTGATGTCCTAGCTAGTGAATTAAGTAAATCCAAAGGGGAAGAGAAGGAAGAGTACTAAAAGAAAAGCTAATTGGCAAATTTTAGGATTTAAGACTACACTTATTTTAATTCTCCTTTATGTGTATGTTTGAATGGATATACAGATTCAATTGAATATGTAATGTTTTTTTGGGTTTATTTTTGGTGTTATGTTTGTGTTACTTTTCATGGAAATGGTTGTATATGACAAGAGTATATCATGTAGTAAAATTCTGTCTTAGGTTTGTTTGAACCAGTTACATTGTTTGAGTCATAACTCAGCCTAAATACCTCTAAATTAGGTGATTTCAGTTGCATATGAAACTTAAGACATATAAATAAAAAATATAGAAGTGACTAACTTAATTATGGCTTTCTGACATTAGGAATTGGGATAGAAAATGGTGACCTAATGTTGCCCCTGTTTTGGAGTGGTTTGTGATATTTGGTCTATATCTTATGATTGGAAAGGTCAAATGATCTGATTGTTCATTCTATGGAAACTAAAGACATAGGGGAACAAATGTATAGAAGATTCAAAACCTAATTCGAATGTTTTCTATATGCGTATTAAAGAACAACTAGAGTCCGTCATGTGATTTGCTTCTGGACTGATTCTTTGCTTATTTTTAGACCATTATAGGCTTAGGCCAAATTGCACATTTTGAGCTTGTTTTTGTTTTTAATTTTTACTGAATCTTATCCAAACCTTTTTGAATGTGTATGAAACGTTTCAAATACCCAGAAATAACCAAAATAGGACTTACCATATATGAATCAAGTAATTAAATATTGGAATTTAAGATTGAGCATAGTGCATTCCAAAAAAACTACATGTACATAAATGATTTGTATGCATATTTATTGCTCATTTGTGTATAGTATGATTATACAAGTGTGATTTTGACACCCTTCTAATGGTGGTAAGTTATGTCTTGAATATATGAATACAGATACATATTTTATGACTTGTCAATATGTGAATTGTGAAATTGGCAAATGGTCAAAGGAAATGTTACAGTGCTTGCTCTATTGTCTTAGTGGTGGATAGATAGGCATGCCTATAGGGATACAATGCAACTTCTACAGTGTGACACTAATGGTGTCTTTATTTCGAGACTATAATGTCTTTACAGTTTGATACCTTTGGGTATCCACAATTTGATACCTTTGGGTATTCACAGTTTGATACTTTAAAGTATCCGTAGTTTTTATATCTTCAAATATCTATAGCTCCCATTATCCACACCTATGGAAATATGAAGGCTTAACATAAAAGTAAAGTAAATGGTTATAAATAAGAAATACAACATGGAAACATAAATAATTGGTATTGATGAGCATTTCCATTTATATTAATAATTTGTATCAATCAGTGTTGAATATCAATATTTGGTTTATAAATGTGCATTTTTGGTACATGGATAATATATTGAAGCATATTTGCATAATGTACTTTGCTTAAGTATGCCATCATTGTTTACATGAGAATTGAATATCAATGTTTGGTTCATGAATGTAAATTTATGGTATGTGAGTTGTGATATTTCTGAATGTGTGTGCTTAACGGATGATTGCTGTGAGTAGTCATCCAAACTAAGTGTTTTCCCCACTTAACTTTCAAGCTTAGCATGGGTGTTAATCCATGTAGGTCCAAGTCATAGGAGTAAGGAACAGGGAACATCTGCAGGGACCAAGGCCAATAGCTAGGAGTAAAAGTACCTTTAGATGTGTCTTTTAATTAAAGAATGATTATATATGTAATCAAGGAAATTGTATGTTTTCCTTTTGGATTAACATGTAAATATAAAGATGTAATACTACTTTGCAATGATAATGTTAAATGATATGAAATTTTGTAATATGTATATGTGTAGCATTGAATAGAAAATTGTGTAAGGATAGTCCTTATAAATGAATAGAAATGTATGTGGATGGTTGTAGGTTCCGTATAGGGGATGTTACATTATTATTTCTCTCTTATATCACAAATGTTTTGTCATCATAATGAGAGATATTTGAACCGAGAGAGGTTCCAATTGATGTTTTGATGATAT
>JAOQMP010000003.1:22778044-22790289 GCA_027563575.1 Erythroxylum pedicellare | reverse complement strand
TCTATTTGTGATCTTGTTGATTCTCTTTTATCTTGCATAGTTGTGTTTGATATTAAGTTGATTCTAGATTCCAAAGTTACTTGTTGCATGGACTTATCTACTACACACGCTAAGAGCATTAACAGGGTTTTAAGAAATGGAGTCCAATTGATTAAGATCTTGGACTTAAAAAGTTCTTTAAGGTTTACCAATTTGAAACTTAGTGATTTCCACTCCCATCAAAATTATTTTCGAATTATGATAGCCAAAGCTCATTTTCAAGAGGATCCTATCACTCTTTGATCATTTGACTTAATGTTTCCGTTTTCTATTCCCAAAAATCCAAAAATACATTTTACATATTTTTCTTACAATTCAGTTTACAGTTAATATTTTCAAAGATCAAAACCCCCTCCTTACCAAATTAGTTTGCATTTTGTGACATATAGGTTAACTTAGATCCATTCATTTTAGGTTTCGATTAAGTGAAATGACTCGAGGTTACATCCTATATTGCAATTCTTAGGTTATTTTTTTGATTTGACCTCTAAGGGTACGAACAAAGGTCTGAATCAAAATGGCGTCGTTACCGAGGAACCAAGAAATTGGTTCTCTAGGTTAACTTTTGTCATTTTGCTGCTAAGTGAGGTTAGAAGCCTTTTATTTAGATTGTATTCTAGATAGTTTAGCTTCATACTTGTCAATAGTATAGGATTTCATTTTCTTTGCATAGCATCAAAATTTTGAAAATACAAATAAAAGGATACTAAACTTTTTGCACTTTTCATACTTCGCATTTTTGCACCCACATAGTTTTGAACATTTCTTTTGATTGCTTTTTGATCCATACATACATACTTTTATACATACTTTCACACACCTACACACTTGCATCCATCACATCTCATCTTTTTATTTGACTTTGTGTATTTGCAAGTCAATGTTGTTACCTTTTATTTTCATTTGAATTGTTCCCTTGCATGCCCCTGAAAACCAAACTTCTACCTTTCTACCCTAAAATTAAGAGACGTTTGAGAAAAATCAGAAAGGAGAGGAGAGAAAAAGAGAGAAGCAATGTAGTTATTGAAGAGGAGAATATCTCAGTGGAGTCTAGTCAGCTAAGTAGTGAGAGCGAATCATTAGAAGGAGTGATAATGGCTAAAAACCTAGCTTTTTTCCAAAACCCTAATCGTAATGCTAACCAACCTAGGAATGGTGATAATGGAGGTCATGGGGAGCAAGAGCGAGTTAGTGAGAACAATGGAAATCATAGAAGAAGGACCATTAGGCAAGCTACTACCTCTGATGTGAATTATGATTCATTTACTCTTACTTGCCCTAATTTTGATGCTAATTTTGAAGTTAAAGGATTGCTTATTAATTCTCTTCCTAAATTTCATGGCTTGACAGGAGAAGATCCCTCGTTGTCCATGATTTGTCAAAGCATGAAACCAGTGGGAGCTTCTCTTGATCAAGTACTATGGAAAGTCTTTCATCTATCCTTGGAGGGTAAAGCAAGGGAGTAGTATATGAGCCTTCCAAGACATGTGGTGAATGCCTACCATAGTTGGGTTAATTTGCGAAAGGCATTCTTGAAAAAGTATTTTTCGACCTATAGAACTTCATTAATGAGGAAGGAGATTTACTCGTCACGTTAAGATTATGATGAGTCTCTCTACGATTATCAGAATCATTTTCAAGATCTATTGTCCAGATGCCCTCACCATCAGATACCTGATGAGCAGTTAGTGCAGTACTTTTATGATGGACTGAGAAATCAAGAGAAATGTATGTTGGATGTGGCTTTAGGAGGTTATCTAATTGACCTGACAGTTGTAGAGGCATGGGATCTAATTAAGAAGATGGCTCTAAATCACCAACATTATAGTGTTAGAGACACTAAAGGCATACATGCGTTAGGAGCTTCAACAGCTCACTCTAGAAGAATGGAAAGTCTGGAGTCTAAGCTTGACTCTTTGGAAAGTAAAGTGACTTCGCAGCTGTCCTTCATTACTGCAGAGTTGAAAAACATGGGTTTGCATCGTTCAACACCTTCTATGGATCTTACTACACCTAGTTGCGATACTTGTGGGTCAGTAATGCATATCTCTAGTGTCTGCCCTAGTCGTTATGAAGAGGTGTCTACTGTTTATCAAGATCGGCCCAATCAGAAATGGGATCTCTATTCCAACACTTATAACGAGGGATGGAAGGCAAATCCTAGACTCAGTTGGAGAAATGAAGAAGGAAGAGGTCTAAATAGATTTCAATAAGGTGGAGGGGTTGGTTCTTCCACAAACCAGTTCCACAACCAACAGCAAGCTTTAACTGTCCCACTAGAGGAAGACACTAATCAACTTATGCATAACATGATGGCATTGATGAATGAGGAGAGGACTTCTAATAACAACCAATTCAATGCCATAGCCTCTTTGATTCAACAGGATTCTTCTAAAAATGTTGCTAGGTTCAATGCTCTAGAGAAGATAATGGAACAATGGGAGATGAAGGCTGAGAATATCAACTCCTATGTCAATGGGAGATGAAGGCTGAGAATATCAACTCCTATGTCACTTAACTATCTAACAACATGAGTGAGAATCAAGCTAGGAGCAGTGGAACTATTCCCTCTAATACTGTTATGAACTCCAAGAGTTTGAATGCCATAACTCTTCGAAATGGGAAACAAGTGAGGTTCAGCAATCAAGATGAGGGAGTAGATGAAGAGGAGATTGAGTGTGAAGAATTGCCTTCAACAACTGCAAGAATCAAGAAGTTTGAAAGCTCCAAGGAGAGAGAACTTTTAACTAAAAAGGAGTCCAAACCATTAAAGAGCAAAGAAGCAAATTCTAAAAGCGACCAAGAATCAAGCAAGCAAGGAACCCACGAAGCCAATGATAAGGAAGTAAATCTTAAAAGCCTTCCTTTTCCTAATTCGTATTTGCTAAGCAAAAAGATGACTGAAACTAAACATGAGAATCATTGATTTGTTTGGTAGAGTAGAAGTCAATATCCCCTTGCTTGACCTTGTGAAAAGGGTTCTTGCGTATGCTAAGTACCTTAAAGACCTGTGCACCAACAAAAGGAAGTTCAAACCAAACGAAAGAGTGCAAGTCAGCTCAAATGTGTCTGGTTTATTTAAACCCCAAATTCTTGTAAAATGCCAAGACCCTGGATCTTTCACTATCCCTTGCACTATAGGTAAGGTTACTATAAAAGGAGCCTTGTTAGATTTAGGGGCAACTATTAATGTTATGCCTAAGTCTGTCTACACATCATTGGAGTTAAGAATCTTAAGTCTACATTTGTAGTTCTTCAATTGACTAATAGGTCTCTTAGGCATCCTGTGGGCATTATAGAGGACATTTTGGTCCAGGTTAAGGGTTTGTCTTTCCAGCTGACTTTTATGTGCTTGGCATGTCTTCTGAAGTTGTGCAGGATACTACTTTGATTCTTGGTAGACCTTTCTTAAGGACTGCTAGCACTATGATTAACATGGAAGAAGATACCATCACTATGGAGGTAGAAGATCAAAAAGTGTGCTTTAACATGTACGAAGCAATGAAACATCCTCATGAGGATTATTCACTTTTAGGAGTTAATATGCTCGATATTTCTATTGATGATATTTGCTCCGATTTTAAATTTAAAGAGGATTCCTTTGATTCTGAGTTGTATTCACTTGATTTTTCTAACTCACGTATGATTTTAACGTCTTCTATTGCCAGTGATGATCCCCGTTGGGAAAGGTTTTTTGTTAATTTTTTAGGTGATTTCGACATCATAGAGACTGACATCGATGAGGAAATCACTGAAGGTATTTTACCTCAATGAAGGTGTTTGATTGAAGGGATGCATAAGGATTTGGCCCAGGCAGTTGCCACCATAGATCAACATGAGACGGGTTCAACGTTTGAAGTAAAAGGAGATTGTAATACCAACCGCATGGTACCTGAGCTGTCATTAGTTGAAGGAAAGGGGAGTAATCTTTTCTCTCTTGAACTTTATAAATTGATCCCTTCTGATGTGCAACCTCCTGTGATTAAGTTGAAACCCCTACCCCCTACTTTAAAGTATGCCTTTCTTGAGTCTAATGAGTGATTACCTGTTGTAATTGCCAATACCCTATCTCATAATGAGGAAGAGAGACTCCGTCCTGTTTTGAAAGAACATAAGAGGGCTATAGGGTGGACTTTAGCGGATATACCTGGAATTTTCCCAGCTATTTGCACACATAGGATCTTATTGAGTAAAGGTTCAAAATCTGTGAGGCAGCCCCAAATGAGACTAAACCCACTTATCTTAGACGTGGTTATTGACCACATGCTTGAAAGGCTTGCAGGCAAATCACATTATTGTTTTCTAGATGATTTCTCTGGGTACTTTCAAGTAACTATTGCACCAGAGGACCAAGATAAAAACCACTTTTACATGTCCCTTTGGTACCTTTGCCTATTGAAGGATGCCTTTTGGTTTATGTAATGCTTCAAGGACTTTCCAACATTGTGTGATGGTTGTTTTCTGTGAATTTTTAGAACGCATGGAAGTATTTATGGATGATTTCACATTTTATGGTGATTCTTTTGATACTTGCCTATCTAGTCTTGTAAAAGTTTTAAAAAGGTGCATCTAAAAGAATTTGATTTTGAACTTTGAAAAATGCCATTTCATGATCAATGAAGGTATAGTGCTAGGTCATTTGATTTCTAGCAAAGGGATTGATGTTGATAAAGCTAAGATTGAGGTTATATCTTATTTGCCTTATCCTACCTATATTACAGATATAAGATCATTTTTAGGTCATGTAGGATTTTACAGGCCGTTCATAAAAGATTTCAGCAAAATTGCATTACCTCTTTCGAAGCTTTTACAAAAAGATGCAAAATTTGAGTTTGATGATTCTTGTAGGGATGCTTTTGATAAGTTGAAATCAAAACTCATTTCTCCTCCTATTCTAGTTGCTCCTGATTGGAACTTTCCTTTTGAGCTTTCATATGATGCTTCTAATTGTGCTGTAGAAGCTATGTTGGGCCAACGGGAGGAGAAGCTCGCAAGAGTTATTGCATATGCCTCGAAAACACTAGATCCAGCTCAAATTAACTATACAACAACTGAGAAAGAGCTGTTTGTAGTAGTTTTTGCCTTAGAAAAGTTTAGGTTGTATTTGTTAAACTCCCATGTGACCATTTTTACTGATTACGCAGCTATTTGATATCTCCTCAAGAAACCACAATCAAAGCCTAGATTGATAAGGTGGGCATTGCTTCTTCAAGAGTTTGATATTGAGATAAAGGATTGAGCTAGGGCAGCGAACCATGAGCTGATCATTTGAGTAGGCTACCAGGCGATACACAGGGAGTGGACTCTTCTGAACTTACTTGCAATTCTTTTCCTAATTCAGTCTTATGTGCTTTAGTTTTTAAAGAACCTTTGTATGCACATATAGTCAATTATCTCATGACTAGACTAACCCCTCTTTTTATGTCTAAGTTGTAGGGGCCCAAAAGCTACAAAGCGAAGCTAGGCATTACATTTGGGATGCTCCTCATCTATGGTGATTGTGCAGTGACCAAGTCATCAGAAAACGCGTGCCTAATGAAGAATTCGATGTTATAATTTTAACTTGCCATTTAATAGTTTGTGGTGGGCATTTTAGTTTAAGGAGAACATTTAGGAAAATTTCTAGATCCTGGTTTTTATTGGCCTACTCTTTTTAAAGATTCATTTACCTTTTGTCAGTCATGTGACAAATTTCAACATTTTGAAGGGTTAGGTAAACGACATGAAATGTCTCAGCAGCCTTTATTATTTTGCGAAATCTTTGACGTATGGGGGATTGATTTCATGGGTCCCTTTCCTCCGTCTTTTGGCTTTGTGTATATCCTTTTAGCTGTCGACTATGTATCCAAATGGATAGAGGATGTACCTACTAGAAAAGATGATGCGCAAGCAGTATCTAAATTTCTTAAGTCCAACATTTTTTGTAAGTTTGGGATTCCTAAGGCTGTGATTAGTGATAGAGGAACAGACTTTTGTAATAAGGTCGTTGATAACCTATTTTCCAAATTTAGAGTCACTCACAAAGTCTCCACTGCATACCACCCACAAACCAAAGGTCAAGCTGAAATATCGAATAGAGAGGTGAAGCACATCTTGGAAAAGATAGTAAAGCCATCAAAGAAAGACTGGAGCTTGCATCTAGAAGAAGCACTGTGGCCCTATCGACCTGCCTACAAGTCACCACTAAGCATGTCCCCTTACCGTTTAATCTATGGCAAGGCTTGTCATTTGTCGGTAGAGTTGGAGCATAAAGCATATTGGGCAGTCAAACGGTGCAACATGAACTTGGAATCTTCTGGTATAGAGAGCAAGCTACAGTTGCAAGAATTAGAGGAGTTGAGGCTAGAGGCGTACGAGAATTCTCGCCTATACAAGGAGAAAACAAAGTTGATGCACGATAAGATTCTCCAGAGGAAGAGTTTCAAGGAAGGAGACAAAGTTCTGTTATTCAAGGATCGTTTCACTTTTAAGAATGGAAAGTTCAACACTTGTTGGGATAAGCGATACTTAGTTACTAAAGTGCATAATTTTGGTATGGTAAAGCTTTTACATGAAGAGACCGGAGCCAAACTCAAAGTGAATGGCCACCTATTGAAGCTCTATCATGAGAAACAATAACCTCCATAAGCATCAGGTTGTTTCTTTCCTTCACTTGTTTACTTACCCTTGCTTTGTGACTGATTATGACATTGTCGGATGCATTAGTTTGTTGAATAAGTGTGGGGGAGAAACCACTTCAGTAGGACATTAGCTTAGCTTTTAGTTCAATCAGCAGTTTTTCAATTCAATAATTCCCTTGCTAGTTCTGTCTCCTATTTTATTTTTGCTGTGCATGTCGGCCTGATGCATGATATATCTTCAAGTTTGAGGAAATTGATATGATTAATTTTGTTGCACTTTATTTTCTTGAGCTCATTTGGTGCCTTATGGCTTTGTATATGATCTTTAAGGTTACTGAGTACCCAGCTTGTGTCAATTGTTTGTCAGTCATATTTCTCATTCCCTTTGTTGAACGTTTATTTCTTTCTTGTTTGATATTCCTTTCAGGTAAACTTTGCCGCGGTGTGGATTCCACGTCGCCGCGGCGAACTTACCTTATTCCTTTATATTGCTCTCGGGTGAATTTCGCCGCAGTGTGGATTCCAAGTCGTCGCGGCGAAAGTTCCTCACACCCTTTATGTTGCTTTAGGTAAATTTCGCCGTGGCGAAGATACCTCATTTATTTTTTTCCTCTCGGGTTAATTTCACCATGGCGAACTCCCCATCATTCCTCTCTGTTCCTTTCAGGTTAATTTTGTCGCGATGTGACTTCCATGTCGTCGTAGTGAAACATTGATACTTTGTTGTTTTTGTGATTAGGGTTAAGTTCGCCATGGCGAATTTCAGCTTTTGCCGCAACGAAAGTTTAATCTGCGCGAATTTTACCTGATGAAATTACCATTCCACTCCTATTTGCTCTTAACCATTCGTATTCCCTCTATCCTTTTCTATCATTTCACACATCCCAACCCCTATTTAACCTTTCCGACCCCTTTCCTTCCTTCCCTACCTTCACTTTCGCCGTGGCGCACCTCTGGATCCTTAACCCAACCTCTCCCTTCTGACTATCTACGCAGATTTCAATCTTCATTAAGTGTTTCTTCTCTTCCTTTTTCTTAGTTTGTGTAGTGTTTAGGGTAGACTAGGTTGTCTATCTTGTTTTCTTTTCTATTTTCCCTTTAGATTCATTTTGTTTAGGTTACCTAGGATTGCTAATTATGCCTTTGCTACTTGCTTAGGTTATTATTTTTAGTTTGCTTAGTTATGTTTCGATGTGCATTTTTTGCAGGATAATGCCTTGAGTTAAACTCCCTAACCCTACTACCTCTCCTTCTCCTCCTAACCCTCATAGTGACTCTTTTAGTTTGCCGCGACAAAGTCAATTCCTTTCATAAAAAGAAAAAGACATTTTCTGTTTTAAGTCTCTCATTTCAATACTTCTCCCAAATTAGATTCTTCTCACTCTTGTGTCTTGAAAATTTTATAAATTTTAAAGTTGTCCATGTGTTTCTGAAAAACTATCTATGTTTTTAAATGATAGTTAATTTTGGTTGATTCCATTTTCAATGTTTTCACGAGAGGAAAGTGAGGGTACGTTGAGAGAGTAGCACTATGCGTTTTTAAACCTTAAGATTGCTTAATTGAGATACTAACCTTGTTGGAAGGACATTTGGGCCTGAATTCTTTCATTTTGGTGTGTATCTGCTTAATTTTATATCTCTTTAGAACTTGTTTTAATTCTTGATCAAAGTTTGATGAACTAAAATTTTGTTAATATGATAGAGACATTCTTTTCAAAAACCCTATTTACCCAAACACAAACCCCAGACACTTAACCATTGCTAGCCCCTTTGAGCCATCTTTTGAGTGCATGCATATCTCACAATTAATGTGATTGTCTCAACTCCGGTTAAAGATAATCTAAAAAAATCAAGGGTTTCTATACAAATCAAAAGAAAGAAAAAGTTCCAAAAGTTCCAAAAAGCTAAAAAAAAAATAGAAAGCCTTCTCAAAAGAGAAAGTTATAAAAAATGTTAGATTATGTTTGTTGATTGTTTAAATATTTTCTTGCGCATAGTTGGCTTTTGTTTCATGTGGAAAATAATTGTGATGCTTGTACTTATTTTTCTTCTTCTAGTCAATCAATATCATTTCGTCTTTCGTACATTACAACCCTGAAAGTCCTCTTGATTTTCAAAATTATAGTTCTTGTGGTGGAGAGGTAGGATTATCACAAGCTTATGGAAGAGAATGTATTAAGCAAATTGTAGAGTGAAATTATCCCAAGACAAGCGAGTTAAGAGATTAAACACATTTCCCTGAGAGAAATCTCTCTTGCCCAATCTTTTGGATTACATACTTATAGTGTTTATTTTCTTAGCACTCTTTCAGTCTGCTTGGGTTGATTTCTAAGGAAGTGATTTAATTAATTATCTGCTCTCATTTTTAAGCATGGTCAGTATTTTCTTTTGCATGGTGTCTCTTTGACTTTTATAAGCATTGTCCAGGAGTACAAAGGTCTAAATGTGGGGGAATTTGATTAAACCCAAGTTTCCTATATCATTTGGTGATAATTTCATGATTTTTGTTATACTTTTTAGCTCTTATCATCGAATATTGTGCTTAATTTAGCTCATGAGTGCTTGTTTTGAATTAATGTAGTTTAAATGTGAAATTGTCACAAATAATTAATAATTGCACTAAATTGATTTTTCGAACAATTGACACTGCAAACTACTATTTTTCATTGTAGGACATTTAAGAAGTAGAGTCAAAGAGTGAAGACCAAGAACATAAGTCAACAAGGTAACAGGTAAAGTTCACCGCGGCGAAATCAGAAAATCTTTGAAGAAACCTTTCGGGTAAAGTTCACCGCGGCGAAGATAATGTTTTCGCTGCGACAAAATCAACAAACCTTTAAAGAAATCTTTCGGCAAAAGTTCGTCGTGGTGATACATTTGAATTAGCACTAGACCCGAATTATTTTTGAAAAATTAACCAACTGTGCAACCCGATCCAGCAACCCATTTTTGAAAAAAAACCTTTTTTGGGATAACATACAAAAGGAGGGAGAGAGCCGACACACAGAAGACATTCAGATTCCATCATCTTCACACAACTAACATACCATCATCTTCTCTCATATCATTCTCCTTTTCTTTCATTTTTCACTGTCGACTTCTACCATGGGTGCCTCTGATTGCTTCTCGGTTGTGAAGTTTCTTGGAGCTATTTGTGGCTAGGCATCTCTCTCCTCCTAAAGATGTAGCAATGGCTAGAGTTCAATGAGCTTAAAAGGGGAGTAGCTTAATCCATGGTTTAGCTATGATTTATTAATTCCTAGTTTTAGGATTTGTAATTTGTAGTTGAACATACTTGATTATAGTTTAATCAAGTGTTGGATATTAAATGTGTAGTTTGGATTTGTTTATGTAGAACTTTGAGCTCAAATATATGAAGTCTCATATATGTCTATTTGTGATCTTGTTGATTTTCTTTCATCTTGCATAGTTGTATTTTATATTGAGTTGATTCTAGATTCCAAAGACTTTGTTGCATGAACTTATCCACTACACACACTACGAGCATTTAACAGGGTTTTAAGAAATGGAGTCTCATTGATTAAGATCTTGGACTTAAAGAGTTCTTTAAGGTTTACCATTTGAAACTTAGTGATTTCCACTCCCATCAAAATTATTTTCGAACTATGATAGTCAAAGCTCATTTTCAAGAGGATCCTATCACTCTTTGATCATTTGACTTAATCTTTCCGTTTTCTATTCCTAAAAATCCAAAAATATATTTTACATTTTTTCTTACAGTTCAATTTACAGTTAATATTTTCAAAGATCAAAACCCCCTCCTTATCAAATTAGTTTGCATTTCGTGACATATAAGTTAACTTAGGTCCATTCATTTTAGGTTTCGATTAAGTGAAACAACCCGATGTTGCATCCTATATTGCAATCCTTAGATTATTTTTTTGATTTGACCTCCAAGGGTACGAACAAAGGTCCGAATCATTAGGCTTCTTAGTAATGCTTCTTCTTTTATGAAATTATTGTTAAAGATGAGAACCGATATCAAAAACTCACATGTAAGCATTATAAAGAATAGCATAAATACCTCTTTTTGGTATGATTATTGGGACCTTTAGAGTTAACGAATGGCGCTACACCTTTGAAGACTGTTTTAACACCAAATGCTACTGTGGCTCGTGCCTTTTCAATCAACAACTTGGCTAATTTTCTTCCAGTTTCAGCTCTTTCTAAATTTCTATCTAGCTATAAAATGGACCATTCTAAGGGAGATTCAATTAGATGGGCACATATAACATCAAGTGAATTCACCAATAAATCATGTTGGAAACTTTTTCAAAAACTCTGACAATCATGTTTCATGGCATAAGGTTGTGTGGCATAAGCACAGTTCACTTAAAGCCTCCTTCACTTTATGGTTAGCCATAGAAAATAGGTTAGATAGAATAACAAATATATGTTAAATTGAAGTATCCTATGCAAAAATTCCCATGAAAGCATTAAACATTTGTTTTTTTAATGTCATTATAATAATACATATGACTCACCTTAGTTATTGTAACATCATTAATCCCCCATTATCTTATTGTTGTATGGTGTACAAAGCTAGAAGTGCCACATGAAGGTGACTTAGGATATTCAGAGTGGTCTTAACATACTTGGTATCTTGCCTACCAGAGGAAAGGAACAAAAGAATCTGCACGGAGCCAAAAAATAGCAATGAGACTTCTTAAAGACAATAAGTAATAGCAAGGAGACTTTCTTAAAGATAGTAAAGAATTAGGACTCACTTATTTGTTTACAAAGACAAGCATAATTTTAGCCTCACTAAACTTGCTTGGAAAATAAACTAGCTTATCCACTCTTATATCCTCGCCAAATCCACTAGTAATCTGATTGTAGTCATATTGTAATCTTTTTTTTTCTTTTTTCTCAATAGCATGTACTTGTATGCTTTTAAGACTTTAATATATTATTCATTCTTTTCAAGAAAAAGTATGAAAATTTACCCAAAAGGCTTATAATAAAACTACACATACATAAAACTCATCTTTGAATATTAAATCACACAAAGGAGAAACCATTTCATGTCTTTCTAAATTACAAAAGGAGATATTAAGAATATTTCATTTCACTTCTATTTTTATTTTTGTTTTTTGCTGAAATTTTAGTTTTTATCATTGGTTTTAGCTTTTTCCTATTTTTCATATTTTATGAAAACTATAAAAAGTAGTTTTAGTTTTTTATTTTATTTTTATTATTAAATAAACAAATACAATATAATTACTTAATATTAACAACTAGTCCTAATTATGATTAATATATTTAAGTTATTCATTTTATTTTAGTTTTATAATTGATATAAAATTTGAAATTAAAATTATTTTGAAAAAATAATTTTTTTTCAAAATTGTCACTATTTAATAAATATAATTTAATTTTTGTAAATGTACATTTTCAGAAATAAATAAATATTTTAAATTTAAAATATCTTAAATAACTAAATTAAAAAATTCTAGAAATAATTATTCATGAATAAAGTTCAATATTCAATTATAAATAATACCATTGATTTAAAAATTAAAACACATCTTAATAAGTAATTAATATTTAAAAAATAAATTACTT
>JAOQMP010000003.1:22744676-22777944 GCA_027563575.1 Erythroxylum pedicellare | reverse complement strand
TAAAACAAAAGAGTTTGGTTTTTATGAGCATTATATATCTAGTCATAAGGTACCGAGATTCTTTTGTAAGTAATATACATATACATAGAGAGGTATAGGAAACATGTATAGTATAAGAATCTAAAATAATGGATTCATAGTTGAATAATCAAGTTGGTCGCTTGATTATGGTTTAGATTATAGTGTTATGATTTATCTCCATGTAAGTAAAGGAGTTTACTTCAAGGGAATAGTGAGTTTCATATCATGATAGTAGTCGACTATTGATAATGGCACTATTAAATGAATCTCGAATCAAGTATGTTTTCAAGAATAAAGTAGGCCGTTACTTTAGTTTTAAAACATACATTTTAGCATTTGCTTATTATAGACTACAATCTTGATGAGTGGTGAACTCATATGTGTTTTATTATAATTTTTGATATGATCATAATGGATTTTTATAGAGTATCAATCCAGCATCTGTATGTTGGAGTTACTAATTGAAACATGTATCAGGGAACATTCACTCAAATAAAGATTTTATAATGATATCATTGCTTCTAGATGTTTTATGAAGATTGGTGATTAAATTGGCGCCAGTAGTTTTATGGACTAGCTAACCATCAAGTCTTAACACTAAAATGAGATCTTGTGTGTTAATCACCATATAGAGTAAAACGGAAGATCTAGAAGGAAAAACCAATATAAGGGCAAAATGGTAATTTTACTCTTTATTGTGTGGATGGCTATGTTATGGTTCATAATAGAATTTGTGATTAGACATCTAATTAGAAACATGTATTCTCAAAATATGTGGTAATTCAAGAGTTCAACTAATTGTCTTTAGTGGAATGACATTTGGTTAATAAGTTAGAATTAATTCTAATAAGATTAAATTAATTCTAGGCTTATTAGAGCTTGAATTATATAAGTCCAATTAGATTCCCCACTTAGCTTCTAGAAAGGTTATCAAGGAAAGTAAGAAAAATAAATAGAGGTTTCCAAAAGGAAAAATGAGACAAAAGAAAGAAGTGACCGAATTAGATTTGGAATACAAAAACTAGAACAATTTAATTAAGTATTAATTAAATTAGGTTTTAAAGCCTATGATCAAATGTTAAGCTTAAAATAGTTAATTGTTGATTAGAAGCCCAAGTGAACATTTAATATTGGGCTAAACTTTGGTTTGATTTGATTAATTAGATTAATTAAATTGAAACAAAGTTATTAAAGATAAAAAGAGGGCAAATTTCGGTTAAATGGACTGAATGGATAGCTGCACATTTAAGGTAGATTTTTATCATGCTTCATCTTCATTAAATAGTTTAATGGTGTCATCATTAAATAGAGTAATGATCTTATCATCAAATGGTTTAATGGTTGTCTTTTAATGATGGCATGTAACTTTTTAACATTCATTTGATTAAAGAAGGAAAAGTTGCATTTGATGTACTCTCTCCCTTCTTTCATCTAATAACCAAAAATGAGAGGGTCTCATTTAGGTTACTGGTCTTTTCATATAGCCATCTTAAACAAATGAGAGTGTCTTATTTAATGACTTCTTTATTTTTGATTAAAGAATGAAGTGATGCATTGGATGCCCATCACTCTCTTTCTTTCATCTTTAACCGAAATTAAGAGGTTCCATTTTGCTTATTTTTTTCTTTTCATCTAGCCATATTAAAACAAATGAGAATGTCTCTTTTTTTTTTTTGAAAAAAGAGAATAAGGTGTTGCATTTTTGCACTCACTCTCTCCTCTCTTTCATGAGCTAGCCCAAACTTGTAATAAGATTGTCTCATTTTGGTTCTTTTAACTAGTTGATCATAAAAGGTAAACCTCTTCAATATTTCTTCTCCTTTCCCATCAAAGAATCTTGTTAACTAAGTTGTCCAAGGAGAACAAGTCGTAGATTGGATTGGTTGAGGATACAATAAGGAGGAGAGGATACATTAATAAGGAGAGGATACAAAAACGAGGAATCCAAGCTGTAGCAAGGAGTCGGTATAATTTCCATCTTGTTATGTTAGTTATTTTCCTTATACCCTATCATGTATAGATGAAAATATGTTGATTCGGTTTTTATACTTCCGCTGTGTTTTGATTTCAAAAAATGTTTTTGAAATCTACCATTTAGCCAAATCTAGTATGCTTTTGTTTTCGATCTAACAAAAGCTAGTGGAGCATTTGTTAATTCTTTATAAATGTGATTGTACAAAATCCTAAGTGTATGGGTATCCATACATGTGGGTTAGTTATATTTGTTAAAATTCCATGTTATGAATGAATGTTAACTTGTGCGTTTAATATCTCATTAAGTGTTACTTTTGCTTCACCAACTTGATGGCTTTTATGCTACATTATCCAAAATAAATCCACCTTATCTTTACCCACATTATAGCCTTAAAAAAGTCCTTTGATTCATGATTATGCATAATGAAATGATATGCAAAGTTATAGACTATTTTTATTATGAATTATGTTTGAGTCTACCCATAGAAATATCTTGTTTAAACACTTTTTACCTAAGTCTACCTCTAGATTACTTAATTTCTAAGGGTGGTGAATATTCATTGATCATAAGTATAAGCTTTGAATGTTGAGTTTTTGCTATAGGTTTTGAATGTCATTCATCTTTACTTATGGTTACCTATTCTTAAGAAATATAGAAAATGACTAAAAGTTTTAGTTTGTGATTTTGATTTTGACGATTTGCCTAAGGACAGTTAAAAGCTAAGTGTGGGGGAAGTTGCTATGTGTTTAAATGTTGATTCATTTGATATACTACACTTATTGATTAATACATTAGAAATGCCTAAGATACTCACTTTAGATCATACTTAACCTTAGGTACATTTCGAAAGTGAAGGAACTAAAATAACCCGAAAGCATGTCTATTGAAGCCATCTTCTCTACTTCCATGCTCTATTATTTCATGGATCTTGAAGAAGAAGAAACTTAAAAGCAAGAAGAAGACAAGAAAATGAAAAGAACATGAAGAAAATGTTGTCAACATAGCTCACAACCATCCATAGAATTTGATAGCCATGCAATGTGGGTAAAATATTGTTACAAAGCAACTCATTCACTTTGAACCATGCAAGTTATCCCTATTAGAGAAGTTCTCTAAAGGTAATCACCTTTAGCACTTATTGTACAAATCATCTATGATTAATAAAGGCATTTTTCATTATTTTGATGTTCATACATTTATAGATTTGATGTTGATCTTAAATTGATTTAATGAAGTCCTTGATAGAAAACATATCATGGAAGAAATCATGATGAGATCATGATAATGAGATTCCTATCATACGTAATTATGTTAGTATCTAAACTTTCCATAATCATAAGATTAATGAGATGAGATATCATTAATTTGGATAGACTAACACATGTTATACTCCTTGATTAAATCAAGCAGTAGATCTCATAAGCTATAGATATAAGTTGTTTAGAGTTAACATGTAGATGCTTACTAAGGGTAGTAAGTATATTGGATTGACCTATTATGAGACAATCATATAGATATTCTATTTCAGTGTTAATGATAGTCTCATTATAGCAATAATGCAAATATCCTTTGACTTAAGGTGCTTAAGGATATCTCAGATACTACTCCTATGCTTTGACTTCATTCATCGGTGCCTTTTAGGGGTTACTCATAGGGTGGTGATTGGGTACAACTTAAGGTCTCCGGAGGTAATTGAGTAGCCAATAAAGGATTCACCACTCTTGACAGAAGGAGATGACACCCACAACCTCTTGTTAGGGTCATTACTCAGGAGTCTCTAGCCAGAGTAGATATGTATCATGAAGAAAGTCTTCAATGATACATAGAGTAATAAGATCCTTAGGACAAGATCTAATAACAATTGGATTAGACATGATGTAGTCAGTCTAGTGGGAGTTGACACTTTAACCATACTTTGAATCAAGTGAGGTATAGATGGTAAAGATGAATTATATGGAAATATTGCGGTTCGTAGTGAAACCACTAACTTTTCGATCAAATGCAGATCATGACGCGGCTAGATGCCACTCTTAACTTACTTGAATTAATTGTTAATTCAAGTGGCCAACATAACTAGGAACCTAAGGGGTCACACGTATAATAGATCTGAAGGATGAGTAAAATGGTCTTGAATGGTGATTCAAGAGTGTTTCGGGATTGCATCGTGATATGATTGTGGTAGAAAATAATGCATCAAATGAATTAGAAACAAGTGTTATTGGCTTCCATTAATGCATGCTATTCATGGTCATTAACTTCCGATAACTTCCATTAATGCATGACATTCATGGTCATTAACTTCCCATAACTTCCATTAATGAAAGCTATTTATGACCATTAACTTCCCATAACTTTTCGTTAGTGATGGGGGTTATTAAAGGCCAAATGGTGTAGAAAAATTTAGATGATTTTCGTGCATCTTGTGTAAGACACATAAAAAGAAAAAGAAAGGTTCTTTTTCTTACGCACACATTGTTTCTCTCTAACTCTCTCAAGAGGTCTTGTCTTTGATAGCACAAAGAAAGAATTCTAGCCATCTCCTAGTGAGGTTTCATACTTCTATCTTCGTGTGGACTTTCATTAGAGATAGACTGCATTGATCATTATGGTTTATAAAAACCCAATGCGGAGAAGATTAAAGACCAAAGGAGATCATCAAAAAGGTATGTAAACATCTTACATTTCATGTTTTTGTTTTTCTACATCTATACACATGAGTTTTGATATATATTTCATTTTATTTCCGTTGTGTATATTTGATGTATATTATGTATGACATGCATGATTGGAGCCTAACAATCCTATGCAAGATTATTGACTCACGTAAGACACTACATATACACTAGCTTCCATTCCACTTTTAACCTAGCATTTAAGGTAGAAAGAAGACATGTTATGTGAGATAAAACGGGGGCTGGAAATGTGATTCGAAAGACATAAAAGGAGGGCTGGATGCATCATAAGACAGCTGTCCAATTTATTCCATTTAACATAGCTTTAAAATGGAACAACCAAAGGTGAGTGGAGGGCTGCTCTAAGTGTGTGTTTGCTAGAAAAAAAAAACCAGAGAGAAACGTGATTACATTGTAAGGGTTGCACTTAGAAAAGAATAAAAAGCAACCCAAAAACAACACCAAAATATTTTCGTCCTCTTCTATTTTAAAATGATGCTTGTCCATTTTCTCTTTAAAATCTAGCTGCTCTATGGGTTTCAGGGGAACTACAAAATAAGAGAATGGTGGTGGAAGTGTCAGTGGTGGAGGGGTTGAAGTGGAGAAGAAACGAAGGGACAGATAAAACAAGGTGAAGAACGAAGGAAAGGGTAGGAGATGGATCATCTTATCCTATTCAGTTAAGCCATCTCTCTACTAATTTGAAGCTATTTTTTATTATAAAAAGAGAGTGGAAAGGATGCTGCATTTTGGAGAATAAAATGAGGAGTGTGGGGGTTGGAATGGTGAGAACTGAAGCTCCTATCTTTGTTGGAGAGTGAAGAAAACGTGAGTGGAGGCTGCCTAATTTTAGTTTTAACATAGCTAGGAGGGCTAAAGAAGGAACAAAAATACAGAGAGTGGCGACAAAGGAGAGGGTTTTAAATACAAGTGAACAGTGACGATGGACCACAAATGTTTATTTGTCACATTATATGAACAGTAGCAAAGGGAGAAGAGAGTTGTGGTGTGGAATAGAGTGGAGGCACTAGATTTTCTTTCATTTTTTCACCACCGAAGAATGGAGAAGATGGCTCACGCTTGGAGCATAAAAATGGAGATGGAAGGCTAGCTTCCCGATGCTAATTTAACAGGAATATTAACGCCACATAGTTAAGCTATTTTGATCACTTTAAGGTTATAGTTTCTTTTTGGATTGTTGTGTTATTGGTGTTGATTTGATTAGGTTTTAGGATGATTGATCTTAATACATTATTTTGATTGTTTTATTTCGAACCTATTGCTAAAATATTAAACATAAATTGTAATTGTTACTTTTGATGTTTGTAAGTAGCATCTAGTTATCGTTAATTGTTAGGAAAAGCATAACTTAGGTTAAATAACCTGAAAGTGCGAGGTACCTATATTGATTGTCTTTCAATTCGTAATGCGGCTGCAAAATTGAATATAGAGATCATATCCTAGGTCATTTGGTAGTTAGGTTTAATTAACGATCGTATCTTAATTAAATATGACTTAAGTGAAAACCGGGATTAGTATAGCGTTCTATTAGTCTCAGATCAATAGTCCGAAGCGAGTTGCAAACATGTTAGGATGATGGAATATGCTTAATCGTGTTTAGGCTGACATTGACCACAAAACCATACCTTACTTATATTAAACACTTTTCTCATTTTGATTGTTGTTTTAATTTGTTTTAATAGTTTACTCTTACTTTAATTTCTAAATTGCTTAAAAATCCAAAAACCCCTTATATTTTCCTTGCATCAATTAATTTTGTTACGAAAATTAACCGAACATTTCCTGTGGATTCGATCCTGACTCACCATAAATACAAATTTTAGTGTGCAGTGTCAGGTAAATTTTTTTGGGCACTCGACACACACTATCAAGTGTATCAAAAAGTCCCTTGTTAATTTCATCTTCTATATAGATCTTAGTATAGCTAATCATGGCTAATGTAGTGTTATTCTCATTCACAAACAATGGCTTCCCAGTCGAGCATGCTAAGTAGCTTAGTCCAATAGTGCTCCAATATTCTAAATTAATATTATATAAATGAGCCTATATTGGAATTATTTTTATCTTACTCCTATCAAGATTCATGTTTGGCCTCCAAGGCTATAAGATGATAGGCTTCCTATTTTAATACCATATAACTATCTCAAAAACCTTACGGAAATTTAATCTTGAAGAGAAGAAGAATAAAAAAAAATCTTCCTTATTGAAATCACCTTAACCAAGCCTAAGTCAACTTATTTTCCTTTTGTTTAAGATTTCATAACAAAGAAGGAAGCTCTTTTCTCCTAAAAGTACCCATTAAAATGCTGAGAAATCTTGAAGCATTTCAATAGGCAGAGAGATGATTCCTTATTCACTCTTTGAATATTAAGGAAGAAAAGAGAGCTTGGCATTTATGGACTTGTCACCTGCAACATATGACCAAATCCTCCTATCAAAAGCAGTTTAAGTCATCTTAAGAAGTGGTGAGGATTCTTATAGGAGGGAAGAGTCATAATGCCTTAAAATGACTAAGCAAAGAGTCGAGACTGTAGAATAAGAGGTAAGACCAACAACAAAAGTGGGGATCCCTTTGGACAAGGTAGGTTCAATATGTAAGCAAGAGAAGGAAGAAGGAGAGGATGTTGTAGTATAACCCTACTTGGTCAAAGCTAAGTTAGAAGGATGAGGAGATAATTATCCATTTGAGGTATTTTCCTAAATGAGGTTTAAGAAAGGTAAAGAAATTTAATGGAAAAGAAAAGGACCAATAAACCAAAGGTTGAAAAGTTCGAGAAATAGTTTCAAAAATGGTAAACATATAGGGCGGGAACCAAAGTAAAGACAAGAAAGACTAAGATGCCCCTATACTTATGAAGGACAAGGTCAAATGTAGAGAAGAAAGAGAATGAAGGATGGATGCTAAGAATATTTAAAAAAGAAAAGGAAATAGAAGTAAAGGATAAAAGATAAGAACAATGGGTAAGAAAAAGGCTAGAGCATTAGGAAGTAGAATCTGGAAGGAAAATAAAGCTATGAAACTAAAGTGAGAGAGGAAGCTCTTTCTTAATGTAGCCTTATCCATTTTATACACGTAACCTACCAAAGGTTATAATTAAGAGCATTTTTTTTTATCCAAGTAAAGGAGAAAATAAGAATGAGAAGATTTTAATGGATTAGAAATTCAAGAACCATACTCAAAACCAAATCATAGGTGATGTTCAATAAGGGAAAACTACTAGATCTAACTTTAGAAACATATCACATCTTTCATTTATTTCCTAATTAAACTAAAGAATATAGAAGAAGCCTTCAGTGATGAAATTTGGGTTCTTATTGTGAATGAAGAATTAAATAAATTTTAAAGAAGTAAAGTTTAGATTTTAGTACCTAGACTTGGAGACCTCCTAATCATAGGTATGAAATTAAATGAATTAAGTATTATCCTAAGAAACAAATAGATTGGTGGCTAAAGGGTGTAATAAACTGGAGGGAATAAACTTAAAGGAAACTTCTACACCAGTAGCGACATTAGAAGCCATTAAAATAACCATTATAAGAAATAAAGATAAATTGGTGGCAAAAGGTATACTAAAGAGGAGGAACTTGTGATGATGGGCAAGTTTTACAATTTGTAAGCCCTCAAAATATTGCAAGTGCACAGTTCATAGGTGTATTATGTGAGGTATCTCTCAAGGAGTAGTGAACTAATTCAATTCTAAGTTATCTAAGGCCTTAAGAATGATAAAAAAGAAAATAAAAAGTAGACATAAAAGTAAATACATGAAGATAATTGGCAAAAAATTAATTTGTAAATTAACATGAAAGAAATTAAATTGAGCTATAAATTCACAGTGATAAATCACATAAGAAGAAGTTCCAAATTATAAGAAAGGGGGATTTTTTCTATCATTAATGCTAACCTAGTCAATTATGTGTTAATGAGGTATCAGTTCTAGAATATCAAATGGAGGATTACTCTCTTTCAAGTTACAATCATAAACCCTAACTAATAATCCCTCATTAGGTTAAATAACAAACTTGTAATCTCTCAATTATAAATAGCTCTAACCCTAATCAGTTCTTAAGCTTTCTAAAAAATAATTGGGTCTCACACAAGATCTCTCATTGTATAATAACTGAATTGATTAATTATGCGGTCTATTGAATCACTTAACTCTCATTAACTTAACCCAATCATGTTGCATTCGATTCATTATCTTGATTTATTACCAAAGCATGAAGTCACGATAATTAATCACAACACCTAAATGATTAAATACATAAATAACTAGATTAACATTAAATCAAGTCAAAAATCTCTAAAGAAAATTAGAACATCATGATCAAACCCAAATCCATCAACATATTCATATCCATCTCAACATTCAAAGAAAAGAACACAAAGATGAATGAAATACACTTGGGAAGGGGATCGGGATGCCTCGGGAACGCAGTAGTAGTAGAAGTTAGCTCATCTCTCCTCTTTTTCCTCTTCTCTCTTCTTGGAGTTTTCCCAAAAGTGGAAGATTGGAGAGCTCCTTTTTAGGTCATTTCTCTTTCTTTATATAGTATTTTTCCATTTAGGGTAAACCATAAGGTTTTCCTATGCCTAAAAAGTCTGAAAAGTCCCTCAAAAACTTAAGTCCAAAAAGTTGTCTGCATCTTCTGTCGCACACGCCACAAATGTGACCCAAGATTTTGCTCTTTATCACGATCGTGGCAGAGGAAGCCAAAATCATGCTAGACTTATAGTCTTCTGTCACGATCATGGCATATGGGCCACAATCATGAGCCTAGGTTAGGTTTCGGGCTTCCTTCGATTCTCCTCCGCTCTTCTATATTTGATATGAAACACTAAGAAACATGTCAAGGCACCCCAAATACACAAAATTTAAGTTCAATGGCATACTTTAACCCATAAATACTCAAAACACAAATGTCTAACCAAACAACACAATCCTCACCTAAACATGCACTAATTATTCAATTTAACAACTAAATACATATTAAACTACCTACTAAAATCTTATGCAATCTACTACTATCAGGCATGGACTCATATGAAACTTTTGCACAAGTAGCTAAGTTAGAAGCTATTAGGTCATTACTTACATTTGCATCTTACATAAATTTTAATTTGTTTTAAATGGATGTTAAATTGCATTTTTAAATTATTTATTTAATAAAAAGTTTATATTGATCAACTTCTTCGTTTTAAAAATTATGATGCACCTGACCATGTTTATAAACTCTTAAGGGATTTATATGGTTTAAAACAAGCTCATATATCTTAGTAGGATATGTTAAGTGCATTTCTTTATGAAAATTGGTTTACTAAAGGTGAGTTTGATAGAATAAGCATGATATCTTAATTGTTCAAATTTATAATGATTATATTATATTTGGTGTCATTAATGAAAGCATGTGGAAATAATTTTCAAAATGTATGAGTAAGGAATTTAAGATGAGTATAATGCATTATTGGGAGTTTTTAATTGGATATAGGTATCAATTATTAAACTTGAGAATAGGTGATTAAAAGTTTAGAGAAAACAATTTTATAACCTAGGAATCCTCAATCTAGTAATGAAAACCTTCTAATTTATTAAATCATGACTAAAAATGATGTAAGAAGGTAGGGATGGCAATGGGCTAGGCTCACTCAGGCCTGAGCCTGACTCAAAGCCCTATCGAGCTTGAGGCACCTGATTGGTATAGTTTATATTATGTTTTCATAAGTGTTTTAGTGTGTTTTTAGGTGTTTATTAGATGATTATCTTATGTATAGGCTTAAAATTGTGTTATTGTGAGTGTTTGATATATTCCAAGGGTTTTGCAATTTAGGACATGATTTCAATCTTAATTTTATGTCTCATGAGGTGTTTTATGTGTTTGTTAGTGTTGGAAATTAGATAATTGAAGAATAGAGAAGATGGAAGCTACATGAAGGGTGTCATGCATGCATAGGGCTATATGGCCTCTGTCACAATCCTACCTCATAGAGCACGATCATGATAGAGTGGAAATTCCTAGGAGTATGATCATGCACGATCGTGACTCCCATGTCATGATCACGCACCATCATGACTTCTCGAGTGTGAGTTTTTTCATATGTTTTAGGATTTAGGGGCATTTTTGAAACAAATCAAAGTGGGAAAACCCTAATTCCACCCCAAGACCTTAATACACTATTGAAGAATATGAAACTCATAAAAAATGCAGAAGTTAACATCAAAAAGTGGATCAAATATGGGAGATCAAGAAGAACTTTAGGAATTCCAGCTTTCCAAATCAAGTTATCATTAGAGTTTTTCTTCTTTTCCTTTAGTTGTTTTATTATTCTTAATATGTAATCTAAATTCAAGGATGTTAAACATGTTCATCAAGTTCTAAATTTCATATTAAAATTTTTCTGGAATTATTTTGCAACTTTAATTATTATTGGTTTAAAAATATATTTAGGTATTTGTGATAATTGTTTGTGCTTAAACTTGACAATAAATTGAGAGAGTGAGTCAAAAGTAATCAAAGTTAGATTGTGCAATGAGAGTTGGAAGTTAAATAGAAACATAATTATTAAGACAATAATCATTCAAAGATAGATCTTGAAGAGAGATCTTGTTTAAGAAATTAATTATCCAATAGATAGCTTGAGATCTAATTGAAAATGTTAGGGAAAGTTTTTTTAATTGAGAGGTTGTAAATCTAGAATTTCCAAAATTTGATTAGGGTTAATTGATTAGATATTGAGAGAGAGTAATCAATACCTTAGTAAATCTAGGATCAAACAAATAATTAGAGCAACAATAGTAAAGGAAACAAAATAAGGAAAGACTAAATCCTAAGTATTCTATCTTGACCAAAACCTTAAATTAATTAGGCAACTCACTTTTTCACTTATTAGTTGAATTATTTGCTTTGTTTTATTATTTGTTTCGATTTCTATTATTTATTTTTATTCAAATCACATTTTGAGTACCTTAGACAAAGTTAGGTTCCAATTTTTAACCTTGCATAATCCTCATGGGAACAATAACCTTATATACTATAAGATATGATATGTATATCTACAATGTATTGAGGGTTTTACTAGATCTAAAACTTGCTCAACAAGTTTATGGTGTAATTGCTAGGGATTTAGCTTTAGGACTATTTGAATTCGTTTGATCTAAGGAATTTTTAGCCAATCAATGAGAGAAGTCAAAATTAGCTAAGATTATGAACAAGATCATACGGGGAAGGGAAGTTTGCACAAGTAGTTAAGAACCATACCTCTTCCATTCATGACCTAGAGATTTAAGTGGGCCAACTCATAAACACATTATCTACAAAAAGTGTAGGGAGTCTCCTAAGTAACATTGAAGCAAATCCAAAGGAGCAACTCAAGGCAATCATATTGAGGAGTGGGAAAGAACTCGAACAACAAGTTGAGAAAGAAGCTAAAACCTAGCCAGTAGAGGATCAATGAAAGAAGAAGAAGCATGAGGAAAAGAGTGAGGACCCATATCCATCTAATATTCCTTTCCCCTAATGATTACAAAAGAATAAACTAGATGCACAATTTGTAGAGTAGCTAAAGACTTTGCAAATTAGCTTATATATCTTTTATGGAGGCATTCAAATATATGCCTAAGTACGCTAAGTTCCTTAAAGACATATTATCAAAGAAGCATATTTAGGAAGATAACTAAACGATAGCATTAACTGAAATATGTAGCTCTATTATCACCATATACATGTCTTATAATTCGAAAGATCCAAGGAGCTTTACAATACCCTGTGTGGTTGGTGAATTCAAGTTCGCAAAGCGTTTATATGACTTAGGCATAAGTATAAATCTTACACCTTTATTGATCTTTAGAAAATTGGGGCTAGGGGAGGTGAAGCAAACTTTGATGCTTATTCGGTTAGCAAATCAATCCATAGAGAGACCATTTGGTATGGTGGAAGATGTGATAGTTAAGGTGGACAAGTTCATTATTCCTGTGGACTTTTTACTACTAGATTTCGAATAGGATAGGAACTATCCACTAATTCTTAAATGACCATTCATGAACACTGGAGAGCATTTATAGATGTTCATGAAGGCAAACTAATACTTCATATTAGGAACAATCAAGTGGAGTTCAATATGAACAAAGTCTTGAAAAACCCAAAAGAAAGTAGCTCTTATATGAAGATCAATATTATGGATGAATGTATCGAGGAGGAAGAGGAGAGTTACATTGAAAAAATTCAATATGTGGAAGTGAAGACAGATGATGAAGTTGAGAAGGTGAATGAAGCTACGTTTAAGGAAAAAGTTGTGTCGGAGGTGTCGGGCGGTCAAGTGCATTAAGACATATTAGTAAGAACCAAAGTACCTATACCACCGTCCATTGAAAAACCACAATCTTTAGAGTTAAAGCCTCTACCCACACACCTTAGATATACCTTTTTAGGTGAGGGTCAAACTCTACCCATCATTATTTCCAATCAGTTAGATGGTGAATAAGAGAGTCGGGTGGTGGAGATTATAAGAAAGTGGATGAAGGTCCTGGGATGGCAAATATCCGATATATAAGGTATAAGCCTAAATGTAGTTCTACATAGGACAAACCTCGAAGACAAAAGTAGAGTGGTGAGGGAATAACAACAAAGGTTAAACCCTTATATGAAGGAAGTGGTCAAAAAGCAAGTATTAAAGCTTTTAGACGCAAGTATCATATACTTGATATCAAATAATGAATAGCCCAACCCGGTACAATGTGTATTAAAGAAAGTTGAAATGAAAGTCACAAGATGGAGAGTTTGCATCGACTATGGCAAATGTAACAAAGTGACTAAAAAGATCACTTTTCTCTTCCATTCGTAGACCAGATAACATAAAGGGTGGTTGGACATTCATTCCATTATTTCTTGGAAAAATATTATGGTTACAATCAAATTTTTATCTATCTTGAAGACTAGAAAAAGACCACATTTACATATCCTTATGGAACATTTGCTTATAGATGGATGCCTTTCAGATTATGCAATGCTTCAACTACATTTCAAAGGTGCATGACGTCTATCTTTGCTGACATGATATAGGACATTATAGAAGTTTTTATGGATGATTTTCAAGTCTTTAGTTACTCCTTTAAGCAATTTTTGGAAAATTTGGACACAGTACTCCAAATTATGAAGAAACATATGTAGTGTTGAATTAAGAGAAGTGCCAGTTCATGGTACATAAGGCATAGTATTGGGATATAAAATATTGTGTTAAAGAATTGAAGTGGACAAAGCCAAGATAGAGGTCTTAGAAAAGCTCCCACCACCTGTTAATGTTAAAGGTGTGCGAGCATTTTTAGATCATACAGGATTCTGTCACCACTTTATTAAGGACTTCTCAATGATTGCAAGACCACTTATAAACTTATTAGTTAAGGACATGCCTTTCAATTTTAATTACAGTTATCTATCTACATTTCATAGACTAAAGGAGGCATCAATCTTAACATCACTTGATTGGTTATTACCATTCGAAGTCATGTGTGACGCCAACAACCAAGTTGTGGGTTACATGTTGGGCCAGTGAAGGATAAAAAGTTGCGTGTAAGTTATTACACAAGCAAGACATCAACAGGGGCCTAGCTAGATTACACCACCATTGAGGAGTTGCTAGTGATGGTATCGATCATATCTTTTAGGCTCTAAGGTGATCATTTTTACAAATCACATTTTTCTTAAGTATCTTTTTATCAAGAAGGACATAAAATCGAGCCTTATTCAATGGTGCTCTTACTACAAGAATTTGACATTGAGATCAGAGATAAAAAGGGAGTAGAGAATGTGGTAGCCAATCATTTATCACATCTAGAAGGAGGGGTAGTAAAGCAAAGAGATGATATTAATAAACGATTCTCCTATGAAACCCTGATATTGCTTAACCACATTATGGCACCATGGTACAAAGACATAGCAAATTTCATTGCAGGCAGTATGCTTCATTCAAATTAATCATATCAGTAGAAAAGGGGTTTTTGTATGAGTGTACTCATTATCTAAAGGATGGCCCAATCCTTTATCAAATATGTGCTGACGGGCTAATAAGGAAGCATGTTCCATAGGAGGAGATGTTAGATGTATTAATATAGTGCCACAAAGCTATGTATGATGGGCATTATGGAGTGAACAAAATGGTGGTGTAAGTACTAGAATGTGGATTTTATTGGCTAAATCTATTTAAAGATGCTCAGGAGTTTGTGGCACAGTGCAATATATGCCAATAAGTGATGGAACATCTCGAAAAGAGATAAGATGCCCTTATTTAACATCTTAGAAGTCAAAGTGTTCGATGTGTGGGGACTGGAATTCATGGTACCATTCACATCCTCTATAGGGAAATATTATATTTCAGTCATAGTGGACTATGTGTCATAATGGGCTGAAGCCATTACACTCCAATAAATGATGGAAAAGTTGTGAAAATTTTTATTACAAGAATATTCAATAGATTTGGAGTGCCATAAGCAATAATAAGAGATGGAGGACCACATTTTTGTAATAAATGTTTTGACACTCTTCTGAAAAGATATGGAATTCATAAGTGGAAGTCTTTAACCGTGAGCTAAAACAAATATTAGAGAAGGCGGTAAATACTTCAAGGTAAGACTGAGCATTAAGTAAGATGATGCCTATGGGCCTATCGAACTGCTTTCAAAACTCCAATCTAGCACATCACCATTTAGCCATGTGTGTGGTAAGGCTTGTCACTTACCTATTGAATTAGAGCATAGAGCATATTGGGTAATGAAAGTCTTAAAATTTGATTGGAAGCAAGCAGGTGAGCAAAGACTTCTACAACTAAACAAACTCGATGAAGTTCACTTAAATGCATATGAGAATGCCAAATTATACAAGGAAAAAGTGAAGAAGTGGCATGATTCTCATATTAAAAGGAAAGAGTTCAAAATGGGAGATGTGGTATTATTATATAATTTGAGATTAAAGTTGTTCCTGGAAAACTCAAATCAAGATAGAGTGGGCCTTTCAAAGTGACCCATGTAGTTGCATACAGAGCTTTAGAATTAGAAAACCAAAATAAGGAAACCTTAAAGTGAATGGACAAAGATGTGAATTATATCTTAGAGGAGTATTTTTGAAAGAAAGGGAAGTGCTTTCTTTCTTTTCCAATCATTTAAAAAGTTTTGGATGTTGAATGGTCAAGCTAAACACCAACTTAGTATATTAAGTTTGTTTTGAATTCTAGTGTTTAGGGTTTTAATCTTAATGTTTTTGGAGTGATTTGGATTGCTAAATTTCTTTTTTTTTTTGAAGTTATTACAAGTTAGGCAAGCAAGCTTAGAGGCTACATGAAGAAAAAATATGAAGAAATGACACAAGGTTTAACAAATTTTAGCATGTCACAATCGTGCATAGCTTGCACGATTTTGTCTTGTAGCATGATCATGACCTGCGATAGATTACACCCATACGTTAATAATCACTTGTACATCCCCATTTTGCCCCTCCCTCTTCAACCCTACCACCTTATGTTCACTTTTTCTCTTTTTTTACATCCATTTTATCACCAAACTTAGCAGCCACTCTCAAACTCTCTCACTTCTGTCTTCATTTTTCTTAGGGTTTTCAGTTCTTTCTTGCTTCTTTCACCTAGATACACATCCCTCCTACACATGTCTCCTAATTTCCACACGAATCTCACATATTTAGAGTGGTTTTTACAACATTTCGTATAACATTTCTATATTCACATTTTTTGGTGTATTTTTATGTGTTCTTGGTTGATTTAGGAGGTATACACTTATTAATGGCGCCAAGAATCAAACAAACTACGAAACGCTCGTATTTGAAGGGAAAAGCATAAGTGTTAGGGATAGGTGCACGTGATAAGGTTATGGACTATGGAGCGCCTTTTTGATTAATTTGGAAGACCAAGGTATCTGATTCCAAATTTTTCACTTTAGGATTGTTAGTGACCCTAAATACTTTGATTTGGCAATTTAGAAAATCTAGGGTTGAAATATAAGGTTGAGGCTTTGAGTAATAAAATTTATTGGGCAAAATTTATTAATTTTTAAAATGAAGTGTATAAAGAATTAACCCTTGAATTTTACATTATTATATAATTCAAGTCGCTAGATTTGACTATATTTTGGTTTCGATTGAGGGTCAACCATATAATTTGAATTATGATGTTATGGAAGAAATTGATGGATTTCCTAGATTGAGCATAATTGAAAAACATGATAATTTTCATGTTAAGAGGTATTGAAAACTGTTGATGTGGTTGGATAACTTTGTAGTTAGAAATGCCTATAATAATGACATTCTTAGTCTTGAGCATCAATTACTTCATAAGTTTATGTGTCATACTGTTTTTGGTAAATCAGAAAGTAACAAATGTTCAGTTAAAGAATTATTCATTATGTGGTGCATGGATAATAATGTTCAAGTTTGTACAACCACCCATATTTTTAATACTATAGTTACTAATCTTAAAAATAAAAGTAGTCATCTTGGCATAAGATATATTGTTACTACGCTTGTTGATTATTATGGTGTAGATGTTAAGGGACTAACTATTATTTTTCCTAAGTTTCTAAATCACCCCCATTTAAGGAGAGTTAAGGTCTTAGAGATCCAACACATGGAACTCCGAGATATCAGTTCCAAAACTCATGTGAAACACAGGATAGGATAAGCTAGCTTAAGTTCTGCACCAGCATAGTAGCAAACTAAGGTCTTAACGAATGAAGACATGGAAGATGATGAAGAGGAAGGCTAGGAGAAGGTCTTCAATTTGGTCTCTTAAAATAACAAGCTTATGAAGGAGATTGTGCAAGAACAATAAAGATAATGCACAATATAAAGAAGATTTTTAAATACTTCGCTACTCAAGGTGTTCAAATTCTTTCACCTACACTATCACTACCTCAGTTGTCATAAGTGGTTTCATGCTCTAATCTTTTCTTTTTGTTATTTCTTTTTATTTTTATGTGCATTGTTTGTTTTCTCACATTGCGGACAATGTGTTGTTTAAGTGTAGGGAGGTTTGTGCGTTAGCATGTAATGTATATGAATTTTGCATATTATATTGTGTTAGTTTTGATTGGGTTGACATTATGTGAACATTTTGTTGCATATGTATGCTTTATGTGAATGTGTCAATGGTAAAACTTGATGGGATTAATTTAGCAATGAACATGATCATTTAATTTGCAAAGGCATAGTGACTAACGAATTTTATGCTTTAAGTATCTTTTGTATGAATATACATGTTAATTAGAATATGACACTATTTTGTTCACTTAGGAAATTTGTCATATCCATTTATAATTATAAGTCAATTGAACCATAGCATCATTAGTAACCTTTCATAAGAATAATTTACTAAAAAGAAATGAGATAGGCTATGTAATTAAATAAATATATGGTAAATAAACAATTATTCTGCTATCCCTTTCAAGCAAATATTGGGTTAAGAATAGAGCTAGTAGCCAATTTAGAATGTGATATAGCTAAATAACTGGGGCATTTACTACAAAATATTTGTCTTCGCGTCAAAGGCTATAATGACATTCCAACTAAGCTAAATAATAAAAATGTGGCCTAGTTGGGTAACTGGGTGACATTCATGACAAAATGTTTACCTTCACATCAAAAGAATAGTTTAATGTTAAAAAATGGTGTTTTAATAAATAAAAAATACTAATATTTGAAAATAGCAAAAGTTTTCAAGAAAGGATAATGATAGTTGCCTTTTTGATTGATTACTAATTATAAATGCATGTGTGCAAGTTCCATAGGTGAATGAATAGGGTGTTAGTATTTTGATTGATATGTATATTCAATTCAAAGTACATAAACATAAAAGGAGTAGGTTGGTATGTTTGCACAATTTGAATGATCAATGTTTGCGATTCAATTGATTCTATAAGATTCAATGCGACTATACCATTATTGCATGTTGCATGAATATGTGCTTACGTGTTTTTATGTATTTGTTTTTGTTTTTCCTTTAAGACAAGAAAAAGTTTAAGTGTGGGGATGTTGATGAGTATAGTTTATACAATGTTTTCATAAGTGTTTTAATGTGTTTTTAGGTGTTTATTAGATGATTTTCATATGTATAGGCTTAGAATTATGTTACTGTGAGTGTTCGTTTATATTCTAAGTGGTTATGTAGCTTAGAGCATGATTTCAATCTTAATTTTATGTCTTACGAGGTGTTTGATGTGCTTGTTAGTATTAGAAATCAAATAATAGAAGAAGAAGGAACATGGAAGCTACATGAAGGTTGCCACAGTCGTGCCTTTAGAGTATGATCGTGACAGCTGTGAATGGGGCTGCATGGCCTCTTTCACAATCGTGTCTTATGGAGCATGATCGTGACGTAGAGAAAATTCCTAAGAGCACAATTGTAACTCCTATCCATGTCACGATTATGACAGAGACTTCCCAAATGTGAGTATTTCATTTATTTTAGGGTTCGAGGGTGTTTTTGGAACCAATTAAAGTGGAAAAAATCCTAGTTACACCCCTAAGACCTTAAGACACTATTTAGGAATGTGAAACTCACCAAAAAAATGCAGCAAGCCACATCAAAAAGTGGATTAAACATGGGAGATCATGAAGAAGATCCAGGAATTCTAGCTTTTCAAATCAAGTCATCACTATAGTTTTTCTTCTTTTCCTTTAGTTATTTCGTTATTTTTTATGTGTACTCTAAATTTAAAGATGTTAAACATGTTTATTAAGTTCTAAATTTCATATTAAGATTTATTCTGGAATTATTTTGTGACTTAATTATTATTGATTTCAATATATATTCTAGTGTTTGTGATAATTGTTTATACTTAAACTTAACAATAAATCGGGAGAGTGAATCAAAAGTAATTAGAGTTGAATTGTGCAATGGGAGTTAGCAGTTTAATAGATACGTAATTATCAAGCTAATAATCATTCAAAGAGAGATCTTGTTTGAGAAATTAATTATCGTATAGCTTTAGAATAGTTAGTAGTAAAAGAATAGTTTAAACCATTTTAGCTTCCTTGTAGCATTGATAATCTATTGATTACTATATTACTTGTCAATAATAGGCTCACTAGAGTAAACTTAAAAATGCTAAATTCTAATAAAGTCTTCTTTGGATTGAAATCCAATTTGAGTTTAAATTAAATTCTAATAAAAGTGTTAAAATTCAATATTACTTTTTATTATATTTTAATCATATATCATATTATTAAAGTACTTATATAACATATAATTATATAAAATAAATAATATAACTTCGTTTGACTTGGTAATTTAAATTTAACTAAAATCAAACTAATCCAAATGCTTATTTTTATGAATTATAAATTAATAAATTAATGAGTTAATGATTTCAATAAGTTAGTTTAAGTGGTTAAATTTTTTAAATAATTTCTATTTAATTCTAATAATCATAATTGGAAAGGAGGATAATAAATAAACTTACAATTATAAATGTGTATTTATATTTATACTTAACTTTTTTTAATATTCCTATAATATAAAATAAAAAATGTATATAAAGGTTTAAAATATATTTTAAGTTAATTTTTTAATTTTTAATTTTATATTTATTATAACATTAAATTTAGTTTAACTCGTTAAATCGATTGCTAATTTTCTGTTATTTTGATACGATGACATCTTCTAAACGATCTTGCGAAGGACACGTATCGAATTGGCGGAGATCCAACCGGATAGATGTTTGGAAATGGCATACGCCGTAGGCCTTATTCCTGCTGTGATCCTGCGCTTTCAGTCGGTCTCTCCTTGGCCCTTATCGATCAGAAATAGCAACAGCAGCTGCGCAATATCTAAGTACAACCAGTGTGTGAGGACAAAACAGACACTTGTTGACGGGGTTGTTAAAGCAGAGATTAGTAGGAGGAGTAGTAGTAATGGAAGTGTGTCGGAGTTTGTTGAAGTGATTGGCATCGGTAGTAGGAAGGACTCCATTTTCCGTTTCTGCTTGGATTCTCCTTTCCAGTTATCATCCTCCGTCAGATGCTGGTAATTTTTCCTCCCCTCTCTAATTCTTTGCAACTTCATCATTGAATGTGAACGATACAGTTGCATGGAAGCTACTTTTATCTTATCTTCTTCGTTAGCGATTAAATTGGTCAAGGTATCTGTTATTATGATGTTGGAAAGTTGTTTGATTGACTTATCATACTGCTTGTACTGAACCAATCATTGACTGTTTTGGGAAAAACCACTTTCAGGAATATTATTCACGCCAAAGACGCAGAGAATGTGCTATTGCAAGAAAAGGTTCTTGTAAAAGGTGGGCCCTCAGTTCATTGATTACTAGTTATTTATGTCTTGATTTCATGGCCTTCTTTTTTGCCATTTTGATAATGTCTTAAAATAAGGAGGGAGGTTAATGAAATTTAATTCTTTCTATTAGAATTTGTCGTTGTTCTTTTTTTATCGCTATGGCAAGGAAGATTTAGACAATCTATTCTTTTGCTATAACTGAAACAGAAAGTTGAGCTGCATTTGATGCTCAAGTTACATTTTGGTAACTTGGGTATAAAATTTTTGCTGTGTTTCCTGGCTCACTTCATGCAAGTTGTTTTGACAACAAGGTTTTTCATTGAGCATTTATCATTGGGTATCAAGTTACAATAGAGTTTTCTATGACTTGGGCTTTGAATCAAATCAATTGCTTTGTAACATCCCTCTTTCATAATCTGTCTTTTTGTTTCTTACTAATTCTTTTCGTAAATAGTATAACATAGGTGTTGATATAAACTGTTTAACACTGTGACCTTATGTCATTGGAATCTTTTCTTAGTATTGAGCATGTGGAATGTACGATAAAACTAACATTGTTATTGAATTTCATTTGGAGATTGCATTGTTTGTCTTTAGTGAAATTTTTTAACTTATTGGTTATCAATTTTGTATACCATATTTAACAAATATGGATTTCAATTCCTTTCTTCAGTTTTTTGTGTCAAATTGACGATTTCACATACAACTCTTAGCAATTCTCACTTCAAATTGATGATTTCTCATACAACTCTTAGCAATTCTCATTTCAAATTGATGAAGGTTGACGATAACCTTTCAATTGTTTGTTTCTTATTCATGCAGATCAAAATCCAACAAGTATAGGAGCTGAACAGTTTCTGCAATCATGTTCAAATGCTATTATCCTTGTTTGTACATTCCTTCTTTAGAATCTATATTAGGGGTCTTCTGTTTGTTAAATTATTGTTGAAATTAATTTCATTAAGACAATACATCATTTATATAATATTGGTTGTGAAAAGTATAGTGGGTGATTAGTTGTCATGCTTTGTTGATAAAGTTGGAGGCACACTTGCAAAATGACCTTTTTGGCTTTAGTATATGGTACAATGTCTAGAGATGTTCTTGAAAAGGTTTAGAATCACTTGATTTCCTAAGTTTTGAAAAGTCACTACTAAATTGGTGTCATCGTGTATGTTCTTTTCATCCACAATTGTGTACTAGTGTTTTTTAAAACCATATGCACTAATGACTCTACATTAAGTTCATATGGATAACTTATATAAGATTCATTAACTTTGAAATGATTCTCGGTTACAATCTATAATTTACTTAGATTCATTAACTTTGAAATGATTCTTGGTTACAATCTATAATTTACCTTACGTAAACAAAAGGCTTAATTTTTTTTAATAGTAGTCTATCCTCAGCCTCCATCCAAGTTATTCTTAACCGAGCTAATTAGAGATAGGAACTGTTAATTCATCTTTTATTATTTCCATCTAAAAAATATTAAGGATTTGAAAGCATCTAAATCATACATTTAAGTCTCTTAAATCCTCAAATAGTTAGGAAGAATGGCATAAATTGATTTTTTCGAATCCTTTGTACTTCTAGAATGATAAGCTAAATGATAATTAAACATGTAAACATGGTTTGGTCAGCACTATTAACGACAATATTGAATGGGGATTAAAAAATTGTACGTTTTATTGATACAAATCAAAATTCATAGATGATTAAGTGTGGTTTCTTGCATAATTCACCCTATTCATGCCTTGAATCTAGGCTTTACTACATGAACTCATAAACAACTTTTCAGCTCTTAGTTATGACTATCTGAAATGAGAAACTATTATGTTATTATGGTATTGAACATTATTCTTGGTCTACTTGTTTTCAAGAATATGTGTTGGCAACAACTTTATTTGATTGACTTTGGTGTGATAGCTAATGCTTGACACAATTTGTTATTAACTCTTAAGCTAAAGTTTTACTTAAACATTTGAGTAAGATCTTCATTATATTATTTTTCCTTTTCTTTATCTTTTTCTTAGGTGGCTAGTACAGGATATGGCTTGGATCATGATATAGCAATTGATATTCTGAAAACTATAAGATCCAGAAATGGATTTGTTGTTGCTATTTTTTTGAAGCCTTTTACCTTTGAAGGACAAAGACGCCAAGTTGAGGTAGGTCATACATGGAAATAGTTGATAATATGTGATTCTCTATTATGTAAGGGCAAAAAAATAAAAAAAAGAAAAATAATCCAAATGAAGCCACGAAAAGGCATTGTCTTTTTGTTTCATTGGTTCATTCTTCATTCTTGGCAAACTTGGAGGTTGTTTATATTTTCTGTTGATGCTTGGTTTTGATGTTTGTTCTATGAATTGAGTCTTTTTTCTTCAAAAATTGTATGATGTAAAAGAGATTAGTGTTTATAAAGAAATAAAAGAGGGAAAATCACTCAACCACAAACTTGAATTTGGTGGGATGAAGAGTGGGGGTTAAGGTGACAAGAAAGACAACAAAGACTGAAGATTACTTTATTCTAGGTTTCTTTATTAGATAGGTTATTCTAGTTGTTTAAAACTTAAACTTATATGAGAACAAGGAATTCTGATTAGAGTAGGATTCAACTCTATTTTAGATATTTTAATTAGAAATCCCTTTATTATTAGAATAAGGGTTCAAAGAACTTCCCTATATGTGTGTATACTCAGCCATTCACTAATAATATGCTGAATTTTGATTTATAAATTTGAATTTTCAATTAAAAAGTGTGATGTTTTCTTCTAAAAGTGATTCTTAGACTCTAGGAATTATTCCTAACTCCCTACTGTCCATTATTTGTTTAACAACAACAACAACAACAATACCCAGTATTATTTGTTTACCTCACTAAAATTCCTACACTTATAACCTGGATTTCTTATATTCAAGTGTAAATTCATCCAAAGCTCTAAAATTCTAGCTTATCTTTCTAGCATGCAAACCCTAAAATTCCAACTTAACTTTCGAGCAATCAATCCCTAAAATTCCAACCTTCCAAACCTAAAATTCCTACAAGCTAAGCTAGAACTCCAAACCTAAAACTCAAATTCTAGCAGCTAGATTTAAGTTTTATGGATTCTAGCTACTAGTTTGATAACTCTTCTGGTTGTCCTACATCACTGTGGTAGTTGTGTGGTATGAAGAGAAACTAAAACCTTTATTCTAACTTAAAAAAAATTAATGAGCATTTTGAGATCTCAAGAAAAAATTGCACTTGATATTATAATAATCAAATTGAGGATATCTATATGTTTAAATTTTTCTGGCTATTTAGCCTCATTTGTTGGTATGAATCTAGGAAAAACTCACTTAAAGCTTAGTTCATGAACTTTGGATGAGTGTTTAGTTTCATGTTGGTTATGCACGGTCGAAATGAACTTAAGTTGGCCATTAACTTTATTCTTTGTATAATCCACTTTTGTGATATTTAGTCCATATAGGATTCTGGGGGTAGCTACATTAGTATTAAGACGAGCTGAGAGAAAGTCATTCAATTGTTTATTTATTTTTTTGATTTTTTAGTGTAACATTCATAATAAAGAATCTATCATAAGTTGCATTCAATTTCTTGTAAGTAAGAACATGTGATCGGAAATATCCTTTAGTGTAGGAATTCTAGCCTGTTATATATTTGTTGAAGGCTTGCATAGTTAAACGTAACATAATCTTGAAATACTTTACTACTTTTTATCACATTTCTTTTGATTAAATCATTATAAATTTTTATTTGCTTTTTTGACTTTTTAGAACAAAAATATGTAGGGGTATTTTTGGCTGAGATATAATGTCCATAGGGATTTCTGTATGTCCTAGATTAATTGTTTTCTTAGGATCTGAATCCATTTTGAAGTCTCTAGTTTCATATTTACCTTAATGTTTAAGATAGTTACTGAACATTGTTGTTGCCAAATCACCTTTCAGGTGAAAGATCTAGTAGCAAAACTTCAAGATCTTACAAATTTTTGCATTGGTAAGCAAATGTGTAGATCTAGTACTCTCTTTCTGTCTCTTCTTATTTCTTCTATATTTAAGAATCCTCAAAAATGAAAATATCTCTAGAAACAGTTCCTTGGATATTGTCGAGTGTGCTAACTATATGGGCATTAGACTTCCCATAAAACATATAGCTTACTGTATATATGTGTGTGACCTATGATTATGTTTCCAAGTTAGTTGAGTATTTTGTCAAGTTCTTGGGTTGAGAGGAGATGAGATATTGAAGAAGCAGTTTTCTTTTTTTAATATGTCAAATAAGTTTTTTCTGTTTGAAAGGACACTTTTTAGATGTGTTGATAGTAAAATGAGATATTAAAGGAGTAGTTCTCATTTTTCCTTTACAAGGCATATGTTGTTTAATATGTTAAGTTGTGTTTGGAAGGACACTTTTTGGATGAGTTGATAGTAATTTAACTTTTAGGGCTTTAAATTTTATATATGCTTGATATGTCATGATTGTTCTTCAATTGTTCATTTAAATAAGGGAATATTATTTATTACAAAATACTATATAACAAATATATTTCTTCAAAAGTAACACTGACATTTGTAACATAGATTTCCTTAATATAATGCATGGAGGGAATTAATTAGCTGTTACTACTTGTGGATTTCGTGATTAAGGAGGTAATCTATATTTTTTTTCCCTATTTTCTAATTATAGATATTGACCTTGACACACTACTTAAAAAGGATTTGGTGACTCTAGACGAGGCTTTGAAAACTGCCAATCGTGCTGTTTTCCTAGCCATCAATGCCATATCTGTTCTTCTCTCAGTAAGTAGATCTTCAATTTTACGTGCTTTGCTATCAATATTTGCAAAAAAGTTCTCTTCATATGATAACTATTGAACTACTTTCAGGACATACACCAAAAACAAATTTATGTATATAGTGACCCCACAGAATTAAAAGTTTCAGAAATCATAAAGGTAAGTCGTAACTGAAAATCTTAAACATTGAAATATGTTTATATTACAATGTCATTTTTTTCTTAATCTATATGCCATTGTTAAAAACATACATTCCTTTGTTTAGACTCTTACTCAGAAATGTAGATTTTTCAAAATTTTGCATTATTGATTCACTTTGTTCAGAAATAATGCTTATGGTACAACCTTTTGAGCTGATTCAATAATAGACAGATTCTAGGGAGCTACAAAGAAGTGAATATTGCATTTGGAGCTGGTGACAACATCAGAAGTTCAATTTTACAAGCTCTATTTGACTGTCCTTTCATTTGCACTGGTTTAGAGGTAATAGTTAAAGACTTCAAATAAATGATTTAACTTCAAGCAACTTGTATGGACATAGTTAACTAATTTTGATCTACTATAAAGAGCGCTTGGACATTTGGCTGTTTTTTCTTTTTCAGTTCTCTATCTTTTGTTGTCCAAACTATGTTACCAACTTTATTTTTCCAAATTCATCTTGTTTCCACTAATCTATTTTTTGTTCCATTTTTTTGGTGGTTGTTGAACTAGGACTTAAATGGCATCGTCATATGCATCATTTCAAGTTCAGGTCTTATGGACAATGATGTACTTGCTTCTTTGCATACTTTCCGTCAAACTGCAAACTACTCTGGGCATCTCATTATATCTGCCGCTTATGAGCCCAATCTAGGTTCCAACATGCTAGTAACCACACTTTTTATTTTAAGGTATGGCACTTATTATGAGAATGAGAAAAAAACTTTCTAGTGTCTGCATTTAATTTATCTATATCTCCTAGAAGTTTGGTTGACCAATCTTTGTTGAATCATTTGACCTTGTTATGAATGAGGAATTGAGAGAAATTGAGTAGAGGGATTGTGAAAGCTTAAAGAAATCAGCAACTCTCCCTCTTTGTATACTAGATTATTTTATTCATATAAGGTAAATTACAATTATAATCAATTATAATTCTCTAAACTTCGTTTAATCAAATATTAATCTCTAAATTCTCGTCAAGTTGGAGCATATATATCATAAGCTCCCAGCTTGTTACACAATTGTGTTACACGACTTCCAACCAAAGGCTGGGTGAATTGATCAGCCAATTGGTCCTCAAAACTTCACGTGAATGGTTTTGATCACATCTTGTTGCACCTTCTCTCATACAAAGTGATAGTTGATCTCAATATGCTTTTCCCTTTCATGAAAAAAATGGATTAGAAGCAATGTAAATTGCTGCTTGATTATCACATTAGCTTTGTAGGTTGAGTTTGTCGAAATCCAAGTTCCTGCAACATATGTTTTACCTAGACAAGTTCTCGGGTTTTATATGCTATGGCTTTATATTCTCATTCTGCACTTGAACAAGAAACCACAATTTGCTTTTCGCTTTTCTATGAAATTAGATTGCCACCAACAATCATGCATTACCTTGTTGCACTTCTTGAAATACCTCTGGAAATTTGTCCAACACCTGGTTTAGCTCCCCATCCTCTTTGCTGGTAAGTTGAATCTGCGGCTCTTCCATTATAGGTGCTCCTTCAACCGATAAGAAATCACCAGTTAAGATAGCAAGGAGACCGTGTAAGCATACTGAATCTTCAGGATACACACTGCCTCTCTTCGGTGTGGCTTGAAATCCTGCATTGCCACATAGTTTCACACTTTGTCCTTCATGTTGGAATTGCTTGGTCATCTCCTTCCAATCAACTATGACCTTTTGCTAATTTTTGTAACCAAGCAACCCCTAGGATCACATCCATTCCTCCTCAATCCAGGACATAAGCATCAATCTTCCACTCTATTTCTCCCACCCGAATAGGAACTTCTAAACACTTCCCTTTAGTAGTCACCCAATGGCCATCTCCCAATCTGGATCCTAGTGCTTTACTCGGCCCTAATGTCAACCCCAGACCACTGACCAGCACAGGTGAAATGAAGTTATGGCTGGCCCCGCTATCCACCAGAATAACAATCGGAACCCCCTGTAACTTCCCTACCAACCGCATAGTTTTAGTCTCGGGTATCATTGCTTCATTCACTCCGAACACCCCCATGGTTCGGCATTCCAAAGCTATCTCACCATCCTCTTTAGTTTCTACTTCCAATGCTATAATTTCTCCATTCCCATTCAAGGTTTCGTTGTCATCCAAAATCAGTAATCTCAACTGTTTTTCCGCACACTGATGAAGAGGATGAAATCTCTCCCCACATCGGAAGCAAAGACCCTTGGCCTTTCGATCCATGAGCTCTTGGTACGAGAGGTGATGCAACCCCTTGTTCCTCTCCGTCGGTCCCCTCCTATCACCCTCCGACTGCCTTATTGGTGTTGCCATGGGTGGGATGGCGATTCGGTTCTACTCATGGCGTTTGGGTTGAGACCTGGATATTTCCTTGGTTCTTCCTACCCCAAAACTGCCAACATACCTCCCACGACTCATTGGGTTTGGAGGCTCCGTCTCCCGATGGTTCGGGTTGACTAGGAAGTTGCCCCTAAAAGGACTCCCTTGGAGTGGAATCCAGATGTGCGTTCGAGAGCTCGAGCCTTCGACACCTCCATACTCCCCATTTACGTCATCTTCCACCGCCCTGCTATTTTCATCAGCTGATACCTGTTCACCGGCCGAACGTATGTACTCTCCTTCGTATATCAGCTTGCAAGCCACTCATGAAGTACCCTATAAATTGCTCCTCTAGTAGTTGACCCACTTGTGACGAGATGAACTCGAAGGCCTCAATGTATTCCTCTACCGAGTCAGTTTGTCTCAGATCTGATAGCTCTTCAAAAGGATTATCAAATCTTCTCCCTCCATAATGATCGATTAGAGCTCTCTTAAATTTCTCCCAGTCTAGCTCTTCCTCTGTCTCCCTAAGAAGTTTAAACTAGTGTATGGTTGAACCTTCCATACTCAAAAGAGCTAGTTTCATTTTTATCGGTTCTGAGGTATTATGAACCTCAAAATACACTTCCGCCCTAGTAATCCACTCCATAGGATCAGACCCATCGAACATGGGTAATTCCACCTTACGGACCGACATTCTATATTCCTCCATAGTGTCATAGCAGTGCTCCATTGGATTTGATTGCCCAGGACGTGTATCCCTTTCACCAGCCATATTGTGCCCCCTTCCTGAGGCATTGCCACTCCCCTGTCCTTCCTCTGGTCGCTTGCCCATCATTTGCTCATTTATAGCAGAAAAGCTTGTTGCATTTCTCCCATTGCCATCTGCATGGATGATTGAATATCTTCAACTACAGCCTCCAGATTCGCCATACGGGATTCCAACAATTCTTCCCTAACAGACATCTTGGGTGGCATCAAGGTTGGTTGCTCTAAATTCTCAAGTCTTCGAAAGTGAACTGATCCTCTCTTCTGATATTGGTATCCGGAAGGTCGGACCAATGTTAGATCTCTAGCTTAATATGCCAGAGATTGTATATATTATTGATTATAATAGAGGATCCTTACTGCTATTACAAGGTGATCTATTGAACGCCTTCCTTCCTAGACTGAATATAGCTCCTTAGAGAGAATACTTTCTCTCTGTCAACAATATTACTCTCCTTACTTCTTGCTAGTCGAATCCCCATTCTCTCTCTCTGTGCAACCACATTCTGTTATTTTCCTTCAACCCCCATACTCCTTACTCCTAACTAACTCTAACATCATTCCTCTCAGCCCCCTCTTTCTTTCTCCTCAAGTACACTCTCCATACCCTAGGCTTATTGTTATTGTTATTGGTCCTAACAGTAGTTCCTCGCTTTCATTAATGACTGTTCTAGGGTCACGTGGGTATTTCTTTTGGGAGACAAATTTGATGTTTGTGCCACATTTATGTCCTTCTATAACATGGTTAAAACTTAATTTCAAAAGGAGATTAAAATGTTAAGAAGTGACAACGAGAAGGAGTATGTGAACTTAGCCTTAAAAAACTTCCTAGATAGCAAAGGAATTGTCCACCAAACCTCCTATAGGTACACCCCACAGTAGAATGAGATTTCTGAATGCAAAAACAGACACCTTTTAGAGGTGGCTAGAGCAATTAGCTTTCAAACACATGTCCCTAAATACCTATGGAGAGAAGCAGTTGTCACTACCAATTTTCTGATCAATAGACTTCCCTCCAAAACTTTAAAATTTCAAACCCCATTACAAACCTTCTCTTCCTTCTTTCCTAATGCAAGACCAAACTCACCTGTCCCTCTGAAAATATTTGGAAGCACTGTGTTTGTTTATAACCATGATCTCAAGAAATCCAAACTAGATCCTAAAGCTCTCAAATGCATCTTTGTAACAAGTCAGGGGTATTCCGAAGGCTAATCAGACCATACCTTGTTTACTTAAAGGATTGGGGAAGGCAAATTGCTATCCTAATAGTGTATGTGGATGATATCATAATTACTAGGAGTGATCTTATGGAGATAGAGAAGTTACAAGCATAGCTCGGGAAGGAATTTGAAGTAAAAAGCTTGGGGTAGCTTAGATATTTTCTTGGCATGGAAGTAGCTCAATCTAAGAAGGGAATTGTCGTGACTCAAAGAAAATACACTTTGGATTTATTAAAAGAGACAGGTTTAAGTGGCTGTAAGCCTTATGATACACCAGTGGAACCAAGAAAGAAACTTGGACAACCCAAAAATTGTGTTCCAGTAAACAAGGAGAGGTACTAGAGGCTTGTTGAGCAGTTGATTTACTTATCTCACACTAGGCCGGATATAGCATTCGTAGTGAGCTTAGTAAGCCAATTTATGCACTCACCGTATGAACACTTAGAGGCTGTTTTCAGAATTTTGAAATATCTGAAGGGATGTCCCGACAAGGGATTGTTCTTTGAGAAGAAGGAAGAAAGAAGCATAGAAGTTTATACAGATGTAGACTATGCTGACTCAATCACTGACAGAAGATCAACATCAGGGTACTGCACCTATTTATGGGGGAATATGGTGACATGGAGAAGTTGAAAGCAAAATGTAGTGGCTCGGAGTAGTGCAGAAGCAGAGTACAAGGCTATGGCTCAAGGAGTGTGTGAAGTCTAGTGGCTCTGAAGAGTTATGTCTGAGTTTAACTTGGAGGTTAAGCCTCCCATGAAGTTGTATTTTGACAATAAGTTAGCCATTAATATTGCACACAATCCAGTACTTCACGAAAGGACAAAGCATATAGAGGTTGATAAGCACTTTATCAAGGAAAAAATGGAAGATGGAAGCATATATATTTCGTTTGTTCCTACTAAAGAATAGAGAGCAAATGTCTTCACAAAGGGGTGTTAGGACAACCATTTCAAGAGCAAATTGGCAAGTTGGGCATGTTAGACATCTTTGCACCAACTTGAGGGGGAGTGTAGATAATCCTGTAATTAAGGGATTATTCTTAGAGATTATATAAAAAAGCATTTTTTATGTCAAGTTGGTAAAGAGGCCAAGAATAAGTTGCGGCTAAGGAGATAAAAATATGGATTGAGGCCATTTTTGCCATAAGGCGGAATAATCAATACCACAGACTTTTGTGTATCCTTTAACAATAGGACGAGCCTTGAGTCGTTCGATAAATTCATCAACAAGAGTCTTAATGGTATATACCCATCGATAACTAACAATTGATGAATCAAGAGGAGTGGCAAGCTTCCAGGTGTTATTTGACCGTAAAGCATCCATTTTCTCTTGTGTAGGAAGCCAGAGTGCTGTATAGCTTCTATTATACTCTTAGGAATAGACACAAAATCCAGGTTTGATAAAAAGGAACAAAAGGAGGGGGACACGTGGTTATTAGAAACAAAATTAAAAATCGAATGATTGCTACAAGATTGTTTACCTTTTTTTGAGGCAATAGACCAACCTAGCTCACTGTTTTCTGGATTTGGAGACAAATTAGGCACTGAGGGAGAGGGCTCATCCAAATGTCCATCTACCATTTGACGAGGTCGTCGAGAATAAACTACAAATCTTATTGGGACAATTGATGAAGACAAGAAGGGTCAAAATTTGTAGGTGAATTGTCTGAACTTTTATGTAAATTATAAACAATGATGGAAGCTTTTGGCATCTTTACTTTCAGAAAAGTATACACTATTCTCAAAGAATGTCACATCTTCACACACAAAGAATCTTTTCATTAAGGGATTGTAACAACGATAGCCTTTTTATGATCTCGAGTAATACACTTGATGGCTCATAGAGCTAATTTGTCAACTCCTGGCTTAAGCTGATGGACAAAACAGACACATCCAAAGATACTAGACGGAAGAGGAAACAAAGGAGTATTAGGAAACATAAGGATATAAGGGATCTAACCTTTAAGAGTGGTGGATGAAATTAGTAAGAGAGCAAGCAATGAGGGCAGCATCATTCCAAAATTCCTTGGGAACCTTCATCTCAATTAGTAAGGTTCGAGCAACTTCTATAACAGGCTTGAATTTTCTTTCAATAACACCATTTGGTTGTGGTGTGTGAGAGCAAGAAGACTAGTGAACCATGCCACAATTTTTTTATGTAAAGACTCAAATGATTCAAAAAAATATTATTTGGCATTATCACTTCTGAGGATACGAATAGGACAACCAAATTGAGTCTTGATTTCAGAGCAAAAGGATAACATAAAACAATTCGAAACATTCTTTAATTGGATATAGCCAAGTCATTCTAGACCAATCTTCAACGAAAACGACAAAGTAATAAAAACCAAGTTTTGAGGTAATATGACATGAACTCTAAACATTAGAATGAACTAACATAAAAGAGCTTTCGACTCTTTTATTAACTCTAGATGGAAAAGCAACATGATGATCCAAGTTGACATGAGTTGCAATCAAGGCAAAGATTTGAGTTCAAATTGGGAATTAGTTTTTTAAATGTTTGGATGGAAGGATGACCAAGGGGACTATGGATTTGGAGGGGTTAAGCAACAACTAAATAGGAAGTTGAACAACCGTCAAAATAGTAAAGACCTCCATATTCACGCCCTCCTCTAATCATCTTTTGTCTTCAAATGCTAGATAACAACAAAATGAGGGATAAAGGAAACAAAACTATTCAATGATTTGGTTAGTTTGCTAATAGATATTAAGTTGAAAGAAAATTTTAGAATATATAGTGTTGCTGGTAACGTCGATGAAGGAGAAGGAAATGCAGTGCCAACCCCACTTATACTATGATAACGAGCGTGGGCACTATGGAGGAAATAAACCTTTATTGGTCTATTCTAGAAGGAGGACAGAGAAAGAGAATTAGGCTGAAACGGTTATAACTGAATTGAGAGGCTAGCGTCTATAGATAGTACAGTGGGGAATGAGAGATTTTCATCTTTTTACACAATCATTGTTTCAATTAGCA
>JAOQMP010000003.1:22720531-22736772 GCA_027563575.1 Erythroxylum pedicellare | reverse complement strand
AAGCCTAGTGACAAATGACAAAGGACGGACATCTAGATAAAGTTGGAGACGAAAAAGATGTCCTACTTTAAGCCCTCTTGCAATCATCCCCCGATTGTTGATCTTGCATAACATAACCAGATTTAGAATATAATTATTGTCAACCAACTGACCGATAGAAACAATATTAATAGTAAGATCAATAGAATGAAGATATAAATTAGAAAAGAAGAATTATCTCCAATGGTTGTGATGGGTAAATGATTTCCATCACCAGGGTAAATCTTGAGATTTCCATGTTATTTGCTTACATTGGTAAGGATATGAGCATTGTTTTTCATATGATTGGAAGCCCCAGAATCAAGGTACAAAGTGGACGGTGTAGAAAAAGTTTAGCTAAGTTTCCTAAAGTAGAAAGTGAAGAAATAACAATTTGTGTAATCTATTTAAGGATTCACACAAATTCACAAATTGAATATATGCTATTGTAGTTTCTTGGGTGGTGACCATCCTTTATGTAGTAATTGCACATCTTTTAGAACATTCAAATGCACAATTACCATTTTGCAAGGAAAAATATCGAATAGTGCTCTTGTCCTTTTCTCTTGCGTTGCCTTGTGTTACATAAGTGACATGAATCGAGGTCAATCTTTGTTACTCCGTTGTGGTTTGAGTGTGAAGATATTGCTCGTCACGAAACAAATCATTGAGACATAAGATTAGATCTGGTATCTTCAAATTTAGATCTTAGTTCCTTAAGAAATTGATCCTTTTTAATGGTTTCATGAACAAATTGAACAGAGCTCAGTCCTTTAAGAGTGAAGCATAAATAATGTTTGTATATTCATCCTAGAGATTCATGAAGGTAGAGTAAAATTCAAAAATAAAAAGACTTTCCTATTGGGGAGTGACTAATTCATGTTCAAGCTAAAATTGGCTAGTAGTGTTCTGTTGGATGAAGAGCCTCTTTAAATACAGCCACATTTCGGTTGCAGTCTTAAACAGTGAAGATTCAAGATGATATTAGACGCAACAGATCCTAAAATCTATGTCATGATTTGAGCATCCTCCACTTACCACTTGGCATGTTTATCTTTATGCTTGTTTTTATCATGAATGTGATTACTGCCATCAACATGTCCCCATAAATCCTTACTTTTGATAAATATCTTGAAATGGATTGACCAATCTGATTAAACTTTTCATTAAAATAGAACTACGAAAACTTCGTACTTTTCTGAAAACATAATGCCAAGATACTAGAATTGAGATAAAAAAAAAAAAAAAAAAAGGAATGATCAAAGACAAGAAATTGAATATGAAAAGAATAGGAGCAGGGTAGTTTTGAGATAAATAAAGGTGGAACTAAAGTTGAGATGGACAAAAGGCTAGACAAGGATGAGATTAGATGAAAGGCTTTGACAACATGACAATCGTTCTCAAGATGGAATTCCAAAGTGCAAGCTGAATTTCGACCCTAGAAATAGATAAACTATTGTATACATATCTTTCTACAGCTGATAAATCCTATTTAAGGAAAGATTTTCAAATCCTTATAAGCTGTACAGAAATTTGCCTTTGTTGAGCTAAAAAATCAGTCTTTGATAGATGCAAAATCAGTTTTTAACAAGGATACATTAATGTATTAACTATCAATTATGACAACTAATACTTTTGACAAATTTTTACGGTAGGCACATTTCCAATTTCAAAAGTTACTTTATTAAGTACTTATTATCTTGTTAGTTAAAGTATATCAAACGCAGCCTAACTCAAGTGTACTTGATTTCAAGTTTTTACTCATTATATCATGCATTCAATTGGAGTAACATCAAGCTACTTATTTTATTTGTATGAATGAGTTTAATCAAACCAGTTCTTTATTTTTTGATTTATACCCTATTAAATTTTTGTGACCATGTAGGGTTGGTTTTATTTCCATAAGGGGGATCGGTGGTTTGCAAACTTTTGGAAGGGAAAAGCAAATGGTGAAAGTCGTTTCTATTCGAAGTGTGGTGATGTCTTCTTTGGCCAATTTGAGGATGGTTGGCGACATGGCCACTTCCTTTGTATTGATGTTGATGGAATGAGGTATACATTCTATCCTAAATATTCACTTGCTAGACATGTGTCATTATTCTAAAACATTTTGCTTCTTTTATCAAACAATTATTAGCATGTGTTATCGTTTTCCTAAGACATAAAAATAATCTTTTAGTAATTCAATAGCCTGCGAAGTAAAAATTTTCCTAGAAGTTCGTATCTATTTTTTATCTGTTTGTTGGTGCAAGGGCACACTTTCCATATCTTTTGTTACAAAGGTTTATCTAGATACCAAACTTATACTAAAATTGCTCCTACTCAGTTGTACGAAAATTTTATTTACGTCCATTTAAGCGAGACTCAGCCTTCCCACATGATTGTTGACTAACAAAATCTTGTTCTAGAATACCTTAGGACCTTTGAAGTGCTTTAATTTTCACACTTGAGTAAGAATATTATGAAACTATTAAATAATCATAGGCAACAATAAACTCACAAAAGCTACGATAAAAATCAACCTTTATTACTTCACAAGTGTATAAAGAAATATTTTCTCTCAATGTGCTCTTTTCCTCTCTTTGTTCTTAGGAGTAAGACTCAAATAAGCTATTTATAGGCAACTCTGGCTTTATAATTCATAATTCTAATTGAGCTGAACTAACTAGATCATCTCTATTCTTATTAGGTTATATCACATTTAATCAATTGGATGATACCTTTATCAAAATAGGATTCTATCTAATAGGATTTAGCTACGTTACAATTAACATAAGACATTATATTTAATTAGGAAAGATACATCCATGTCTATGAACTCCACTATCTTCAAATGATCCTCCCACATAGTCTTTATCTTCTAGAGCTAATGTATATCTATTGTGATCTTATCCGTCACATCATTTAAGATCTCTCCTTGATCTCTATCCACTGATGATGAGTCATCCAAGCCAATATCATACTTGTTCGTTCTATTGTTTATCAATATCAAGTCCACTAATCATAGTTCGTTTATTTGAGTACGCATTAAGGCCTTAGAGCTTTCACATTTCTCTCATACATGTGATCCAACCAACTCAAAGTCCATATTAAGCTATCTTTTTCGTCTCACATTTGAATCTTTGCATCTCGTCGAAGATTTTGGTTGATGTGCACCAATGCATACCAGCTCATCGACAATATTCCTTTCCTACTCGCAAGTCTTTACCTTGTTTCATTGTTTCGAGTGCTAAATATTGACCAAGGTTTGCCAACACTTGCACTATTTCACAATTTAGAATTAGGGGTCTATCTAACAACCCCTTCCAGAAGAACTCGTCGCTGTGATGGAAATAATCTGCAAGCACTCCTCTAAATTGATTTCCTCTAAGATTCCTTCGTCATAGGCACATCTCCGATGTACCATTTTTCCTCTCCGTTGAGTTTGCCCCTTGCTTTTGTTTGAACACTTCTTCTTAAGGCCCATTACGCCCAATGTAACATAATTGTTGAGGTAGACTTCTTCTGTGAAGTCATCCTCTCCTCCTTGATCCTTCACAACCATGGAATTTATTTGCTCCTCACCCACATTCCGTTTTGAGCATTTACAAGCAAAATGTAGCCCTTCAAAAATGAAATAACTAATATCTCGTTTTGTTTGTTTTTTTTGGACTTGCATTGAGAAGATTCATATAATTTCTCTTTTCCTCTCTTTAAGTCATTTTGTGTCCTACCATTCTTCTTGCCCTCGTTGCTAGTTCGAATTAGTGGTAGCATTTGGAGATCTACTAAATAATTTGCAGCCATTATCACATTTGAAGGTCTTTTACATTATGCCTTGAAGCTCCATTTATGTCTAGTCTTACAAGTTGCTTATGAAGTTGATCAACTTGCCTTCCTTAGACATGTTCTGCATGTCCAATATCAAAGATGTGAATTTTCTCACATACTCCTGCACCAAGTTGTCTTACTTCAAACATTTCAAAGCTTCCCTCGTGAGCTATGAAATGTTGGTAGGAGGAACTGGTCCTTTAGCTTTTTCTTCATCCACAAGTGTCAATAGAAGGTCTACCCACACTTATATCATTGAAGGTTCTCGTTCTCCACCGTAGCTTTGCATCCTCCATCATATACGTAATCATGATTGACACCTTCTTCGAATTGGATACCTTTGCCACTATAAAATATTGTTCCATGTTTCACAGGAAATTTTCAAACTCTTTGACACTTCGTTTGCCATTAAAAATTTGGTGCTCTTGTACTTTCTTCAAATTACTTTCGACATGCCCATCATCCTATGCTGCAACGGCACACCTTAGGATAGTGATTTTCAATCTAGAATCCTCTTTTGCCTTCATAAAGTCCGCTATTTGATGCTAAAACTGTTGGATCTGTGCCTCCAAAATCTCTAACTGAGATTAGAAAGTTGCCTCTTTCTCTCCTCGAAAAATTGGCCTTATGCGTGCCTTTACTGTGTTGACACGCTTTGTCAAATTGCTATCTCTTGCTATGTTGATATTTTGACTTTGATACCAATTGTTATAAAGGTTTACCTAGACACCAAACTTGTACCGAAATCGCGCCTACTCTGTTGCATAGCAATCCCACTTAGGTTTGTTTAAGCGAGATTCAGCCTTCCCATTTAATCATTGACGAACAAAACCTTTTCGAACGCCTCGCAACCCTTGAAGTGTTAAACTATTACACTCAAGTTCTATGAAAGTATTAAATAATCATAGGCAATAATAAATGCACAAGATTTAGAAACAACCTCTCTACTAATTAAGGATAAGGTTGCGTACTACTAAACCTTTCCAGACTTCGTTTATCTGCGGGATTTTTACTAGGTTTTTATTGTTGTAATAATAAATATGCGTGAGTTACGATAAAAATCAACCTTTATTACTTCTCCAAAAGTATACAAAAGAATATTCTCTTTCAATATGTTCCCTTCCTCTCTTTTTGTATTCTTAGGAGTAAGACTCAAATAAGTTATTTATAGACACCTTTAGCTTTGCAGTTCAAAATTCTAATTGAATTGAACTAACTAGATCACCTTTATCCTTATCAGATTCTATCACACTAATCAATTGGATGGTACCCCTATGTAAATAAGACTATATTTGATAGGATTTAACTACATCACAACTAACAAAATAAGAGATCACATTTAATTGAGAAAGATACATCTATATCCATGAACAACTCCACTATCTTTAGATGATTCTCTCATTTGGTCTTTATATGTTAGAATTGATGTATATCTATTGTGATCTTATCCACTACATCATATAAGATTTCCCCTTGATCTCTATCCATTGATGATGAGTCATCTAAGTCCTATGTCTTTTATAGCACGTTGGTCCGATCGAATTCTTATCCATGGCAAGTTTATTAGTCATGATTTGTCTATTTGAGCACACATTAAGTGCTTAGATCTCCCACATGTCTCCCTCATACATGTGATCTAACTAATCTTCAATCCAAAGTCTATCCCAAGCTCTCTTTTGGTTTTACATTTGAATCTTTGCATCTCGTTGAAGATTTCTGCCAATTTCTACCAATATACATAAACTCATCAACAATGCCCGTTTTCCTCACCTATTTGCAAGTATTTGCTTTGTTCCATCGTCCCGAGAGCCAAAAATTTGCCAAGACTCGCCAACACTCGCACAATGCCGCAATTTAGATGTCAGCATCTAACAACTTTCATGGGCTATCACGAAATTATTTGCATGTATATCTTTTATGTATTAGTGCATAATGTCTTTTGTGTGTAACTTCAACTTGTCCATCTTTTATATCTTTGTTCATTTCATTTTTGGATTAATAGCTTCATTTCATTTCACTTGCTTCGAACTCAGTTTACAAGCATGAACCGCTAATGTAATTGAACTTCACTCTATGTAGTGCGAATCGCTACTATATGTTTTTTTATTGATCTGTATAGAGTACGCCATAATGCTTGACAGAACATTTTAAATGAGTTAAAAGCTTATGGCAAGTACACGGAGGTAAAGAATAAGTAGTTTAAAAATCGTCAACCCCATGCATCCAATGCACCTTTCTCTTTTTCCCCATTTTGTGGGTCAATGATATCTAATGCGAGAGTAATTACGAGGTCTTGCTTATGGAATCAACTTTTATTGGGTGATTTTCATTATTTACTCATTCTGTTTGCCTTAAAATTAGTAATATTTAAATGTGATGATGTTACTATTACTTTTTCGAGCAGTAGCTTCTGCTCTATACATTTTCTGAAAAAGCTTAGGATAACATTTTGTTGATTATGTTCTTATCTGGCTAAAAGCTCTTGCTAATCATGTTAATCAATGTCTACGTGTACAGATGCATTGAGGTATGGGACAAGGGCATTCTCTTGAGCCGTAAGCAGTTAGATACTTATCCGGTAGAAGGTACAATTTGAAGTTCTATTAAAATTTAAGCTTGATCCCAATATTTTGTAATATTTAAATATGTTATTTATATTATGAAATTTACCTTAATTAATCATAAGATCTAAGTCTACGCAACACTTTTTTTAATTAGAGGCCATCCACTGTCTGTACGGCGATTAAACTAGCCTATAAATCCAGTAATAGCTCAAACAAACAAAAAAGTCTTAAGATAGATTGGAGGGCCATAACTTCTATATTAGTAGTGGATGGGCCTCTCATCCAAAATCAAATGTCACGTCAGCTTAAGTTAACGGAAGCATGATTGTAGTTATTGGTTGGTTAAGGTCAATTATGATTATTTTCATAATCCACAAAACTCATTTGAACACTACAAAGCGTTGGTGTCAAATTTAAATTTTGATAAAGCCTTAGGATCAAAAATGTATGTTTTACCTTACCCTCATTTTTAACGAATTCTACCTACATTTACTGGTCGTATTGTTATTTTACGTTCTTGTTAGTTTTCCTAAGCCTTAGGATCAAAAATGTATGTTTTACCTTACCCTCATTTTTAACGAATTCTACCTGCATTTACTGGTCGTATTGTTATTTTACGTTCTTGTTAGTTTTCCTAGCATGTCTTTTTTCATTTTCTTTTATCTATTCAATTAGGTGCACAACCAACATGACTATATACGAAGCTCCAAAAATGTCCCTCTTTCGGCAAAAGATAAGAATTGCCAAAGGCCCAGTCTAATTTGACTTGAAATTTGAGTAGATTATTAATAAGTTTGTATTTTTCTAATTTCGTGGTGAGTTTTAACTTGCACGACAAAGCCTTCGGTATCACTTTCAGGCGTTTTCACTAATTGAGACTCAAGATCTGAGATCATGGTTAGATAGATTGTGTACATAAATAGTGTTCACGTTTACTTCTATATTTTCAACAAGTACAATGGAATTATTTTTCACTCCACTTAGAATGCAAGATTTGACCTAAAAATCATAATTGCCTAAGACTAAATAAGTTGTGTTTCAATTAATTAACCCACAATACATTTTCTACATCCAAAGACAGTAATCTTATCATTTGTACTCTCTCCAATATCACAAAAAGATTACTGAAATTTGTTGTGTCCTTGTATGCTTTGAGCGTCCACTATCTGCATAGGTAATTGTTTTGCTTACGCTTGATTACCTACAGAAATAGTTTTGTTACCTGCAGAAATAGTTGATCTAATTTTTGGTAACTAAGTGCACTTGAGTCCTTCAAGGTTAGTATTGAAGCCTTTTGCAGCTAACATCTTTTTATGTCTATTTTATGAACTCCTTAAATAACAAAAGTTCTCAACATAACATAATCATTATAAGAATAACATTTAGTACGGTACGCTCTATATGAGTTATAACCGTACGGATATGATCTATGAATATGATTGTCTAGGTCTAGTGTAGGTGTGTGAGGGATATATGCTATATTGCATTTTCGTCCTTAAGGTGAGGGAGTAGTTACAGCTGTTTGTTCTTGTTGCTCGGTGTTCCAAACCTTAGAATTGAGGACATACATGTATCCTTTATGAATTCTTTGAGTTCTAGGTAAATATGCAGAGCTAATAGCGATCACGCTTGTTCTTAGGGGAAGAACCGTTTGACTTTCTTATCTTGACTAAGAGTCTATGCTCGTGTTCGTACAAGTGCTTACCTTTTACGACGAGTATTTAAGAATTAGTTGAGGTTCTCTCACGAGTATAATCTATTCCATGTTTGTCATTTGAGGCCTTTTGTTCTCCACACAAGGCACACTTTTCCTTACCTTTGCTGGACTTTAAAATGGAAAATTTTATTTCTTCGTTTTTGAAAAAGGAAAATGTATTAAAGAGGCGCCTAATAAGGTAACCCAACCAAAGAGTTAAAACACCACCTACTAAACCATGACATGGCATTGGAGTTTAAAAGATAACAAAGCTATTGAATATTCTACCTAGTCAACTCAATACACACTCTACTATTAATTCCTTTGTGATAATTGCTCTAATCCAAGCCAAGGTAGCTTGGCTCAATGAGTGAATGTCTTGAATTCCTTCCTCTCCAACTGGCATAGGTGCAGCAGGTGAAAGCAAGTTTGAGACCTATGTAATCTCCTTTAAGATTTTAAATCATTAATTTCGTTTATAAATGAGTTTTTTTGGAAAATTATAAATAAGTTATTTGCACGTGTAAGTCGTCAACTTTCTTAGGTTCATCTACTGTTCATTTTAGGGTCACTTCCTCTCTTCATTAACATCTCAAGATTCTCAAATATCTCATTATATTTAAATCCATCGTCACTATCACCACGAAATTGTTTTGGGTTGCCTCGTGTTACTAAGCCATAAAGCACATATTGGCTGCTTCATGCCTGAATTCATTGTTTTCTAATTCGCTTGTCATCCCATTAAAGCTTTAATCTCCTTGAATTCTTATTTGTTTTTGTTTAATGTTCCTTTCGGAATTCGGGCAATGGAACTTCACATGTTTCTAAATATTTTACTTTGTTTTTTAAGTCTCCTTTTCTTTTCAGTTTTCCATTTATTTAGGAGTTCTTTGAACTTCGTTGTGACTAGAAATACGACCTAGTTGTCGCTTTCACTTCAGGTGGTTAATTTCTCATCACTATCAGTCCTTTAGGGCTTTGAAAGTGATTTTTATCTTTTAAACTCCTGCCATTTTACCATCCTTAAAAGATACTTGTTTTCCTCTGTTTCCTCTTCTCATCTCACTCCAGGGGAAAACTCACCAACTTTTAAGTGGTACTGTGTTAAGATTCTTTGTTCCTTGGGTCACTTTCGCCTTTAATTCCCAATTCTTCGAAAGTCATTTGAGAATCTTTTACTATTTTGATGTTGGTAGACTTTTTCTTTTTCAAATGCTTGCGGAGCAGAATATTCATGGCATTATGGAACTGTCACTCTTTACTGATATACGAAAAGAAGCATTCTAATTTTTGCGGGATAAGGTAGAGCTTGTTGGCAACGCCTAAGTCATGCTTATCAGCGGAATATCATGGAAGGCAGTCTCGATTCCTTTGTTAACCAACTAAACGGAGACGATATCTTTTCAAGGCCTTTTAGGACATTCATAGTATCTATAAAAATGAACGTATACGATGACTATTAATTTGTCATGTTTCATGCAAAATAATTCAAATTATTGTCTAAGCGTGCTCTGTTTATTCACATTGTTTAATACCCTCGTTTGTTATCTCTAATATGTCAAATATCGTGTCATCTCACAGATGGATGCCCTGTTAAACTCTAAATGTCACAGCGCACAAATTAAGTTGTGCACAAGTTTAGCTTTTAGGGTCTCATTCGGTTTACAGTTTGGAAACTGTAGTACTCCCTCTATCCACAATGAAAGTATCGTTTAGGATGGTAAGATTCTTTTTACAACGTGGCAGAGGTCCATTACTCGGGTCATCAGGAAAATTTTTAGCGGGTATTCGAAGATAACTGACGTGACGTTAAAAAATTCTACTTGCTTATGTTTTATCCCTCTTCCCTCTTCACTAGACGACGATCTTAAATGGGTGATGATATTTATTTAAATATCTATTGATACTTGAAAATGAGGTTAGTAAGATCTACACTCTGATGCACTATTTCCCAAAAGGCATTTAAAAGAGAAGTGAATTGTATGTATTCAGATTTAGAAAGTCTTAACAAATTATCAAACATGAGTCTAAATAAAAGAATTTCCTCAACTTATTGAATCTTTTTCGTTAACTTGCATGTCCTCTTTTCCGTTTGCATTTACCTTCTTAACCATCATAATATCTTCGATACTTATTATTCTTTCAAGTTCTTAATTTGGCAATATTACATGTACCTATCTTGCATCATATCAATAACATTTTATTATCATAAAAAAAGTAGAATTTCCTTAATTTAACACAAGTCAAACCTAAATCCAAATCAGTCCAAGTGAAAGCCCAAGCTCAGAGCCGAAATGACATCCAAGCTTAAGTCAACAACCAATTGAATTTTGGTCAATTTTGATCTCAACCTTAAATCCAAAATGAATTTGAGTCAATTCTAACATAAATAACTTTTAAGTAACATTGAAATCTATGTTTGGCCAAACTCGCTATATAACTAAGTAAAATATTGAAATGTCTTCTTTCTAATTTAAATTCATGCGAAAAGATCAAAAGAATAATGAATAATCATGTTCTTTAATTTCAATTTCTATTCATGTTCCAAAATCTTAAAATATCCTTTTCTTTTATTTAACTAAAATTCAAGCTCAAAAGATAAGGGAATTCCATATTTTAGTTTTAAAATGAAGTCAAAATTTACTCAATATTATTTCCTTTACAAATTAAATCTTTAAGATTTTAAAAAACGCGAATACATGTTCTTTTATTTTAAATTTCTTTATTAACTAAATAGTGCAATTTTTTCATTTTATTGATGCATTTTTTATAATTATATTAAATCTTTATTTAGTTATTTTTCCAATTTCTTTAAGTTTTTGTCTTTCATAAAACAAATAGTTTTGAGAAACTTTTCTTTTTCTTTTGAAAAATGATAATTTATTAAGCCATGAAAGGCAATCTAGTTGTACATTCAAATACACTGCTAAACGTCACTAAAGCTTAGTGACTGTCAAGGATTACAAATAGGAATTTAAAGGAAATGAAAGGAAACTGGATATTCCAAAAGGAAAGATGGTAATGCTTGTCCTGAAATCTGTGGTTTTGTATACTAATTTGGTGCCTTATGTGTTGCATAAGTTGTTTGTTGAATTGTTCTATAGGGAGGCACTTACCTTGAAAGATTATGTAATTTCTTTCATCCTACGTTGCTGTAACTATTCACGAGAGAACTAACTAGAAACATTTATAAGCAGTGTTGTTGAGTGTTTGCTAGTTGAATGCCAATAACTTTTTTATTTTATAAGTAACTAGATAAGTAAATTAAATAGATGTCTAATAACTTTTTTATTTTATAATTAAATCCTAAAACTTAACTTTAGTATTTGATTTATTAATTGGATGTTTTTCCCTTTTTTTAATTAAGTAAAATGGAGAATCCATTGTCTTTGTCTTTCTATTTGTTAAACTTTTTCTCCATCAAAGATGCTTCTAAATGTCAAAGCACATTATCAACAAAAAGAAAACAAGTTTTGGAAAGTAAATAAATATATTGAGAACAAAGCTCAAAAGATAGAGCTGAATTAGATACAACCAATTGAAGGAGATTATAATGATAATTCAAACAAAAAGGAACATCAATGCTGAGGAAAACCATTAGGAGATGTTTGTAGACCTATCCTTGACTCAATCATGAAATCCAAACGGTTAGCATATCTCTAAATAAGACCCTAGCTCTATTTGATATGTGCACGTATTTCATCATTAGCATTGTTGGTAACTAACACTTCTCTTATCCAATGAATGGTTGTATTAGTATGACATACTTTTCCAAGCTAATCCCATTATGAAACTTGGTATTTATATCTCTATAATGCATATATGCAACAGATGAAAGAGGTCCTATAAATATTAGGATCTTTGCCCAACCCCCTAACTAGATTGCTAGTCCAACTAACAATTAAGCGTCATTTGGTGACATTACAGTAGATATGAAGTAGTTGTTGAATCCTAGTCCATAAGACTTGAGAGTACCCACACTAAAAGAACAAATGGGCGATAGACTCTAGAGAATTCTAGCATAATAAGCACATCGAGTGGGAGTTATTCGTGAATGCAAAGGATTTATCCTTTAGCCAAATTATACAATTAGCTTCATTTTAAGTTTGGACTATAACTTAGGAGAATAGCTTTAACGATATACATTCCCCGTATGTTACATCGCCATATCCCCCACATCAGTTACTTCTTTAACCTTTGCATTATAAGAGATCGTTAACCTAAGCACATACAACTTATTTCTCAAGTAAAATGGACTCAAGTTCCACTAATTATCAAACCAAAACAACTTAGAAGTTGATAGGTGCAACTTCAGATGGAACCACCATCTGTCTTCTCTGTAGCTACATTACTAAATTGCCCTTGTTTTTGTTGCTAGCTTGGTACAATCTTTTGGTGCAACCCAAGGTCTTAGCTGGCCTTATAATCTCATAAGGATATTAGTGACAAAGTAAATAGAGTAAACCTCTCCCAAGAAGAGTTCCTAATGCTATCTTATGTAGTACAAGGTGTCAAGAACGGTGGAGTTTCTACTCCGGTGAATCAAATTGCAAGAAATGTCAAATATGGGAAATTTATAGCTCACCAACCTACAAGAGCTTGGAAAAATATAATAGACATCCAACAGAAAACATTTCGAAGATGTCATAGTGGACGGAGTTCTCACACTACCTACATTACTCGAAGTTGGAGCTTTTGTATGGTCCTCAACTCTAGTAGGGTTCTTCTGGAGCAAAATACCTATGTTTCCAATAGTTGAAGCCTGGTTTGTAGCTAGAAGGACCAAGAAGGGTCTGTAAAAAACTATGCTTATAGAGGATGGTTCCCTTTTATTTAAATTCAACTCTGAAATTTGTCTGAATGAGATACTTGATAAAGGGCTTTGGTATGTAGGAGGTCAACCTATGTTTATTAAAAAATGAAAGACACGTATTGAATATGATAGAGGAAATATTGATAACATTCCTATTTGGGTTTATTTTCATAATTTTCCTTTGCAATTTTAGACTATTGAAGGAGTTAGCTTCCTAACTAGCTCCCTAGGTAAGCCAATATGCATGGATACACAGACGGTAACTATGAAGAGGATCTATTTTGCTAAAATGTGCATTAAAATTAAGAAAAATGTTGAATTTCCTGATAACAATCTTATTTTGAAGTTAAGAGAGGTAAGGGAATTGGTGAGAATGGATATCCCTATCACTAACCCTTAGAAGCCTAACAATTTCAGTAAAAAATGGAAGGTCACAGGAAGAACATTCAAAATTGGAGGACATAATGAACTTATAGGACTGGATTCTTAAGAAGTTACAAACTATTCCAACAATGAACAAAATTTAGAAAAGGGAAGTAATGAGATTGTGATTGATACACATAAAGTGATAAGGGAACTTTATAAGACAAAAGAGCTAGAAAATACCCTTGATTCAAATGCTCAAGCTACAATTCAATAGAAGGATATGAATGATTCCAGAGCAAGTAAGGATGGGTATATTGAAGAAAAGGAGAACCTTATGGAAAAGGAAGAGGAAAAGGAAAAGGAAGAGGAAAAGGAATTTACCACTAACTCTAAAAGAAAATCTAGTAGAAAGAAAGGGAAAACAAATAAAAGGGGGATCAATCCCCTTATAAACATGAGAGTACTAATTTGGAATGTTAGAGGAATGAATGACCCTCTAAAAAGGCAAACTGTGAGAGAGGTGATATCAGAAAAGAAGCCTTATTTTGTAAGACTTCTTGAAAATAAAATAAGCAACCATATGTATAGAATTGCTTTAGGATTTTAGGTGTTGAATGGAAAATCCTCTCCAATCATGCTTATCATTATATTGGAAGGATAATATGTATTTACAATCTAGATAAAGTTTGAACTGACTATGATTTACATCTGAAATGCTAGCTTCAAGGAGTTCATAATAAGTTTGAACTGACTGTGATTTATTCCTTAAACTTCTTATTTTAAAGAGCTAAACTATGGGAAGGTATTAAAATCATACATGTTGGAATAACTGATCCTTAGGTGATAACTAGGGACTTTAACTATATCTTATCTCCCCTGAAAGTAAAAGGAGGTAGAAATTATCATGTAGGCACCTGTAAGGAGCTCACATATTTGGTGCAAAAAGTTAGTTTGGTGGATCTAAGCTTTATATGTCGTTTTCTCACTTAGACAATTAAACAACAAGGAGATTGCTTATCAGAAAGAAGTTAGACAGAGTGATGGTAAATCAATATTGGTTTAAACAATTCCCACATTCTTATGATCATTTTGGTGATAACATGTGTTTTGATCATTCTTGGAGAGATATTTTAAGTTTTTATCCCTCTAAAACATCAATAGCTCCTTTTAAAATTTTCAATGGTTTAACACAAAGAGTAGGCTCCCAGGAATTGGTGCTTGCAAAATGAAGTGAAGAAGTGAAAGGATATAAAGTTTTTAAGCTTATGAAGAAACTTAAACATATTAAGGCTACAATCAAGGATTTTGCTAAAGAACATACTAAAGGAGACTCAATAGCTAAAAACAATCTGAGACATGCTCAAGATACTTGTTATAAGCATCTTGATAACAATGTTATGAGAATATTAGAAAGTCAGAGAATGAAGGAGTTCTAAGAGGCTTTATCCTTGCGAAATTCAATTTTAAAGTAGAAATCAAGGATCAATTAGTTAAAGGACGGAGATGCTAAGACAAAATTCTTTCACTCTTTCATCCTAGCCAGAAGAAACAGAAATAAGATAACTGAGCTGTAATATAATTATGGGGTTCTACATACTGATAAGAATAAAATGCAGGAAGTAGAATTAGACTTCGTCACTAATCTGATGGGAACTGAAGACAACAATATCCCTAGGGAATTCAACACTAGTAGATTCTTTGAGAGATTAATCAATCAGGAGATGAAGGATGATATCATCCATCACATAATAAGAGATTAAAGAAATTCTATTTGGTTTGCACCCTCCAAAGTACTTGGACCTGATGGATATTCTACTTGTTTCTTCCAGAAGACTTGGGATATCACTAGTAAACTATTCACTAAAGCTGTGTTGAAAATTTTTTGCTTCATCAAATATGTTGAAGGAAATGAACCTTTATATGTCTTATTTTAAAGAAGTAAAATCCCTAATCCATGATGGATTACAAGCCTATATCCTATTGCAATATTGCTTATAAAGTAATCGCAAAGATTCTAGCAAACATATTAAAACTAGCTTTAAAGGATGTCATTAATCCAAGTCAAGGTGCATTCATAATTGGATATCAATAGGAGACAACATATTGCTCATTTAGGAACAAATGAAATACTACACCTCAAGAAGAGCATCAAAAGTTGTACATTTAAAATTGATTTCTTCAATCCATTTGATATAATCAAATGGGAGTTTATTGAATCTTGATTGCTAGCTCTTAGATTCCCACGTCATTTTGTCAAATGGATGATGAAATGCATCATAAAAACTTCCTTTCGCAATCTAATAAATGATGCTCCTACTCAAATCTTTAGAAATACAAGTGGAATGAGGTAAGGGGATCCTCTTTCCCTTTACTTATTAACATTGACTATGGAAGCCTTATCTAGGATGTTAACAAACTTGTCTCTTATAATGGCATGTTCTAGTACTATTATAGATGTAAAGAGCTAAAGATCACACATTTGGTATTTGTTGATGATCTTATGTTGAAATGTGATGATGACTTTCAATCTATTAAAATAATAATTGGTATTCTGAAGTTATTTTCAACTTGTTCTGGATTAAAGGTCAATGCTAGCAAAAGTAATATGTTGATTTCTTTTAATGTGAGGAATCAATCTAGTTGAGTAGGAGGACTAGCTACAGAATTCAAACAATTCAAATATCTTTGCACTCCTATTACCACAACTAAGCCAAAATGTAGATCTTGTATTCCACTGATTGAATGATACAAAGCAAGAATTAGTGCTTGGCAAAAGCAAGTTTTTATCCTTTGCAGTTAGGCTTACTCTAATCAATTCTATCTTAAATAGTCTACATGTGCAATAGAGTGATCACTTAATTCTTCCTAAGAGAGTCATCAAGGAGATCGAGAGAAGTATCAAAGCTTTGATATAGTCTACTAAGACAGAAATTTAAAAGGAGAAAAGGTTAAATGGGAGGAGATATCCATCCCA